>CM052721.1:41793396-41833147 GCA_028551405.1 Uromys caudimaculatus
GGGGGGGGGGAGAAAGAGAGAGAGAGGGGAAGAAAGAGAGAAAGGAAGGAAGGAAGAGGGAGGGAGGGAGGGAAGGAAGGAAGGAAGGAAGGAAGGAAGGAAGGAAGGAAGGAAGGAAGGAAGGAACACCTTAGTTATTGAACCAAAATGAATAATTAAAAGGCATCTGTAAATAAATTGAAGATTTTTATAAAACATGGGGAGAAGAGAGATGCTTCAGTCACCTGGGTTCCGATGCCCTCGCAGAAACACCTGTGTACTACCCCAGCACAGGGAAGGCCGAAACAGCTGGATCCTGTAGCTAAGAGAATCAATGAGCTTCAGGTTCTGTGAGAGACCCTGCCTCAAACACCAAAGTGGAGCTGGATTGGTGGCACCTATCTCAGCACTCAAGACAGAGGCAGATGGATCTCTATGGGCTTAAGGGGAGTCTGGTCTACAAAGTGAACCCTGGTATCTATTTGTTATTTGTTATTATTATTATTTTTTTTTTTTGGTTTTTCGAGACAGGGTTTCTCTGTGTAGCCCTGGCTGTCCTAGAACTCACTCCGTAGACTAGGCTGGCCTCGAACTCAGAAATCCGCCTGCCTCTGCCTCCCAAGTGCTGGGACTAAAGGTGTGTGCCACCACTGCCCGGCTATTTTGTTATTCTTTAAACAGCAACAGCAGCAGCAACAAGTGAAGAGCAAATGAGAGAAGACACCCAACATCGGCCACCAACTTCCAGAGGCACATAGGTATGCACGCATAAGCTCAGACCAACACTAAGAAGTCTGTGTACCTCACTCACAATGCACCAGGCACACAGAAAAGAAAAAAATTATTTCTAAAAGGTTAATAAAAATAGACAAGGCATGCATGGTGGCCAACACTTTTAATCCCAGCACTCAGGAGACAGAGGCCAGCAGATCTGTTGTTTTAAAAATACAAACAAACGCCGGGCAGTGGTGGCGCACTTGGGAGGCAGAGGCGGGTGGATTTCTGAGTTCAAGGCCAGCCTGGTCTACAGAGTGAGTTCCAGGACAGCCAGGGCTACACAGAGAAACCCTGTCTTGAAAAACCAAAAAAAAAAAAAAAAAAAACAAAACCAACAACCAACCAAACAACAACAACAATCCCATAAAAACAAGAGAGAAATTTTATATTATATATATAATATATATGTGTAATATATATAAATTATAATATATATAATATATAATCTCCTTTGGCATAAAAAATGTGTTTCAGATAACAGAAGAAAATGGTTAGCCTTGTAGCTCAGTAGAGTGATTGCCCAGCCCAGTACTCCCAAGGCTCCAAGCTCTGTCCCCAACACTGCTAATCAAATCATTGAAACAGAATAAAAGAAGAAATTGGCACCTGTCGCCCTGGCCATCCCTGCCCTTCTGAAGTCCGACTTCACCCCACAGGGGTCGAGGTGAGTTGGGTAATTCTGTGGACTGGCACCACCTCCGGTGGCCTGAGACCATCCCACAGGCTTCTTCCAGGTTGTGCTCCGGGTTCCTTTCTGCTGTATAAACAGCCATTAATACCTTGGGAAGAGGTGCAGACACGCCTCCCCTGAAGAAAGCAAGCCCCTGCCGGCTCCCCCTGCTTTAATTCTGCTGTTAACACTCCTCGAGGCGAAGGGATAAGGAGTAAATCCCCTCCTTCAGGAGGCAGAGCTGCGGGGGCAGTGTGGTTTGTTTAAAGTCTCTGGCTCGGCCATTGCGGAGCCTCCCTTTTGCTCTCGTGGGGGGTGGGGTGGGGACTTGAAAATGAAAATGAGCAAAAAAAAAGAACCCCTCGTTTCCCTGAGGCGGTTTCCGGTTTGTAAATATCGCCCCTTTAGATCCCCCAAATGGACTGAGATAGGGGGCCTGGGGCAGGGGAGTCTGCCTTTGATTTTTGCAGGACCAGTGAAAGGCGGGGAGGGGGAGGGGCAGGGAGCCAACACTACAGATCTGCAGGGTCTCTACAGTTCGGAAGGGATGGTGAGGGTCTCACAAGCCTCAAACAGTCAATGGGCAGGCCAGATACAGGGAGACTATGTACACTTATTTATGTATTTATTGGTTAATTTGTTCATGTGTCCATTTTTAAAACTTGTTTCCTTTTCTTTTCTTTCTTTCTTTCTTTCTTTCTTTCTTTCTTTCTTTCTTTCTTTCTTTCTTTCTTTCTTTCTTTCTTTCTTTCTTAAAAAAGATTTACTTCATGTGTATGAGTGCCTTGTCTACAGGTATTTCTGTGTTCCTTGGGTGTGCCTGCTGCCGGAGGAGGTCAGAAGAGAGTTGTCAGGTCCCTCGGAACCAACTTACAGATGGTTGTAAGCCACCATGTGGGTCCTGGGGGTTGGATCCTTTGGAGGAGCAGCCAGTGCTGGAGCCACCTCAGCAGCCCCTTGTTTTAGTTTGTGAAACAAGGTCTCCTGTGGTCCAGGCTGGGCTTGAACTTTCTATGTAGTTGAAGATGGCCCTGAGCTTCTCATCCTCCTGCCTGCCAGGATCACAATAGCGTACCTGTTTTATGCAGTTTTAGGGATCAGCTTTAGCATGCATTCTACCAGCTCAGCTACACCTTCAAGCTGTTTATTATTATTATTATTATTATTATTATTATTATTATTATTATTATTTATTTATTTATTTATTTATTTAAGCAAACCTTTTCTGAGTTTTCCCAGGTTGGTCTTGAACTCCTAGGAGATCCTCTTTGCCTTCCAAGTGCTCAATAGGTCTTGCCACCAGACCCGGCTTATACATTTATTTATTTATTTTGTTTCTTTTGTTTTTCGAGACAGGGTTTCTCTGTGTAGCCCTGGCTGTCCTGGAACTCACTCTGTAGACCAGGCTGGCCTCAAACTCAGAAATCCACCTGCCTCTGCCTCCCGAGTGCTGGGATTAAAGGCGTGCGCCACCACTGCCCGGCTTATTTTTTTATCCTTCTTAATTTCCAGCTTGGGTTTTGTTGTTAGTGGTGGCTTTAGATATAGGCTCACTGTGTTCCCCAGTCTAGCAAGGAACTGGCTAAGCAGCTCAGGATTGCCTACAGAAAACAGAGGCACTTTCCAGATGACACTGTAGGAAGATAGATGACCAGAGCCAATGACTTGGGCTCCTGGTAATCTCTTACCTTTTTTTCTTTTATCTTTTGGTGGGGAGGGGTGGGGGATATTGAGACAAGGTGTCTCTGTGTATCCTTGGCTATCCTAAAACTCACACTGTAGACCAGGCTGGCCTCTGTGTAGCCCTGGCTCTCCTAGAACTCTGTACGCCAGGCTGGCCTCTGTGTAGCCCTGGCTCTCCTAGAGCTCACTCTGTACACCAGGCTGGCTTTGAACTCAGAGATCTTCCTGCCTCTGAGTGCTGAGATTAAAGGCATGCATGACCACCACCACCTAACAATCTAACAACAAAGGCAGTGGCGAGGCATGCAGGGTGGATGGTATCAGGGTATTTCATACAGTTTCACAACTGTTATCTTCCAGGTTGCCTGGGATACCTGTGGCCCCGTCGCTTCAAAGCTTCGGCCTCCTCATCTGAAGACAGGCACTGAGGGATCTCAGATGAAATGATAATCTGCTCCACTTTGCCTCACAGCAGCCCACCTGGGGCAGATACCAATGTGACAAGATCAGTCATGGGGTGAGTTCATAACTATTAATAACGGCCAATGGTGGGCATACAGGAGTTCATTCTCCCAACTACTCCACTTTTTCTTATTGAAAACACTGAATTAAAAAAAGTCCAAGCCGGGCAGTGGTGGCGCACGCCTTTAATCCCAGCACTCGGGAGGCAGAGGCAGGCGGATTTCTGAGTTGGAGGCCAGCCTGGTCTACAGAGTGAGTTCCAGGACAGCCAGGGCTACACAGAGAAACCCTGTCTCGAAAAAAAAAAAAAAAAAAAAAAAAAGTCCGATGGCTAGGCAAAATGCTCACCACAGAAGGTATGCTGGAGATCTGAGCTTGGTCCCCTGCATCTGGGTAAAAAGCACCTCCCAACACCCAACACTGGGGAAGGGCATAGGTAGGGGGATCCCTGAGGCTCCCTGGCTAGCCAGTCTAGCAAGATCTGTGAGCTCCGGGTTTGGGGAGAGACCCTGTCTCACAAAATAAGGCAGAGGGCTGGCAGGATGGCTCAATGGGTAAGGGTACTTGCTACCAAGTCTGAGGACATGAGTTTGATCCCTGGGACCCCCACAGTAGAAAGAGAGCTCTGACTCCCACAAGTTGTTCTCTGACTTATACCCACACACACACACACACACACACACACACACACACACACACACTCATGCACATACTACATAAATAAGTAAATAGATAAGGGAGAGGAAAAGTTAAAAGGAAAGAAATAAAGTGTAGATTGACTGAGGAGGATCCTAATGTTGACCTTTGACCTCCATGTGTACATGCGCACACATACACAGTGGAGTTAGGCACCATGGCTTATACCTGTAATCCCAGCACTGAAGAGGCCAAGGCAAGAGAAGCTGCATTTGAGGCCATCCTGAGCTACATACGGAAACCCTGACTTTAAAAGGACTGGGGGGAGAGGAGGAAGGGAGGAGAGAGAAGTCAGGGGGATGCTTGGGATATGACTCAGTGGTTGAGAATTTGTCCTTCTGAACAGGGCCCTGGTTCCATTTCCATCATGGAAATAAACAGGAGAATGAAGCCAGGGCTTGCAAGGAGAAAGCTGATCTTCCTCAGACCTGTGGGTGTTCTGACACTTTCCCTCCTTCTAACTTCTAGTGGCCCCTTCAACCAGGTTCCCAAGGTCCCTGATGCTGCTCCCTGGCTCTTTAAAGTGTTATCTCTCCTAGAAAGCGGGGACTGCTGTCCCTGGGAGGGGGGCAATTCCAACCCTCTGTGCAGAGAAGGCATTCGACTAAGTGCTGAGTTTGGTTGTGGAGAAGGCTTAGCCAGACCCCAGGCTTTGTGAAGGGATTACCCAGAGCTAAGGCAGGACTTGTCTGCAGATCCTTTGGGGCAAAAAGCTCTGAAAAGGTGTTGGAGGGGGGAGTGGGGGAGACTAAGCTAGCCTTGTGTGGAAAGAGAAATTTAAAGATTCAGAGGAAAAGACCCGGTACTCAGAACTCATTCCGGGGGTACAGCCAAGGCGGAGTTTTTATATTATGTTTTGTTTTGGATGCAGAGTCTCACTATATAGCTCCAGGCTGGTCTCAAATGGTCCATCTTCCTGGTGCCTCCCAAAAGCTAGGCTTAAAAGGTGTGCATTACCATGTTCAGGTTAGCTGGATCTTAAAGTTTTTTGTTTGTTTGTTTGTTTTGGTTTTTCGAGACAGGGTTTCTCTGTGTAGCCCTGGCTGTCCTGGAACTCACTCTGTAGACCAGGCTGGCCTCGAACTCAGAAATCGGCCTGCCTCTGCCTCCCAAGTGCTGGGATTAAAGGCGTGCGCCACCACTGCCCGGCTTAAAGTTTTATTTTCAATTCTGTGTGTGCGTATTTGCACATGCATGTGGGTTCTGGTGCCTAAGGAGGCCATGAGACATCCATGTTTCAGAGACGTGAAAATTCCTGAGCTGGGGTTACGGATGGTTGTGGGCCACCTCTTGTGGGTACTGGGAATTGAACCTAGGTTGTCTGCAAGAGCACCAAGTGTTCCTGGTGTCTCTCTAGCTCCTGATTTGGCTTATTTGGGTTTGTTTGGGAGTGGGTTTCGTGTAGCCCAGGCTAGCTTTGAACTTGCTATGTAGCTAAGGATGACCTCCTGCTTTTACCTTCTAAGGTCTGGGTTTACGGGTGTGACCACCATATTTAATTTATGTGGTTCTTCAGATGTTACCCAGGGCTTCCTGCCTACTAGGTAATGTTCTCTGGAAACTGAGCTACACCTCCAGCCTCTTTCTGTATTATATATAAATATATAAATATGTATTGTATTATTTTCCAGTGCTAGGTGTATAAAAACACTCTACAGGGGATACCCAGGGGGGACCACACCCATTTAGAGAAGAAGTGGAGGGGTGATCTGGAGGGGGGCAGTGAGCAGGGTATAAAGAGAATAAGAAAATAATAATAATAATAATAATAATAATAATAATAATAATAATAATAAATTTAAAAGAACACTCTTCGACTGAGCTATACTCATAGCCTAATTTTTTCCCTTGCTTGCTTTGAAGTGGGAGGAGGGTGTCTGTGTGTGTGTGTTTGTGTGTGTGTGTGTGTGTGTGTGTGTGAGAGTGAGTGTGTGTGTGTGTGTTTGTGTGAGTGTCTGTGTGTCTGTGTGTGTGAGTGTGTATGTATGTGAGTGTGTCTGTGTGTGTGTATATGTGTGCTTTTGTTTGTGTCAATGCTATGAATATTCTATACTTCTATCCCTACTTTTACTTTCTTAAGGTTTATTTTTATTTTTATTTTTTTTAAAAATGATTTATTTATTTTTATGTGCATTGGTGTTTTGCCTGCCTGTGTGTCTGTGTGAGGCTGCAGTTAGAGACAGTTGTGAGCTGCCATGTGGGTGCTGGGACTTGAACCCCGATAGTCTCAAAGAATAGAGGGTGCTCTTAAACGCCGAGACATCTCCCCAGGACCTGTGTATGTGTGTGTCTGCATGTGGGTGTGTACGTGAGAGTCTGAGGCCCCGATGTATCAGAGCCCCCTGGAGCTAGAGTTACAGGCAGCTGTGAGTCACCTGATGCAGGCACTGTGAACCAAACCCAGGGCTCTCAAGAGCAGTAAACAACACCTCAACCATTAAGCTGCCTCTGCAGCCTTTGTTCCTATCTCTGTACTTACTCTCCGGGTCTTTATCTCTCTCCTGCCCCCAGCATTACACTAAGCCCTCTCTATCAGAATCCTATGACTTCAAAAACTGTAGGAGAGCCAGAGATAAAGTGTTTCTCTCTCCCCTCGCCCTGGAGTCAGCACCCCTACTGAGTTTCTTTGTTTTGTTTTGTTTTGGTTTTTGGTTTTTCAAGACAGGGTTTCTCTGTGTAGCCCTGGCTGTCCTGGAACTCACTCTGTAGACCAGGCTGGCCTCGAACTCAGAAATCCACCTGCCTCTGCCTCCTGAGTGCTGGGATCAAAGGCGTGCGCCACCCCCGCCAGGACCCCTATTGGTTTTTTAAGTCTTGATGTTTGATTTCAAGTCCAACCTGGTGTCTTTTCAACATCCCCACCCCCACCCCCAGGCCTGTCTGCCCATATCTTCTCCAGCCCTCTGGGTAAGAAGGAGCCGACTGTCAGATCCATCTAGGAGAAAAGAACTCTGGAATGAAGGACCATTGCTCAGGCACAGACTATCCCTGGGAAGCAGGGCCAGCAGCTGTGAGCCCAGGAGAAACCTCCAGTGACCAGGACAGAACGATTTGAGATTCCTGGGTCCTGAGGGCCTCCTGCCCTCAGCAAAGCTGGGTATGGCTGTCCACCCACTCCCAGGAGGCCACTCAGTACGGTTGCCCTGATCTTGCTCAACCGCAGGAGCCTTCTGATGCCTGCCCAATACTCTGGGTCATTGTGGGTCCCTCAGGAATAAGAGCTATGGCCTCTGGTCTCTGACAGTGAGGATGGTGAAGGATGAGAGGAAGATGGAAGGCAGGATGCAGGGAACTGGGAAGAGAGAGAGAAAGAGGCCAGAAAGAGAGAGAGAGGGTAGAAAACCAAGAGAGAGAGGGAGTCTGGGAAGGGAGCACGGGAAATGCAGGGGCAGAGGCAGGGGCAGGGGCAAATGAGCAGCCAGATACAGACCTCACACCCTGGATGTAGATGTAAGACCATATAGCAGGGTGCAAACCCCTCCATTAAAGCACAGCTGAGCTTCCAAACACACGGTTCCCAGAGCAGCCTCTAGCCCTGGGAGACATGGCTTCTAAAACCATCAAGAACATCGAATGGCAGCAACTTAGAAAGGGGTTGGTGTGGGTTAACTCTGGGGACGGAGAGAGGCTTCCAGATAGCTCCAAGTGGGCCTTGGGGTAGAGGGTCAGAGTGTGTGGCATGACCTTGGGGGGGGGGGAGCAGGTTCCTTTGTCGTTACCCTTGTCACTCTGAAGTTGCTCCCCTCCCCCAATGCATATGGTGCTGCTTGGGGCAGGTGGATGGCTCTGAAGAGGGCTCTCCCTGGTTTTCTCCCAGAGAACACTTGACCAGAAAGAGAGGAGATGTCCAACTTCCAGAGGCGTCCCCTTTTAGAGTGATGGGGTGACGTGCTGGGGAGACAGCCCTTAGCTCATTCAAGCCACTCCTGTACCCCGAGGAAGCATTTTAAATGCTTCTTATTTCAAATATTTATTTATTCATTTGTGTAGGGGTGGGGGGGGAGTGAGAGAGAGAGAGAGAGATGGGGGCAGGGTGTTTCGGCACACCTGTGGAAGGCAGAAGATGACTTTGTAGAACAAGTTCTCTCTCCACTTTACAGAGTCCTAAGGATTGAACTCAGGCCGTCTGGCTTGTGTGGTAAGCTCCTTTATGTGTGGAGCAATCTCGAGGGTCCAAGAAAGGTTTGTTTTGGTTTTTTTTTTTTTAATAACATTATTTATTTTGTGCATGTGTGCACACATGTAGGACACATGTGACGGTCAGAGGACAATCCCAGAAGTCAGTTCCTTCCATCACGTGAGTCCCCACAGAAGGAACATGGGTCAACAGGTTCAACTGTAAATGTCTATAACTGGCTCCCACGAAAGGTATTTTAAATGAGGCTCTTTAATGGTGGCAAGTAAAAGATTCTTACATTATTTTTTCTTCCTCGGTCTCTGTCTCTCAGCCTTTCCCTCTTTCTCTCAAATACTTGTATTTGTTTTGCTTTAATAAACAGCTGATAGTTTGTTTTAAAAGGACACAGAGGGAAGGGTGCCTACAGGGCAGGGGGGGAGTGTGTGTGTGTGTGTGTGTGTGTCTGTGTGTGTGTGTTCAGGCCTCACTAGCGGGTAATAAACAAGGACCTGCTTCAGGTACAGACAGCTGGGCGGAGAACAGGGAGGAATGTGAGGCAGATTTACACCTGTCTTCACAGTTACTATGAGGACGCTCAAGGGCTCCAGAAATGACCCTTGGTGCCGACTTGTCTGGAAGCCATCAGCGTGAGTTTTGAAGCAAGAATCTTCAAGTGGGCAGGAGGGTAAGCTCAGCACCCCCCCCACCCCCATGCCCTGGGCCTGCCTGCCTCCCCCATGAGGTTCTGCAGAGCTGAGTCTCCCACTAGGCAAGGCAGTCCACTTGCCTATCCAGCCCTCTCCTTTTCTCTCAGCTGATATCAGTACTGATTTTTCACTCCTGCTGATGGCTGGGCTCTGGGCAGGATTAGCAGCCTGCTTCTAAACCACCCTTCTCTTCCCCCAGGAGCTCTGTCTGGCCCCACTCCAGCCAGCTCCTTCCCCTACCATCAGCCGCCCTGGCCCACTGTCCAGACAGATGAGTGACTGACAATACCCAGACCTCCCTGGAATCCTGCTCCTGGTCACCACACTAGCTGCTAGCCTGCAGGAGTCAGAGCCCAGGCAGCACTGTCCTGCCTGAAACTTGTTGCCACCTCTCAGAGGCTGTTGAAAGCCCCACTCAGCTGAGCCCTTCAGGATGGGGACCCTGGAGCCAGGGCACTCAGAAGGGATGTTTGACACCTGCCCTGGGGACTCTGAGTCCCTGACTCTCTGCCCCTGGCCCCATAGAGGTCTAGGAGGGCTGAAAGTGGGCAGATTACAAACTGTCCAGATACCAGAGAGGGCACAGGGGGAGACCTAATGCTTTGCAGGGATCAGAGGAGGGTGCTGGCTCAGCCTCCATTGTCTTATTGGTAAGATGAAGAGGTGGTAGAAAGACCGTGCTGTGCACACCGTGGATGTCTCAGTTGCTCAGAGCATTTAAAAAATTGTGTGTGTGTGCATGTATCACATGTGTAAGTGACTGCCTGTAGAAGCCAGAGAGGTCATAAGATCCCTTGGTGCTGAATATATGAGCAGCTCTGAGCTGGTCCATGTAAGTGCTGGGATCTGAACTTGGGTCTCCTGGAAGAATAGCCAGTGCTCCTAACCATTAACCCATCTCTCTAGCACCCTGTACACTTTTAAATAACCTACTCAATGTATCAAAGCACATCATGGTTGAAAACAAAAGCTTTGGGCAACTCTCCCTAAGATATCTGTGGCAGGTTAGTTTCCAAGACTCTACAGAAATCCAAGTCTCCAAGTTCTCATAGGAGCTGGAATTGGTATTTTGATGCTAGATTAGAACCCAGGGCCTTTGGAATCCTAAGTGTGCCTTCTACCACTGACTACACATGCTTTTAAGCATGTGGCCTCTAGCTACTTAAGTTACCCAATCAGCCTCCTTTGGGGGTTCAAACAACTCTCTCAGACCATCAGAAAACACAGGTATTTACATTATTATTCATAACATAGCAAAATTACAGTTATGAAGTAGCAATGAAAATAATTTTCTGGTTGGGGGGTCACCACAGCATGAGGAACTGTATTCAAGGGTCACAGCATACGGAACTGCTGCTATAAACACAATGAAAATGACAGCTGTTACAGCGTGCTGTTAGGGAAGAAGAAAAAGATAAACCCTTTTTTAAATAAAAAGATTTATTTATTTTATGTATGTGAGTACATCGCTGCTGTCCTCAGGCACACTAGAAGAGGGCATCAGATCCCACTATAGGTGGTTGTGAGCTACCATGTAGCTGCTGGGAATTGAACCCAGGTCCTCTGGAAGAGCAGCCAGAGCTCTTAACTTCTGAGCCACCTCTCCAGGCGCAAGGTAAACTCTTGGTGTTCACTAGGCACCCAGTTGCTTCTCTGCTCTTTCCCATACACCACACACCATGGCAGACCCTGAAGACAGGAGAGCCAGGCATACAACTGTTCAAACCCAGGAGGAGAAAGAAACCAGAGAAGGAAGAAAGGAAGCCACAGACACAAGAGCCTAAATCTGACATAGGACTCTGATCATGAGGGAGGCCAGACTATGAGGAGAGGCACAAAGATGAACTTCATGGCCAGCATCAGAAGGACAGGCTGGGAAAGGGGAAGCTTCCTCTGAAGTCTTCCTCTGAAGCTTGGCCCCCTAGGAAGCAGGTGGAGCTTTGGGAGTCTGATGGCTCCTGTTTTCTAGGGTGTCTTACTAGTAGGGTGGTGGTGTTCTGTGCTCAGATTTAGATTTTCTAGGCTCTGAGCTTATTTGAACTTCAGAATCCCAGCTTGAGCCGTGAGCTGTCTTGTCTCCATGGTCCTGCAACTCTGCCTTTTCCAGACACGGGCAGCATGGGTAGACGTGGAGATCTCTGTGGATGCTTTATTTACTTACGTAATAGGTCCTGCTGAAATAGGGTCTTACTCTGCAGTCTTGGCCCACCTGAAGCTAGAGATCCCTCTGCCTCCGCCTTCCATATACAAGGATGACAAGCATACAGCACTATGCCAGCTAGAATAATTTCTAAAGGCATTATAATATGACGTTAAGTAAGAGAAATATCAAAATGTCCAAGAAATGTGGTTGAGACAGCTTCAGAAGCAGAAGGAGGATTATGAGTTTGAAGCCAGTCTGAGCTATATAGAAAGTTCTAGACTACCCTGGAGGACAGAATCAGATAACTGACCCCCCTCTGTCCCTGCCCCCTTTCACCAAAACCTTTTTTTGCTGATCAGTACTGGAGCACGCCTTTAAACCCAACACTTGGGAGGCAGAGTCAGGCAGATCTCTGAGTTGGAGGCCAGCCTGGTCTATAGAGTGAGTTCTAAGGCAGCCAGGGCTACACAGAAAAACCCTGTCTCAGACAAAACAAAACGTAAATAAATAAATAATTTACACAAACATGACACCATATATGGAGAAGTCTCCCCTAACCTCAGGTGTTGGGAGCACACTGAAAATATGATAAAAAATTACTTCTAAACAGGCTGATGCAAGAGGTCACAGGTTCGATGCCAGTCAGTCTGGGCTACGTGCTGAATTCCATTCCACCCTGAGCTACAGAATGACGCTGTCACTCAAAATAAATACAAACCAAACCTAAACAGGGTGCCGTTGGAGTATGTCTACAACACATAAATAAATTTTGATTTTAGACCAGAGTCCCATCCATAAAATATCTCATTATTA
This sequence comes from Uromys caudimaculatus, assembly GCA_028551405.1. Classification (NCBI taxonomy): domain Eukaryota; kingdom Metazoa; phylum Chordata; class Mammalia; order Rodentia; family Muridae; genus Uromys; species Uromys caudimaculatus. The sequence continues at coordinate 41,805,444 of CM052721.1, forward strand.
TGTATAATCAAATGTCCTAAAAATCTAAAAAAGAAAAAGAAAGAAAAGGGAGGGAGGGAGGGAGGAAGACAGAAAAGCCAGACAATTATAGGGGTTTAATGTCTCCAAGGGCCGGGGATGTAACTCGGTTAGCAGAAGATCTTCTCCACAAGCATGAAGCTCTGGTTCCAACCTCCAGAACCACAGAAAGGTGCTGTGGCAGGACACACCTGTAATCCCAGCACTCCAGAGGTGGAAGCAGGAGGATCAAGAATTCAAGACCATCCTCTGATGTAGATGGAGTTCCAGGCCAGCCTGAGAAACACAAAACTCTGTCTCAAAACAGGAACACAACAGCAAAACCTAACTACTGAACCCTGACTACATGACCCAAGTTAGGTTCAGAGTTGATCCGAGACTCCTTGCTATGTCACCTGTAGTGGGGGCCACTTAGTTCTGTTTCTGAAAGGCAATTGAGGCTTACAAGGAAAGGTCAATGGACTCATTCAGAAGTCCTGGGCTCTAGGCCCCACACTCTCTGAAGGACCTTGTTGTACCAGAACCCTGTTAGACTCCATGGATAAGTCTGCAGAAGCATAAATTACATTGGAGCCCACAGGCATACAGAGCCAACCCTGCCTATTCAGGAGTGTTCACCTGCCAGGTAGCCCCTGGCAGGGCAGCCAGCTACTGGCAATAAACAGTTGTGAGTCCCACCTAGGGGGACACTGGAATCACAGGAATTGGTGCGTACCATTCCAAGTGTGAAAAGGGAGACGTGTTCAGTGTGCCCCTGCAGATTCGGGTTGCCCAGAAGCAAGTGTGAGCCTCTGGGAAGCAACCAGCGGAGGCTCCAAGCCTGAACCTCATCCACACACTGCAGGCAGGTCATCAGCCCGCCCCTCCCAATCCTTCCTTCTTCCAAAGGAGCAGGGAAACCGTAGCTCCAAGCAGTTGGCTTTGTGAAAACAGCAGCAACCTGCAGCCTACAGAGCTGGACTCTATCTCTGATGTTGCATAAGTACCTTGAAGCTTTGAGCTAAACCATCAAAGAAAAAAAAAAAAGACCTGAATTTGCGAATTTGGGAAAAGAGAGTTGAAAGACAATTGTGGGGGGGGGGGGGCAGAGAGAGAGAGAGAGAGAGAGAGAGAGAGAGAGAGGGAGAGAGAAACAGAGAGAGACAGACAGACAGACAGAGAGACAGAGACAGAGATACAGAGAAACAGAAAGACACAGAGAAGATATTGGGTCCTTATCTAAAGGAGGTAAGGCAATTCTGGGGACACTCTTGTCTAAGGCAGGAGCGCACCTGTGTCCTAAGTTCCCTCTGAAACCGGTGCCAGAAGGAAAGGCACGGCTAGCGGTGGGACACCCAGCCTTTCCTCTCTTTTGCTGTGGAACTCCAGGAAAACAATCCCAGTTCTCTGAGCTCATGGAGGTTTGTGACGTGTGTTTCGCCTTCCTCTTTCCCAGCGATGCTGCTTCAGACCGGAATGCCTAAATCTCTACTGAAGCAGTTGTTGGTGGAGTTTGTCAAGTGGGAAATCAGTAGGCCTCGGTAAATACTGAGTTGTGGATAGCTCTTAACTTCTCAAGGGAGAGGACGCCGGCCAGTGTTAGCAAACTTCAAAATCTTTCATTATTTCCGAGGGCTTTGGAATCTCGGATTTGGACTTCAGATCCGGATGACCCAAGAAGGAAGAATCCTATCTAGTGACATACAGCAGTCTCTGGCCTCCAAAGTTGGGAATGGACGTTAACATTCCTACAGGTCCCTCTCAGTCAGAGGGTTCGGACCGTCCCAGCATCTAGAAGCCCCAGGTCCCTCCAGGGTAAGGTTAGGGCTCACAAGACAATCTCCATAGATCACGTCCGGGGAACTGGAGAGAACCGGAAAGAAGAGAGGGGTGACGGCCAAGATCAGAGGGGAAGAAAGAAGCCAGGGGAGAAACAGACCGAAACAGACAGACGGAAGGAGGAGCGCGGTGCTCAGGGCGCCGGGCCCAGGCGTTCAAGCCGAGCTTCCCGCCGCGCCACACCCGGCCCAGGACCAGCTCCCCACCGACCCATTGACCCATTCGGCTTTCACAAACCTAGCACCCCAGGAGTCCCGGCCAGACCGCTGGGGCTTGATTCATTTCTTGACTAATTATCTGGAGCTCCGTGGTTCCTTCTTTCAGAGCTCAATTAATTCGCCGCGGGCGGTGGGGAAGAGGTTGTTTGAGGAGGCACTGCCTGGAGCCCCTTTGTGAAGCGTTGTCTGGACTATATCGATTACACACACACACACACACACACACACACACACACACACACACACACTTTTCTTTACATTAGAAAAAAATCTTGAACGATCTCCATTTCCAAAATGTAGGTTTTGTCCTCCAGCCCCGTCCCTGACTGCCACCAATTTCATTGCCTCCTGAATGAAGCGCAAAGTTACTGAGATGGGACTTGAGTATGGTTCCATTGGTAGGTGCTTGTCTAGTATGCAGGAAGCTGGGGGTGGGGGGATGGAGTGGAGGCAGGGGGATTGGAAGTTCAAGGTTGCTGCATAGCGAGTGATTCTATAATCATTGGGGAGGGGGCAGGGGTAATGACCAATCATCAAACAAGCAAAAGCACTGAGATTTAAAAGCCCCGGGAAGAGATTGCCAGTACAGCCATGGGCTTCACTTTATCTAGGTGCCCTCCTGTGTCTGTATGTCACCTGAGGTAAACGAGCTTCTCTGTGAAATAACCTGCCTCTTCCGATGACCAGTAAATGCATCTGGGGTGTGAAAAAACTGTGGCCATTCCTGTCCCCATGAGAATTTCTCAAATAATTTTTGCAAAAGAAAAAGAAAGAAAGAAAGAAAAAAAAAAAAAACCCAACCAATTTATTTGAGTGAGCGACTGGGAGCTGAGATGGTCCGGAGTCTGATTCCAACCCTAGAGATTCAAGAAGGGAATCTACCAATGTCTGGGAGGTCCCAGGACCAGATGGCACTTTAAAGCCCTCTATCAGGACGGCGTGGGATGTGATTTTCCAGCCTTGGCTGCCTGAAGGCTCATCAGAATAGAGCTAGACTGGACACTCAGCTACCTGGGAGGTAGACTTGAAAAGCCACCTTGTGGGTGGAACCCAGCAGGCAGCCAAGAGGAAGAGCTGTCAGTTTCTCAGTGGAGCAAGAAGGTCCCAGTCTATTAGGTTGACCTCACAGTGGGATGGGCTCTCTCCCTCATCCATCATCCTAACCAAGTATAGGACAAAAATATAGCAAAGTCAAAGTGCCTCTCTTCCCAAAGCTGCTGTTCTCGGTCACCCGAAGATATAAAAATCACTTCTTCCTTAACCATCAGCCTCACCCTTATGCATTCACAAACAAAACCAAAAACAAACAACAAAAACCCCAACTTTTCATCTGCTTTCTGAAACAAAAATTAAAGAATTTGTCTATCCAGTCCATCAACAAACACCTGCGGATCACATTACCTGTGCTAGAAAGTGCTCTAAGGCATTGGGGTGCCGTCACAGAATGGGGCTGACAGGGTGTGGGGAAAGGATTACGGGATTCCTTGGGGGTTGCTATGGAGTGAGCCTCCTTAGAGGTCTAGGAGGAAGTCTCAATCCACTGGGGAGCAAAGTGGTCGAGCTGGGTGGAAACAGAGCTCAATTCTGGAGGCCAGCAGTTCTGGAGAAATCCGGACAGTGATATCTGCTAATTCCCTGCACCCTGTGGGGACCTAGCTGTTGGACTTAGTTTCCGAAGTTTCCAGCAGCTAACCTTCCCAGGACTGAAAGCCTCCCAGTTTCATTTCCCCACAATCTAGTGCTACCTTTCCTAAGACCCTGGAGTTAACGTCCCCTTCCACCTCCACATGTCCTAGATTTTCTTTTTTCTAGTCTTCAAAATGGGCTAAAATGTATTCTTTTTTTTAACACCAGCAAAGAAAACTCAGGATGGCAAACTGGAAAGGAATCCTTGCTCCCATGAGCTTCTGGGACAGTGTGTGCAGTGACCATCCGGGACTTAGAATCTACTCAGCAAACACTTGTGGAATGTTGTTGTGGGTTTTTCCAACCCATACACCAAACTTCGTTTCTCTCTACCATCGTAGAATAGGTTTGGTTTTCCTGGCCTTGTTTTGCACATTAGAATCCGTTTGGAGAAACACTAATTCCTTTACAATGTATCTTGGAACTAGACCTAATTCTTTTGTTGTTGTTGTTGTTATTGTTTATTCTTGTTACTGTAATCCTCCTGCCTCAGCAGCATGTACCACCACAGGCACCCCAAATGAGTATTCCCCCTTTCGTCTCTGTGACTTCTTTGGTATTTATTCCATCTTCGAATGACCACTTACTAAAGACCTCTGATAAAACTGATGAGACAGGAAAGCCAGGTCTCTCCCCTACTCTCAGAAGACAGAAGCTCAGAACTGTGAGCGCGTGAGACTGATTCTCTCTCTCTCTCTCCTGCTCTGTAAGTTACCTGAACTTCAAGTTCAAGTCCTACCACATGCTCAGGAAGTCTTCCCAATGTAGCAGACCAAGCTTCCCTCTTGTTTTGAAGCTGCTATGGTTTTGTGACAAAATCTTGATGTGTAGACCTGACTGGCTTCAAAGTCCCTGTGGAGACTAGGCTAACCAAGACCTTGCAAGGGTCCCCTTGACCCTGATTACTGAGAGCTGAATGACAAGAGCCACCCTTACCCTGAGGTTTAAAATTGTTTTTAAAAAAGATTTATTTACCTATTTATTTTATGCCTATGAGAGTTTTGCCTGCAGATATCTAGGGGCGTCCAGGAAAGAGTCCGTTCCCCTAAAATAAAATCATTGTGAGCCACCATGTAGGTTCTGGGAACTAAACCGGAGTCCTTTGCAAGAGCAACCATTGCTCTTAGCCTCTGAGTCCTCTCTCTAGCCTATAGTCTGAATTTTTAATGACTTTGATGGAATCTCTTTTAGGACCACTGAAGCAACCTGCACTGTCCAGACCCCAAGACATCCTGGACCCCTCAAAAAGTAGGAGTCCTGAGATCGGAGTGGATGCTCCCAGTCCAGCGTTCTTTCCTGTTCCCCTCCCCCCATTTCCTAGTGTGCCTCGAGTGAGTCCCTCACTTCTGCCCAGCAGTGGGGAGTGAGGAGGGACAGGGGGAACCAAACTTTGCAAAAAGGGGCGCAGTGCTCTGGGATCCGGGAAACCTCGGTTCTTGCGGGATTCTCCCCTACCACTCCACTAGCGTGTAACTAGAGCAGGTGAAGTCTCAGAGACGAGGCACATTTCCTGGCGGCACCCCCATTCTGTGGTGAATCCCGGTCTTTTCGAGCTTCCCCAGAGGATTGTCTTTCCAGATGTGTCACTCATTAAATGACCCTCTTCCTCCCTGGCCTTCCTGGCTTTGGCCTCTGCAACTACCATGGGGGAGGCTCAAAAGCGAGGCCTTTCCCCACAACCTAATGTGTCCCCAGAGATTCTCTCAGACCACGGGAGGCACACGGAGGACCAGGCTCCGCCCGCCATGTTTTCCCCAGCGCCATCCAGCGGCGACGCGACAAAGGCACCTTCTTCGGTGGTCCTCAGAGCCCCTCCGGGAGCAAAAAGTGAAGAGGGTCCCTAGCGGGCACCAGTTCCTCCCCATCTCCTCTTCCTCAAAGTAAGGTACCTCTCTCTGTCCTCGCTCTGCCTAGGGTTGATGGGGTTCAACCCTATTATTTACACACACAAAGTGTACAACTGGCAGGGAATGGTTCGGGGGTGGGGTGGGGTGGGGGGGAGTGTTTGCAACACCACTCCCCAGAGACTTCCTGCGCTGGGTGACGCTCCCAGCTCCCAGCACCCTGGACATGTTAAGTCCTGTCTTCCTAATTGTAGCACCCATGACCTTATACTGGCTGTAGTCGGGCGCCTAGAAGCTCTGCCCTTACATGCAACGCAGACTTGGGAAAACTTCATCCTCCTGCTCCGGCGCTTCCCGAAAGGCAGCTTCTCCCCGCACCTAATCCTGAAAGCCAAGGCGGAAAAACACTACTTTCATACATGAGGGATGTTATCGCTAATTTTTTTGGAAACGTGCCTAGGCACACACATATTACATATATTATTGAGCGGGTTAGTGGGAGACTTAAAAACACTGTATGTCGGCGAGGAGGGCATATTCTCCAATTCCCTGGTAATTTGTAACAGACAGGCTTTATTGCTCCAAGAGGGTAAGTGTGTAGTTACAGCGTTAATTTAACTCTGTCTATATGGATCAAATAGGCGTGTGCCCGTGGGGTGCGATTGCAATGCGCTTTTTAATCAGAGATTTAATTTCATATTCTGAGCTACTTAGAAAGCCCATATGTATACACTCGTGCCCACAAAGAACATTTGAGAAATACAGATGTGATAGTCTCTGACGTTTAAATAGGGCAGTACTCCCAGTTGCACCGAAGCGCATCTCGGTAAACTCTGCAGGCATTAGGCATTAGGCGGATCTACTCTTGAAGTTCAGATCTTCAGAGTCCAGACTGAGAGTCAGACCAATTGCTCTAGATTTGAATCTGAAGCCTGTCTTCTGATATCCCAACCAAGAACTCTCTTGATCCCCAGTTCCCTGCCCCCTTAATTTCTGCTAGAAAGACTACAACATTCTCACCCATCTCCATAGATAGATAGATGGATAATTAAAAAAAACTTACACTCTAATATCTGTTACACACACAAACACACACACACACATGCACAAATCTATTCTAGTCCTTTAAAAACATCATAGTCTACAGCCAAAAGGCCTTTCACCAACTTCAACAATTCTTAAATTCTAGATGCAGAAATGAAACAGAGAAGCCTGTTGGGGTTACTCGGGGGCATGAATGCCCGAACATAAAAGTGGGGGAAAACCGTCATATTTAAACTTGTCTAAGGGAAAAATCTTAACTCCACTGGACCGTGTTTCCTCCTCTTCCTCCTGCTTTCAAAAAGACTACAGTGTGTGCCGGGGTGGGGGGTGGCAAGCCACTTGGAATGAAAAGGAAAAAAGAAAAAAAAATCCGAGGCGATATTTACACCTGCGAACTTTGGATGATTGTATTCGGCCCCAATTGGTTTCATTGTAAATCTTTTCCTCATGGTCCCAACTCCTGGACCTCAAGCGTCTGGGTTTAATAATGCATCCCCGGCACCCCCATCAAGACCTATCTGGAAAAAAAAAAAAAAAAAAAAAGACAATCCCCCTCCCCACCCCCACCTAACTCAGAGGCAATTAGAGCAGCCATCCCTGCCCCCTTCTCCAAACCTTCCCCCAGACCCAAGCCCAGGGGAACCCACAGACACGTGGAGAACCAGAAAAGTTTCAAAAGCAAAGCCAAAAGTAAGGGCGACGGCCCTTCCTCCTTTCTCCCCTGAACCTTTGGCTTGAGCACTGGGGTGCAGGGATACGGTAATTCTTGGGCTGTAAGGTTAACTTGTTTCCAGAATTAGAGGCCGCCAAAACAAAAAACAAAAAACGGTAAAAGCACCCAGCAGCAGCAGGCAAGGACGCTCCCTCCAGCGCATCCTCCCGGCTTTCCACTCGCCCCCACTCCGCTGTTCATCTCCGCTCTCTCTCCACCTCAACCCGTCTCTATCCACGGGACAGCTGCTTGTCCCATACTTTGAGAGACTGAAGGTGCATTCCTGTATTTCTTTCAATATTTTCTTTCCTTTTTTTCGTATCTCCCCACCTTGCAAGGTTTCCTCCACTCCAACCTGGCTAGTTCTTTGCAAGCGGAGACTGGAGTCAAACGTGAAAAGAAAAAATTGAAATAAATGATTTTTTAAAAAAACTGATGGCAGTCTTGGGGGGAAGGGGGCGCTTCCCCTTGCATCACTTACAATGTCGCTTTTTGTTTTCGAAGATCAAAAAGAAAAAAAAAAGAAAAAGAGACCAGTTTACCCGGCTATTAAGGTGCTGGGACCGCTGGGGCCCGTAGCTTCAGGGACCGAGCAGGTAATCTGCTCTTAATCACCTGCGCGGGTTCCCGGGCCCATGTGAACCAGGTCGCGATCGTAGTCACTGGGGAAGGTCAGCTGGGTGTTGTGGCCACTCTGAGTACCAAGATGGCTTTTGGAGAAAGGGCCAAGGCCCCCTGCTCCACCCCACCACCCACCCCAATGCAGTTGAAATCGGAGGCAGAGTGTTTTCTGGGTCTGCGCTTTGCAAGGCCTGGATCTGAACCGAGGCTTTGCACCTTCGGGGCTGAGAGCCATGGTAAGGAGGGAGGGACAATCTGTGAAACCCCCAGAATGGAGGAAAACTACTGAAAGTCGCTTCCCGGATGCTTTGGCTGCCCCTCACCCACAGCCTCTCACTAGGGAGGCCGGGGAAAGCGCAGGTTCCTCTCCGCTGCAGGAGGTGGAATCTATCCCGAGAAACTCTCAGGAGAAGCGCCTTTACAACCCAACATTCTCTTATTACCACCCGTTTTCCTGTCCTTCCTCTAAAAGATAAATGACAATCCCCCTCCCCCAAGAAGGAAGAAATGAGAAACTTCTCCAAGCTATGTGTCTTCAAACCTCAAACTAGGGACCTTTAAGGGATTCTAAGATCTTGACTAAGGCCTGAAGTGGGGACTGGTCATTCATTGGTTACATACCACGCAAACTGCAGGGCAGCTAAAGTATGCAGGGTTGGGGGGGGGGTGCAGAGGTGCATGCTGGGAAGATTCGGTGGCTAGGTGGAAATAAAGTCAAGTAGTGCCTGGCAGTGGTGGCGCACGCCTTTAGTCCCAATACTTGGGAGGCAGAGGCAGGCAGATTTCTGAGTTCGAGGCCAGCCTGGTCTACAGAGTGAGTTTCAGGACAGCCAGGGCTACACAGAGAAACCCTGTCTCGAAAATCCAAAAAAGAAGAAGAAGAAGAAGAAAAAAGTCAAGTAGTAGAGGCCTCCAGTCCTTCCGGGTGAGCGGGGATGAATAAGAATTTTAGGGAAGTGAGTCTTGCCCACAATCTGTATGTAATGCTCCCCTTGCTGAACAGTGTCCATGGGTACAGAGGGTGGAGGTGGCCCAAGGGCTGCTACTTAATCCATGTATTTGAGAATGGGTATGGCCAGTTTGCCTGGCTGTGGGACAGCTGTTTCTGGGCAAGCCAGACTCGGATTGAGAGTCCTGTTTAAGAAGGGGCAACAATTTTTCCAGCCCCCTACCTGCCAGGTGTATCAGCAAACCAGGCTCATACCTTTGTGCCCCAGGACTACAAAAAGATGACATTGGAAAGATTAATCGTTTTGTATCTCCCTAGAAAAATACAATGAGAGAGACTCAATGGATCTTCAGCAGGAGCCTTTCAGAAAACTGCCGCCAAAGCTGTGATTTACCTCTACCTCACAGGACAGCTCCGTCTTCGGGGGCTACTCTGGGTACCACAGGCTCTCCCTCTCTGGTCACCCTAACCACTTTTGAGAGCCACACAATCCTTACTTTTGGGTCCATGAGCAAGCTGGGTATCTGGTGAAGAACTAGGGGAGAGCTAACAGACAGGAGAGAGGAAGAACTCCCCCCCCCCCCACCCCAGAACACAAAGACACTTTTGTGTCCCCTGCTGCTTCCATTTGTGTCTTTTTTGGAGATAAATGAAGCTGTACCAGGACCAGTGAACTCTGGGCTCTGTCCCGGTATAATTGAAACCCAGTATGGGGGGGGGGCACAGTAATGGATATTGTATCGAGATTAAGAAAACGTGTTCTAGGCAACCAGGGGACAGTTAGTTCAGCAGATTTGGAGGTACTCATCTTTCTTGGGCCTGTCAACCTTCCTGACAGTAGTGCCATTGCATTTGCTATGGTCTCTCCCTTACGGTCGCCTCTTGTCCCCTCTGCCCCATCTGCTCCCAGAGGGTAACACTCTGAGACCTCCAGAGCCCTGGCACTTAATGTCAAGCACCAGAAAAAGCAGTTAAAGTGAGTTCTTCAGAATGTCACCTTCAGTCTTCAGGTGAGGGCTGGAGATTGTGGTGGGTTTTTCTTTCATTCCCTTAAAAGGTCTCTTTCTGTCTGTCTGTCTCTGTCTCTCTGTCTGCCTGTCTCTGCCTCTCTCTCTCTCTCTCTCTCTCTCTCTCTCTCTCTCTCTCTCCCCTCAAAGTCTGGTGTGGGTCACTGAGAGGCTGTTTACATCCTCATCTCTGGAAAGATGGTATTGAAGAAAGAGGGGTGTGGAGTGGTCAAAATACCTGGGGGTAAGAGTCAGCTCTGGCCTGCATCTTGTAGATTCTAGGTCAGATTAAAAGAAAGAAAGAAATACCAGCTCTTTCTTTCCTTGTGAGTTCACTCCTGCTAGAGTAAGCAATATCCATTAGGTTACTTTTTTTTTTTAAAGAGTAAAACACACACACACATGCACACACACACACACACACACACACACACACACACGGTGGGGGGAGAGAGAAAGAGGACCTAGACGTTGGTGGGCTTGACGTTGGCAAACCACAGTTAGTTCCTTTTCTGGAGGAAGGAGCTCTGAAGAGGTATAAAACCATCACTCTCCCCAGACCCCCCCCATTTCCTCCACCTTACTGCCCCCCACTTCAACCTATCTGAATTACTAGCTATGTTCAAATTTGCCATTTTCGGAGGTGATTCTCTCTAATGAAAGGTGAGTGCTAACAAGAATAACGTGGAGGGTGAACTCTCCCCACTTCACCTCTGCCAGAACCCAGAACCGTATTTACCTTAACAGGAGGTGGGATAGGATAGACTGGGGTGAGCACAGAAAAGAATGACCTCCTAGAAGCAGGAGGTAAACCAACCGGCACCAGTGCAAGCCTGGGTACTAAAGAGCCGGCTTCCTCCAGCTGCAGAGTGCAGACCATTGTCTTGCTCAGGCACGGCCTCAGACTCTAGTACTGGATTGTCCTGATCAATAATTTAGAAGGATGTCAGAGGACAGAGAAACACAGAGGACAGAGAAGCCTTACAGAAAAGGCACGTCCTGATGGAGCAAGGCTGGGTTTTGGAGCCTTCGCACTGGGTTCTTGCCTTAGAGTGGGGGTCCCAGGACATAGGGATCAGGGATACTGACTTTTTTTTTTTTTTTTTAAAGTAACTTTGGGAAAGTTAAGAGAAGGAGAAACTTGCAGTTGAGACAAATGGGGCCAAGCAGAGTGGTTTTTTTTTTTTTTTTTATCTCTCCCAGCCAAAGCCAGGAGGCAAAGGTGTTTGTTAGGACCCTGGGAAGTGGTATCTCCAGTCTGTCAAAGTTACTGGAAAAGGGGGGGGGGCGAGTCACAATGATTGTGGGTGGGGGGTTAGAAAGAGCCAAGACATCTAGGGAAAACAGACAGATGGCAAATCAAAAACTAAAAACCACAAAGGAACAAGAGAAGTCTTGAGAACAGAGTGCTAGGGACAGAAATGGAACCCGGGACCCAAAAGGATGTGAACAAGGATTTGCAAGAGAACCCAGAGAAGGCTCACACTTGTGCATTCAGAGAACTCTTTTTGGACAGGAACAGAGATATGGAGAGGGGGAGGGAGGAACGAAGAAAATAAAAGAAAGAGGGTGAAGGTTAGAGGGAGGGAAAGCAAAGAGGTGCTATCTCTGCCGTTATCCAGTACAAAGATTTGTGCTTCACTAGGCAACTTTTCAAAGATGCTAACTAACCCTTCCTCAAAGGACCAAGTCCAGTGAGAACCAAGCTCCCCCAGCAAGTTTTGGGGACCAGAAGGTAAGGGAGACCCCCCAATTCAGGCTCTGTCGAAGATGGAAGGCTAGTGTACACAGTGGGGGGAGGGGCACTGAAGTAGACAGGAGCTCTCACAGCTATTGTTGTGCTGGCTGGGAGGGGACCTGAAGTGTTGAGGTACACTAGGTGTCCAGAGAGAGACGAGGCTGGACTCGACAATAAAGACACCCTGTGTCCCACCAGAGAACAGAAACGGAGAATGAGAATCCTAGACTCTGCTCTAGGCAGTTTCAAAGTGAATCAGTGTAAAGGGGCTGAGATCCTAGGATCAGATCAGGCAGAACATCAGGCCCCAAAGAGACATTTCCGCCCTGCCAGGCTACCAAGAACTTCTCTTCCGTGGAAAAGTTAGCGTCTTGTCTTGACTTTTCCCGAATTCATCAGGCCCCAGATCCCCAGGAGACACTCCATGCCCTCCTCTCATCACGATATCCGATATTTAGAGACACCTCGGACTGAATAAAACTGTGTGGTGAACGCGGAAGGTTTAAGAGGGCATAAGTGTAACAGTGTAACAGCACGTCTCACGGACTCCAGCCAGACCTCACACAAGCAAAGGGACTTTCTAGAGCAGTTGGCCAACCACCCCCGCCTACACCCCGATTTCCCTCTCACCCCCCCCCCTCTTAAATTTCAGATAAACACCATTCGGTCACAAAAGGGTCAGTGTGTCTGTCCCCTTTAAAGTGTGAGGCAGGAGGTGCAATAGGGAAAATTGAATATTGCAGAGGCGCCTTCCCTTCTCTCTGGCTTGCCTATGCCTGCTGGGAGAGTTGACCGAGGCGTGTAATCCCCTTCTCATCCCCCTCCCACTTTTGAAGCCCCATATCTCCTCTTTTGCCTCAGAAGCCGCGTGACAGTGTTTTATATCTTGTCAAAATCCCAGGTCCTACAGTGGGAAGGAAAAATCCTACTGCAAAAAGCTACAGGATATTTCTCCTAGGGACACTGAATTACCATCGTTCACCCAGTTCCCGATTTTGTTGGAAAGACTGGGTAAAATTCAATCAAGGAGTCTAGAAACAGAACCAGCTTGCACCGAGGGTCAGCAGCTGGAGGCTCACGAGGGGACTCAGGCGCGCTAACCTTGTAGCTTCTCCCGGAGGCCAGGCCTGCCACAAGCCTGAGGAAGACGCTGGCCAATGTTTAACCCTAATGCAGTGGCCACCAGGCCCCTTTTGTTTGTTCGCAAATTAATCACCCAGCGCAAGGCCGGCGCCAGAGTGGGTTTATCACCCACCAGGAGGGGGGCGCGGCGGGCACGCAACGGCGAAGAAGAGTTCGCACCTTCTCGCTTTTGATCCTAGCTTCGCCGAGGCCTCCCTTGCAGAACACGAGCCTCCAGGGGCAGCATCTGGGAGGTCAGTCGTAATTGGCGGAAGTTTGTAGACCATTAGCAACATGTAGACATTTTCGATTCTGAATCACGCAAAACTTTCCTCCACCCCACCCCCCCCCCCCGCCGCTGCCGCCTTTCCCTGGCTCACTGGAGTGAGGGGTGGAGGCCAGAAGTGGCAAACTGGGGTGACCCCAGGGTTAAGTTGGAGCTACAGTCAAAAATAGGCAACTGAAGGGTGTTTGTGTGTGGGATGAGGTGAGGGTCAGAAATTGCTCTGGCTCCAACGCTGAAGCTAAAAAGCAAGGCCAGATATTTGCATGCAGAGTCAGCGAGCTCGCCTCGCGTTTGCAGAGCAGACCCCTGAGGCCAGAACGTTGGGTACCGGTTGCCAAGGTCTCTCTGGCTAGCCTGTGGACCCTCAGGGCACCGCGTGGGTGACCAAGGGTTCAAACACACTGCAATTGCACAATACTTCACTGCACTCCACGCGGGAGCGCAGAGATTAACCGGCCAATGCCGGTAAAGCAGATCTGGGGTCTAGGGCTGCTCTGGCTGGACTAGCTAGGCAAGGAGGGGGAGGGGGAGCCTTCTGCCTGCAGAGAATCTGCGCTGACCTCGGTGGCCGGGGCTGAGAGGGGCCTGGCCTGGCCTCTTGCACTCTCGGCAATGTGGAACAGGGGCCTTGGGAAGGGGTGTTGTGAGCCACCGCCCCGGGGATCACCTCCTGTTTCGTTTCTCTCCTTCTTTCTCCTTTCTCAACCGTGAACCCACGAAGTCAGAGAAGGAGAAAGAAAGGGGCGAGATGGCGGGTCACACCAAGTTCAGAGAATGGCTCTATTCTCATTGGCCGCACAGGGGAAAGCTCAGGGCTGGCGCCAAACGCTCTTAACCTTGTACATCAAAACACGTAAGACTGGAAAAGCTCGTGGCCTCAAATGTCCTCCCCTACCTGGGAGAGGGAACTGCCTATTCACCCAGTAGCTGCTAGTTTGGACCTGCAGTTGGAAAAGGGGTCCTGGGTGAGGTGTGAGTGTGTGTGTGTGTGTGTGTGTGTGTGTGTGTGTGTGTGTGTGTGTGTGTGTATGGTCCTCAAGGGAAAAATCTAGGCGCAAATGGACCACACGGGAGCATTCAATGCTTAGTCTGTAGGCCCAGAAACCAGACCCCCTTCTGTTCGCTTCCCAAGCAAAGGTCTTGTCCCAGGAAAACTAAAAAATTTGCTAAGATTGCCCTCCATTTAAACTGGAATGCTCCAGCTCGCCTCTACCCACAAACAAGGACTGCAGGTTTGGGGGGAGTCCTACAGGGTCACCCAATCAAAGTCTGATCAGTCAGTTGGCCTTCCTCCCCACCCTAGGATGATCGGGGAGCCGAAGCCTCCCGACATCTGGGGTAGAGGGGGTACGTTTCACGGTTTGTTTTACAAATTCGCCCCCGACCTCTACCGAGCTAAGTCCCCCGGGTGGAGAAGGAACGGAGGCACCTAGAGATAAGTGTGATGCCTGGGGAAGATACGAGGCTGGTGCACCTCCCCCAACCAGCTCTACCAGCCCGGAGCGGCAGCTCCCCACCGAGCTGGCCCGGAGGTGAGGGCAAAGACTCGGAGACAGGCCCGCAGTCGGGCCACTCACTTGTTTCAGCGGCTTGGTTCTCTCTACACCCACACCCCCATCCGGGTGGAGTACCGGTGTCCGCATTCGAATGGAAGAAGAACGGGGCTCAAAAGGGTCAGTAAATACATTTTTTAAAAAGAAAGGAGTCCGCAACGCCGAGCGAGCGTAGACTGGGCCGGGCGCGCAGGCCTTGTACGTATTTGCGTGTGTTTTTCCGCGTGGGGCTCGGTCTCAGTGTGTCGGCGCCCGTTCGGGCACAGAAACCCAGGGGGCATTTGGGTTTCTGCACGTGGCTGCTGCGGGTGGGGAGCACGCAGCGGGGAGAAAGATTTGTGGGATCCCTTGTGCTAGTGGCTCGGGAATCCGAAGCACCCGGGCACACGAGCTAGAGGACCTGACTCAGAGGTGGCTGGGCGGCTCCACGTGGGGCTCCAGAGCTGCGGGAGTCTGGAGCTTTTTGTTAAGGTTCATTGGCCGAAAGGGAGGCTCGGCGGCCGGCGCGACTAGCCCGGGGCCGGGGAAAAGGGAAGAAGCTGCAGATCTGCCCAAGAGAAGCGGCCGCGGGGTTGAGCTGTAGCGCTCCGAGCGCGCGAGAGGCGAGCGCCCCTGCCCGGCGCCTCGGAAGCCGGGCAAGCTGCCTGGCTCCCGCCCTCGCTCCCTCCCCCTTCCTCCCTGGCCCAGCCTCCTCCCCGGATCCCGGGGCTTGGATGGCTGAGGCCTTTCAGACGTGGGCTGAGCTGAGGAGCCGGGGCGAGCTCTCAGGCTGCTGCGAACTCTCTTCTGGATCAGCCACCTAGAGGCGACTTTGGTGAGCGCGCGGCGCCCCGGTGGCTCCCCGCCCTCCCCTCTGATCATGTTGACATAAACGCAGGACAGGCCGTAGTACCGCGCGGCGCAGCGACGTTCCAGTTTCCGACACCTTCTTTTTATAACTCGGCTCTATTCCCCCAGCACTCGACCTGTGAAAACCACGCCTATGCAGCCACACAATTGGTCCGAAAGCGTCAAAGAGCCAATCAACAAGCCTCGGGCTCCCGCAGCCCACAGCGCAGCCCGACCGTCCTGAGCCGCCGAGCAGACGCCCGGGGAATTCTAGAGGCGGAGGAGGGTGGCGAGGTGCTCGCTCGCTCTCTTTCTCTCTCTCTCTCTCACTCTCCCTCCCTCTACTAGCCTACTCCAGCTCCCAATCACTTCTCTCTCTCTCTTCCTTCTTTCCTATTTTTTTTTTTTTTTTTTTTTGCACCCGTCTTCTTGATCCTCCCTTGCCCTGCGTGCCCGGACGCTGATTTTTTTTTTTTAATTTATTATTTTTAGGAAAGCGATTTCGCTCACGTTTTTTTAGCACAAGGAAGACAGCCGGGTCCCCGAGGCAGAAGATCACAGGCACCATTCGATCGCCACCCAGACACTGCGCGCAGCCCGGAGCCAGAGAGGAGGATCGCGAACCGAAGCCAGCTTCGCAGTTGGAGTTTTGAAAGCGCCGCTGGAAAGGGGCTTAAATCGCTTTTCTTTTCTTTCTTCTTCTTCTTCTTTTTTTTTTTTTTTAAGGAGAGATTTTTCCTCCCCCCTTGATCTCGCTGCCTGTGAAAGCAAGAGTCTAGGTCAACTAAGACGCCTCCTGCGAGAAAGCCAGAGAAGAGCTAGGGGGCGGGGGAAGGAGTCGAAAAAAGGTTTTAAAAAAAAAAAAAAAAAACTCTCCGAGAACCTTGCGCTTTGGCAACAAAGAGCGTGGGAGCCGGGGAGCCACCCCGGGAAAGGGCTGCTGTGTCTATTTCCAGCTAAGCCACAGGGCTCGGGCGCCAGTCGAGCCCCTGCTTGCTGCTTGCCCTACTGAAGCCGACTTCCAGGAGCGGTTTTCCGACACACTCCACTCACCAGGACAGCCCCTGCAGCGGCTATGTCTCCCGATCTGTCGCCTTGTCGTCTTTAAAAGCGGCATCTCTTCCTCCCAAAGACGTTTTCCCTCTCCCTTTCAAACGCTTTGTTTGTAATTTGTCCCTCTTTTTATTTGAAACAAAACTGAGTCGCTGTTGAATTTTTTAATTACTCTATTTGAAAAGCAACAACAAAAGCGGAGCCAAGCCAGCAGCTGCGGACTGGTTCCCTGTCTGGAGTGGATGAGCCTCTCCATGAGAGATCCGGTTATCCCTGGGACAAGCATGGCCTATCATCCGTTCCTACCTCACCGGGCGCCGGACTTCGCCATGAGCGCGGTGCTGGGCCACCAGCCGCCTTTCTTCCCCGCGCTAACGCTGCCTCCCAACGGCGCCGCGGCGCTCTCGCTGCCCGGAGCACTGGCCAAGCCTATCATGGATCAGTTAGTGGGGGCTGCTGAGACCGGCATCCCTTTCTCATCCCTGGGACCCCAGGCACATCTGAGGCCTCTGAAGACCTTGGAACCCGAAGAAGACGTAGAAGACGACCCCAAGGTGCACCTGGAGGCCAAGGAGCTTTGGGACCAGTTTCACAAGCGGGGTACAGAGATGGTCATTACGAAGTCAGGAAGGTAAGTAAGTAATCGGTGGGGACCCCTCCCCCAAAGCCATCTGAAGTTTTTAATATCTCTTTTGTCTGTCTCTTAAAATAGTAGATTCTGGCTGACTGTTAACGTTTGAAACGAAAACTTCCTGTCTCCCCAAATATGTGAAGACTTCAGGGCCCTGCCGTAGGGTCAGGAAGTTTTAGTCTACCCGGGCCCTCTGCATGGTTCTTAGGGACCCCGTATCCGGGGTTCCTTACAGAATACAGGGTGTTTTCCATTGAAGGAGACGCGCACTCCAGCTTCTGCAGCATTTGAGAAAATCACCTTGTTGCAGGAAGCCCGTTTGTAAAGCCATTCTGAAATGTCATTATTTCTGTTTGATTTTGTCTGTTCGATTTTATTTCCCAGGACAGACCTTAAAGCCCTTCTTAGACAGTAGTGGGAGACCCGTGAGGGTTCCTCAGGCCCTTTCTACTCTCCAGCCTTGTCTCTGGGGCTGAAGGGGGGGCCTAAGCCTGACAGGTGTGAGACAGAAAAATCAGTGGAAGAGGGAAGGACCTTTGGGTTTCTTTCCCGTTGCCATCTCACAGGTCTGCAAGCCCAGGGAAAACGGAGCAGGCAGTTTTTACTAAGGTTATGTGTGTGTTACAATTAAGGTTATGTGTGTAGACCCAAGGAACCCATGAGAATATGCACCCTGTTTTGTGTTTGAACATTATTAATACTTTACATAACGTTTAATATCCTTCCCTGACCGAAACAATCGTGTTAAGGACCCCAGGAGTAGCATTTAAAGCCACCCATTTAAGAAAAAAAAAGTAGGTAGCATTGAGGTTTATCAAGATACCAGTTGAAAGGGCATGAAAATAAAACCCCACTTTCAGTCTCCTTCCAAACTACTTGAGGCCAAAGTCTGGCATGGGATCATTTTCCAGCCACAAGACACTTAGTCCGTTTTCATAACCGGGCACTTCCTTTTAAGTAAAAAGTACAGAAAGCCAGCACTTCTGTGAAATTAAACAGCGGAGTCTTGCAGTGGCCTACAGAGTAGAGGAATGCGGTTTATAGCTTAAATCACAGATGGGTTACCAGGCCCGGGCGCTAGCCTGTCTCCAACCTCCGCTCCGAGAACTAGCCGTAACAGACAACATACTTCGCCAGCCTCAGTCCATAACTGGGCGTTTAGTTCCTCGATGTGTTTTCATGTTTTCTCATCAGCCAGCCAGTGGAAAATGCGACCCTTTATTAACCACAGTTCCTTAGAACCCTGCTTCTAGCTGTTTCAAGTAAATACATTCAGGAAAGAAGGGGGAAAAAAAAAACGTAAGCAAGAATCCATCGTCTTTATAAGAGGGCAGTCTAAACAGCCACATAGACGAACATGTTTTTTAAAGAAATAGTAGATCCTCTTACAGGAGGTTGCTGTAATTAATTTGATTTGAGGCTTGGGATTGGAAAACAATGAGATATTGAGTAGCTTCAGTGTTAGCGTGGAAGTAAACACTTTCGCTTGCCTTACAGACTCCCTGGTTCAAGCAGAAAGTTTTAAGCTTTCAGATGGTGTCAAGCCACTTGGAAGCCAAGTCTGAGGTCCTGAGCCATTTACCTAGCTTTATTTATGTATTTCACTTTTCTGTGCTCTTGTAGGCGAATGTTCCCTCCATTTAAAGTGAGGTGCTCTGGGCTGGATAAAAAGGCCAAATATATTTTATTGATGGACATTATAGCTGCTGATGACTGTCGATATAAATTTCACAATTCTCGGTGGATGGTGGCCGGTAAGGCAGACCCTGAAATGCCAAAGAGAATGTACATACACCCGGACAGCCCGGCTACCGGGGAGCAATGGATGTCCAAAGTCGTCACTTTCCACAAACTGAAACTCACCAACAACATTTCGGATAAACACGGATTTGTAAGTTTCACTGACTATCAGTAAGACTCCGGGAGGTCTGGCTTCCTAGTAAACTCAGAATGGGGCCCAGACTCATCTCTGCCTGCTGGTTGCTACATATAGCCAACTTGGTTAGATTTGCAACCTAGTTGCAGAGTGGCTTGTGGTGGGGGTCTGGGGGGATGTTGCTCCCTGGATAATGGAAAGCCTCACATTCTAGAAGAATTTACTGGAATAGCAATCAAAGGTCCAGAGTGGGTGCGTGCCCTGGAGGTGTAGAGTAATACTAAGAATTAAAAGTTACGAATTGATTTGTAAAGTTTTGTATGTGGACAAGCTTGCTTTGCTTCCAAACATTATTTTATTTCTTTGAAATCAGCCATGTCATTTCTTGGGAGAGTTAAACGTTCCAAGCCTTGACCGGGTTGTTTCCAGGCTGTGAATACGTTTTGTTTTTTTTTTTTTTTTGAAAGTGTATTTTCGTTTGCTAAAAGCGATTTGGGCCTGGGTGAAAGTCAGAAGGAATAGAAACAAGTTTAAATCTTTGGCGTTAAACAAAATATAATGGTGCCTGTGTATTGGGGAGCGCCTGAGGATTCCCCGGTACGCCAGTGTGCCTAGGGACTTACGGAAAGACTCGGGTTGCCAGTGAAAGTCAGGCCAGGGGACCTTTGCCTGTCCTCACCGCCCCTCCCCAACATTTCAATAGAATAAACGGTGATAAGCGAAGAATAAGCAGAAAGATTAGGCCCAGGAAGACGTGAATGGCTCGGAAATATCTAAAGCGGACAGGGATTGCATTTGAAACCCTTGATTTGATTAGGGCATAAATATTCTCTCTAGAGCTCAGCCTCTCAAGGCCTTAAGTGGATTGGGCTTGTCAATTAGTGGGCGCTTAAAGTACTGGATCATTTTGTAAATTAAAATGCATGTTTTTCTCTATCTTTTAAGACTTTGGCCTTCCCAAGCGATCACGCAACGTGGCAGGGGAATTATAGTTTTGGGACCCAGGTAGGCTAGGGTTCAAGGTACTACTAATGAACACATAGATGGTGAGGGTGGGGTTGGGGGGGCAGGAACTCTGCCGAGGAACAATTTTGAAGTCTCCAGAAGATAACATCTGTGGAGTGAAACCCAAGGAGGTGGGCTTTGGTCCCAGCAGTGGGGACGATGTCGGCTTTGGCAGGGGAAATGAGGATGTCATTTGTTCTGAGGTCTTTTCCTTCTCTTTTAATGTGCATGTTCCCTTCCCTGCTTCTACAGACTATACTAAACTCTATGCATAAGTACCAGCCGCGGTTCCACATCGTCAGAGCCAACGATATTCTGAAACTGCCTTACAGTACTTTTCGAACTTACCTGTTCCCGGAAACAGAATTCATAGCAGTGACTGCCTATCAGAATGACAAGGTAACCACAGGGCTTCTGGAGCTGTCCCCTCTACGCTTGCTCTCTATCAGGGCTGAGAAAGTTACCAGGGCCTTGGGCAGAGAGTCTGGAATTTTCTTGGGTGACTCTCCGTGCTGCAGAGAGAGGAGGCCCGATTCCTTTCAAAGGGGAGGAACAGAGCGGGGAATCTGATGCTTGTTGTATTATAAATTGCTGTTTCAATCCCAGCTCTGGCCCCTGGGGCTTGTCTCTGGGTGTTTCCTATCACCTTCTTCAGGAAGAAGGATCAAAAAAAAAAAAAAAAAAAAAAAAATTCAGTACTGAAAGGAACCAGCTAGCAATTTAAGGTGAAAAAAAGCATCTAGGTTCTGGACCGAAAGACTAGAGATGGCCTCTCCTCTCAGACAGAGATCCTGAATAGATAATTTGTTTTTATTACTTTTTATGCTAGTGCGGAAGGGTGTGTGTGTGTGTGTGTGTGTGTGTGTTCAGGGTTATGTTAATTGGGCTATCTGAGGCTTCCCGCTTTAAGGTGGACATAATTACCAGATCATCTTAAAGTTTTCCTCCCTCAGACCTGAAGCTGGGGATTAAGAAGGCCTCCCAAATAAGGCTCCACCTGGAACCTGGAGTTTCCCTGGCCTGAATGTCAGGGAAACTGAACACAGAAGCCCAAAGAAGAGTGTTCACTGGTGACTCTCTAGCATGGAGCGGGGCAATTGTGGATAGGTAGGGAGAGGTTGAGGACCCCTTGTCCCCTTCACTTGAGCCCTGGACCTCAGGGAAAGTCCACTTTACCTGGCAACACCTTGTACTTTGTCTTTGTGGCCACTGTCCCCGGCCACTGGGCCCGAGTCCTTACATTTCCTAGGCTGAATGATAAGCCATCATCTGCTCTTCTGCTAGCCCCATGCAAAACCTACTGTCTGATCTCCATTAAAGAACAGAACCCAAAACCAATGCACAGGTTCCCACGTCCTAGTAACAAGATACATAGTTTTTCTACCAAGAGTGGGAGTTTTAAAGATAACAATCTGTAAAATGCAGGCTCCTCTAGACCCAGAATCCTGTGAAAGTTATATCAATTAAGTTGTTACTTTAATGACTTTCTTCTAAAAAAAAAAAAAAAAAATCAGAGTCTCAGGTCCTTCTCTACCTAACGGTGGCGGTGGTGGTTAAAAAAAAACAAAAACAACAAGAACAAGACAGGGTTTCTCTGTATAGCCCTGGCTGTCCTGGAATTCACTCTGTAGACCAGGCTGGCCTTGAACTCAGAAATCCGCCTGTCTCTGCCTCCCTAGTGCTGGGATTAAAGGCGTGCACCACCACTGCCCGTGTGGTTGTTCCTTTTTAAACCTGTAAAATCCTCAGTGTTATAATTCCTTCAACTCCATTCATGCCCAGGAGTGGGGGTGGGGTCACTATCGCAAGGCCATGAAACCCCATAATTAATTTTGTTAGATTCACAGAAAAAGTTTTGGTGTATAGGGTCCGAGTGTGTGTGTCTATGTGTGTGTGTATGTGAGTGTGTACATACGTGTACGTGAAGGGAGGTTGATAAGCAGCAGGAAGTAGCATTTTAACACACTTTTATAATTAATTAAGATGCATTAAAAAACAAAACAGAAGCCTACTAACTCAAACCTACAGGTTATGCCTCTTGGCTGTTTTGGGGATAGTCTCATTTCTAAATCTAAACTGTTCAAAGGAAGGGATTTCTACAGAGAATTTCAGTGTGGCATCCTTGCTCGGCTTCCAGGACGTGCTTCGGTCTCTTTTGATGGTTCAGCCCCTCCCTTGATTCCTGCTACCATTTCCCCCTCACTTTTACACAGAGCATCCCTGGGACCCTTTGGGCAGTCACATTTATAGAGGAAGACTGAGGAGTTGGGGTGAGGGAGCACGTTTAGAACATTCTAGAAGGTGAAGCTAATTAATGTCTGTCTTGCTTGTGTGTCTCCTCTAGATAACTCAGTTAAAAATAGACAACAATCCTTTTGCAAAGGGTTTTCGGGACACTGGCAATGGGAGGAGAGAGAAAAGGTGAGTGAAGACTAAGTTTAGGGGATAATTGGGGGAATTGCTTTCCTGGGCTCAGACTTGGAAGTCTTATAAAGAAGTGGAGGTGCAAGATAACTTTGGATTGAGAAGAATGGGAGGGGGTCAGCCCAGGTAGAGAGCACTCTACACTCCCTGCTGCCCTTAAGGGAACTAAGACGACACACTGCAGTTCAGAAAAGCGTCTCAAAGGTAACAGATTATAGGCATACCTAGTAATCATTAGTTTGCCATTCTTCCTGAGCAAGACCCAAGGGGGCGGGGGGGGGGGGAGGGAATCAAGCTCTTCACAAATTCTTCTAGAGTCTTTGCAACCTTAAGTCCCAGATTGCACCAGCCTGGAGTTAAGACCCCTAGAGGAGTCCAGGGCACCTCCCACCCCCTTCACAGGTCTCGGCACCAGTTTTTTTTTGTTTGTTTTAAGTAAACAGCTGGACGGTATAGATAGACAATGCCCATGCACCCATTTCAAAGGTTTTCCTACAAAGCACAACATTGTATACCAACTTTAAAACTTTCTTCCCTTGGTTCTGGGCATTAAAAAAATATCTTCTAAACCAGGCCTGGTAACGTACACCTTTAATCCCAGCAGAGGCAGGTGGATCTCTGTGAGTTCATAAGGCCAGCCTGGTTGGTCGATAGACCAAAGCTACCTCTGAGAAACACCATCTTGAAAACAAAATAATGGCTAACATCAAAACAAACCTAAGCTCCCATTAATGTGTTGGTGGACTGATTGCAGTTGGGTGTATCATGTAAAGAATGCCCGTGCAGGGGTTTGGTGTGCTAGGTACCCCCAGCACCCTCCTTACTGTACTGCCACTGTGTGCTGTCCTCAGCCAACTCTAACCTTTGTCCTGAGGCTTTAGGCAAATGTTCCAGGCTAAGTTCTTTTTCCTAATGCATAGGCATCCCAGTTAAATAGGCAAGAACAATGCTGAATGCTGGGCTCTGTGTTGGGTGACCCCCCCTGGGGTCAGAACATGTCACAGGGCTCATGTTGGGCCATGGGGTTGAGGTGTGGACCACTCAGGAAAGTTGGGGGCAAGAAAACAAAGAAGGGACGCAGAGGTGCCATACTCTAATGATGGGCGTGGGCTTCCTGTTTCAGAAAGCAGCTCACCCTGCAGTCCATGAGGGTGTTTGATGAGAGACATAAGAAAGAGACTGGGACTTCAGATGAGTCCTCCAGTGAGCAGGCAGCCTTCAACTGCTTTGCCCAGGCCTCCTCTCCGGCTGTGTCCACGGTGGGGACATCCAACCTCAAAGGTAAGCCTGGCCTCCTCTGCCATCCCAGGACTTCTTGGCCCTGAGGCCTTAGGAGGTGAGGAAGGGCCTGAAGCAGCAGACTCACTTTAGATGTAGGCCTTTCTAAAGTCTGCAAATATGTCATTTGAAGTGGGGGTAGTGTAGGAGAACTGGGGGCACTCTCCCCCACAATGCCATTTGGCTGATGTGTGTGTGTCCTGTGTGTGTCCAGTTTTATAAGCACCTGAAGCACCTCTGGGCCTTTCTGTCTGTCCAACCGTCTCTGCTCTTTCCAGTCACCAGTGTCCAAATGAATTCTGGGTGAGCATGCGTTGTGCAGGGGCTGTTGAAGGCCTGTGCCCTCAGCCCCTTGGTACCTGGGAAGGTAGAAGAAAAGGCACACAAGCAGCCCATGGGGGAGGAAGCGAAGCCCCTGGGGGTCAGCTTTGGGGAGGTGGGGTAGGAATAGAAAAAGTGGTTTGACTGTTTAAAGAGCTAGTGGCATTTATTTAGAAAGACAGCTCTCGACGGGAAGAAACCTGTATTTTAAGTGAAATAAAAGGGGAAGGTTTTTTCTTTTTAATGTCTTCAATCCATTTAAGCTTTTAACATAAAGTGAGGTAAAATGTTCTTTTTTTTCCTGGTCCGGGAGGACACCCACAGAGGAGGGTGTAGGGGAAGCGCTACGAGAAAACATAAATAAAGATCTGATTGTCCCACCACCCATCTTGGTAGGAACTGAGGCACACCTAGAAGGCTCCTGGGGAGGGCCTTAGTTTCTGCCTGTGCCCTTTCAGATGTCAGGATTTATTCCAAACAAATCCTTCCCAAATTATTCACAAATTTGTGGAAGCTCCTGACCCCTGTAGCTCCCCGAGCCTAAGACTTTGAAGGTAACCGGAATGTACTCCTGCAGAGTTCTGAGGTCATGGGTTTACATCCTTAAAAAAAGCAAATTTGCAATCCAATAGAGAGATTCCGGAGAAAGCTTTGGCTCGGGTGGTAGCCGGTCTTTCTGGTTTTGTTTTAAAGTAAAATCATTACAATAAGAAGAGCTGCCAATTGGGGGCCTGGCTGGGGGAGGTTGAACACTTGTGATTCTTCTGTTAAGTGTAAAGGTGTTATGTCATCATCACCCATTACCGTCGTCCCATTTTACAGACAGGGAAAATGAAGGCTGGGAGTGGTGCCGGCGGCATTACACAGCCAATAAACTGCCCAGTGGGGAGTCTTGTCCTTGAGATACTTTCACTCTATAGTTCAGGCTGTTCCCTGTCTCAGACTCCCCAGTGTTGGCATGCCAAGCATTGCTTTACCGCGCCTGACTGGGAGGTGGGGTTTAAACTAAGAACGAGATTGACCGTTGGTTCTCCTGGCCTCCCCAAGATCTGTGTCCCAGCGAAGCCGAGAGTGACGCCGAGGCTGAAAGCAAGGAGGAACACGGCCCCGAGGCCTGCGATGCGGCCAAGATTTCCACCACCACGGCCGAGGAGCCAGGCCGCGACAAGGGCAGCCCGGCCACCAGGGCGCAGCTGTTCCCCGCGGAACCCAGCCGGGCCCGCGACACCGCGCGTCTGGACAAGGCATCGCCAGACTCGCGCCACAGCCCGGCTACCATCTCGTCCAGCACGCGCGTTCCGGGAGCGGATGAATGCCGGAGTCCTGGGCGCGAGGGTCCAGTCGCCACCAAGGTGGACGAGGCGCGTGTGCTCCCCACCAAGGACGCCTTCGCTCCACTGTCGGTGCAGACAGATGCCACCGCGCACCTAGCGCAGGGGCCCCTCCCGGGCTTGGGTTTCGCCCCAGGTCTAGCCGGCCAGCAGTTCTTCAATGGGCACCCTCTCTTCCTGCACCCCGGCCAGTTTGCCATGGGCGGCGCCTTCTCCAGCATGGCTGCAGGCATGGGGCCCCTGTTGGCGACAGTATCCGGGGCATCCACCGGCGTCTCAGGCCTGGATTCCACGGCCATGGCCTCTGCTGCTGCAGCGCAGGGACTGTCCGGGGCGTCGGCTGCCACCCTGCCCTTCCACCTCCAGCAACACGTTCTGGCCTCCCAGGTATTGCTTCTGCATACCCGCCCATCACCTGTTCAAGCCAGTCTCAGTCCCAGTCCCTTGCCCGGGGTGTTAGCTAGTAATCCGTGCTAGTAACTATTAGAATATTATATTGACCCTTAGCAGGGTGTAGCCTCTATCTCACTGAGCCATCATGACACCCCCCCTTCTTAAATTGCTTCCTGTAAGTTAGGCTGTGCATGGCTTAGCTCCACACTGTTAGCTTTGTGACAAGTTTGTATCATTTGATGTATCATCTCTGGCCCAGAGAGGTTGAATCCCTTGGCTCAGGTCACACAGCTGGTCCCTTGGTGCCTTGTCTGTCTGACTCTTGGGACCTCTTTTGGTGTCTTCTTGCAGCCAACTTGTTTCTCTGGAGGCTCATGGCCACTACTCCCCCAGGAGGGGCCTGAGGTGTGGGGAGGGGAAGGGACGGATTCCCTGGGTGAGAATTTGGTCTGGAGTGAGCAAGTCTTCTCCCTAGTTCAAAGCCTTTCTTCTCCACCCTACTCCCAAACCGCCCAGCCTATCTCTAAAGGGTTAATGGGTTGCGCACACGTGGGAAATGTCAAAGAAGGGAGGGGCTAGCAAGCCTGTGTGTGTGGCTCAGACAGCTGTGCACGGAAAGGCTTGGGAGAAGGCTCTGAACCCAGTGGGAAGCCTCCCTGGGTTGTTTTTTTTTTTTTTTTTTTTTTTTTTCCAGGCCTACTCCGACCTTTTGTTTTGTCTGGGCATATTCGTCTTCCTTGCCTGAGCCAAAAGGGACATGGTCCTCCTCTATGGATCATGGTTGGAGCTAGCCTCTAGCTTACCACCAACCCTACCTCACCTCACACACACACACCACCCCCCAGACAGGCAGGTGACAGGTGGAGGAGGGGCAGCCAGAACTGACTAGTCAAGTGGCATCTCCCAGGAAAGGGCACACCCTGGGCCCTTGCATTCAAATTCTTCTCTATGCCTTCCTGCCCCACCCATTGATCGGCCTCAGTCTCCCGCTGGGAAACTGGCCTTCGAGGCTGGGTGCTTACTATCTTAATAATTAACACCTTTTCACCCCCTCCCCCGCCCCCATTTTACTTCATCCTTATTTTGTCTTACCTGGGAAAGATCTAGCGTCTAGAAGAGAGAAGGAAGATACTGTGGTAGTGTGCGCCCCAGAGTTTAACTCTAGTCTCTTTGGTGGAAGCCCTCTCTGAGACCATTCAACAGGTGCAGCTGCTGCCCCTCCTGCCTGGGAACTTGTTAATAGCCCAGAGGGTCAGGCACCATGGATGACATATTGTGGAAGATTTAATAGCCACGAACTCTCCAGTCTATTAACCCCTTAGTTCAGCATGCAACCTAGGGAAACTGCTCTCCCTCAACTCCTTCAAAACAGGTGGTTTGCCCCAGATAGCAGGAGGTGAAAGAGAAGGGTCCCCACTCTCTGACTCCCTCTGTTTCTTCTCTCTCTTCTCCAGGGCTTGGCCATGTCGCCCTTCGGGAGCCTGTTTCCTTACCCCTACACATACATGGCTGCAGCTGCTGCAGCCTCCTCCGCGGCCGCTTCCAGCTCCGTGCACCGCCACCCGTTCCTCAGTTTGAACAGCATGCGCCCCAGGCTGCGTTACAGCCCATATTCCATCCCCGTTCCTGTGCCTGACAGCAGCAGTTTGCTGGCCACTGCGTTACCATCCATGGCTTCCGCCGCGGGGCCCCTAGACGCCAAAGCGGCCGCCCTGACAGCCAGCCCAGCCTCGGTGGCTGTGGACTCGGGGTCGGAACTGAACAGCCGCTCGTCTACGCTGTCCTCCGGCTCAGTGTCCTTGTCACCCAAACTCTGCTCCGAGAAGGAGGCGGCTACTAGCGAACTACAGAGCATCCAGCGGCTGGTCAGTGGCTTGGAAGCCAAGCCAGACAGGTCCTGCAGCGGGTCCCCTTAAAAAACAAACAAACAAACAAACAACGCCCTCCC
>CM052721.1:41833247-41881093 GCA_028551405.1 Uromys caudimaculatus
TTCCAGTTTGGTCAAATCTGCCAGTGCACTTTGTTAGATGTAAAAACAAAACAAACAAAAAACCAGGGCCTTCCACATGGGGTGACCCCCATCCCTTTCAGGTTGGTCTGGGAAGGAACACTGCAATCCTTCCAGAGAGCGTGCTAGAGACCACAGGCCCTGTTGTCTTGGGCTGTGTAACCAGGCTGCTGTTGCATTGAGACACGGGGCTGAGAGGGGGGGGGGGGGGGGCAAACAGGCTTTTGTGACTTCTGTGCAGGATGGTGTGGAAGTTGGGGCCGAAGAACAAGGTAGCCAGGCCTGCCAGGAGTGCAGGTCTTTGAGAGACTTCACCTGAATCTTTTCCCACTTTCCCCTTCGTGTGTCCAGTGGAAATATTTCCCCCCCCTAAACAAACTAACAAATATGGGGGGAACTGAAGTCCCGTGGAACTGTCTATGAAGACTGAAACTCATCATTTGCTGAGTACCTTCGTTGGGACAGGGAAAGGAGGGCCTTATCCTTGTCCCGGTCTATATTAAAGGAATCCTGTGTCTTTTTAAAAAATATTGTGATGTTTTAAGAGGCGATGCTGGCTTCTTTTTTGCATGTTACAGTTTTCTGGGTTTTATTTTGGATTTTTTTTTTTCCTTTTACGGAAAAACAACGCAAGTCCCACTATCCTCAACCTTGCTCAAGTCGGCAACCGGGAGGAAGTGGGGTGAAAGGGGGAGCTCCGGGCGTGAAACCAACCGAGTTTATTTTATCTAAGCGCTGTAGAGGGCTTCGTGTGCCTGTTGGACCATTAGTTCTTTTAACTGTATATGCAATAACAAGGTTTTAAAAGAAATAATAAAGAGGAAACACGACTATTGGACAAAGTATTTATGTAATTATTTGATATCTCTTGTAAATAGGTGGAATATGACTGCTCAGAAAGTTAAACTTTAATTTATTGAATTGTACATAGCTGGATGTAAATAGGAGCGTGTCTGTCAGGTTTTATTCTTGTTTTGCCTTTTGGGTTTTATTTCCAGGTCAGGAGATGGCTAATTCACACTAACAAGCATAGGCTTCTATACCCACATCTACGTGCTTTCAAGTAGAGCTGGCCGAAAACTTTTGATTTTTTTTTTAATGTCCAAGAGCTGATGGAGGGAGTTGGGTTGGGAGTACTCTTTCCTAATTTCACCAAAATTGGGGAGGTATTGGCCCTTCCGGCTTCACTTGAAATTCCCTAATCTCTTGACACCCCCAGAGGGGTTGAGATTGTTGTTGGGGGGGGGCAGCCATTCGGAGGCCACCATATCACCTTGCTAATTTTTCATACTCTGGCATCTTCTAACCCATGCAGAGATTTGCATTGTTGAGCTTGATGGTGTCTTGGACTGGGGTACGGAGAGAGACTCGTTCAAACAACCATGAAAGGCAAAACAAAACAAAACAAAAAAACAAAAAACAAAAAAAACAACAAAAAACAAAGAACAAAACAAAACAAAAAAACCGAAAAAACAAAAACAAACAAAAAAAACCCCAAGAAGGCGTATTTTGTGTTTAGTCTTTGATGAGTTTTCTGTAATTCTCCCCCTCTTTAAAAACATCACTGAAATTTCAATAAATTTTTATTGAAATGAGTTTTGAAGTTGTGTACTGATTTCTTCTCGAGTGTCTGTTTCAAAGTTGCCGAGCTAGGAGGAGGATCTTTCTTTCGGCCTGCTCCCTTCCTCTCTTTAAATAATAATTAAGACCACCCCCACCCCTCCCAGCAACCTAAAATGAGATGTCACTCAAGTTAAAAGGCTGAAAACAAGCCCCTTGCTCCGGCGAAGGAGGCCACATTGATTTGAAACTATTTTCCCTTTAATTTAGGGAGCAGTACGGGAGAGGAAAGGGGCCTGATTAGATTTCGTAAAGAGGGACTTCATATACTTCCGTTTTAATGGGAGAAGATTTTACCCTGTGTTCAAAGTCGGCTTTCCCCTACAGGACTCCAACCGGAAATAAGAGCTCAGAAGGGTTTTCGCTTTTAATTCGTTTTCCCCTTTTCTGACATGGATCACAAAACAAGATAAATAAAGTCCCCTACACCCAGGGAACCTAGCACAGGAAAGAGCTACGCACACTCCCTTAGCCATGGACATTCAGGGCTGGGCTAAGGCCAAGGAGGGTCTTCCACAGTGAACACACTTAGTTTGGACACTTGGGGGAGTCCACATGGAACCTCCAAGGCGAAAGGCACCCGGGAAGCTACCATCTCGTCCCCTAACCAGTCCCGCGGCAGTCAAGTTATCTTTTTGAAGTTCAATTTATCTTTGACTCTTTCAAGAATATATTACAGATCTAAACCAGTGAAGCCTCTGTCAGTCTTTCGGTCTCCTCACCCTCCAGAATCCTCTCGGGGGCGCGTGTGTGTGGGAGGGTGGTGGCGAGGGAACGTACTCCAAAGTTAGCCTTTAGGACTTTCTCGCCCTGGGGGCCTTGACTCAAAGACCCAACTGGAGCCTGCCTGGCGGCTGACTTGCCCCCAACCCCCATCCCGGAGCCCGCCAGCCGGGCCCTAGGTCCCTGTCACCTTCAGGCCTCTTGAATGACGAGTCATGAGGGGGCCCCTCCCCTGCCCTCCCGTGTGTGGAAAAGAATTCAGTTCTAGACCTTGGAGGGGTGGGCAAGGCCCCCTTTTTCTAGCCCAGGCACGTGGGGACCCCCACTGCTTCTCCTCAGCTGTCTAGGAGGGGGAGAAAACAACCGAAGAGAGAGGACTGGAGAGTGCTTTAGAGGACCTGGGAACCAGAGAGGTCGGTCCTCCCGGGGACCAAAACTCTTCGCAGTCCTCCCTGGGAAGGTGGTAGTTGGCTCACGGCCTCCGGCTGCGCGAGCTCCCAAATTGGGGAGAAAATAGCTCGGTTTCAAATGCGGAGAAAGCAGAAACCAAATCAAACCAAACCGAACTTGCTTGGCTTTCACAGCCGGATTTTCTCCTCTCTTTCTTCCTCCATCCCCCAAATTTGGGGACAGTGCCCAAACCTGTCCCTGGCCCCTCCTAGGACTCCCTTCTTTTTTTTTCCTCTTCCCTTTTAATCTCCGCTGTATCTTGTTTGTATATAGTGCTGTTAATGTGTAACTCTTGTGGCGCTGATGGACCGGGGGTGACCCGCTCGCAATCTCTCTGGATTTCTGTGCCTATTACTCACCTGGCGCCGGTCGCAATCTCGCCGCGGGCTTTATGGTGGTGGTGGCGGCGGCTGCCGAGGCCACTCGGGGCCGGCGCCTGAGTCTTTTTTTTTTCCTTTCCCTTTTTTCTCCCTGGCTTCGAGTGCCACCTGTCTGTCTGACCCACGAATGCGCCCTGCCTAACTGCGGCTACGGCTGGCTGGGCACCCCAGAGCCTTCGGGATTCTGGAACGTGGGGTCTTCACCTCTGCGCCCCTTTCTCGTCGCACCAACCCCCTAGTCTGACATATCCTCCCCAAAGTCACCCCGCCCCACTACCACCCCACCCCCATCAGAGGAAGAGCCAAACCTTTCATCTATCTCTATGTGGGCCTCAGAGAACATTTCCAAGGGATTTTTTGAAAAGTCAAGGAGGGGGCTGCAGTTCCTTATTATCTCTGTGTGGAAATGTGGAGATACAGGAGGGGGTAATCTGGACGGAGGAGTGGCAGATAAAGGGAGACACCCCCCTCCCCCGAAATCTGCCTACGTAGACCCAACTTCTCTTTGTCGAGATTTTTTGTTGTTATTGTTGTGCTGTATAAACACCAAGTTTGGGGTTTTTCTTATTTTTCTCTTACAGGGATAAAGGAAGGCCAGAGTTCTAGAAACCTAGAAACCACCAGGCACGCTTCTGTCCCCCAGCCCCGCAGTGCCGGGACCTGCAGGGCTGGAGTAACTTAGAGATCTGTGGGTATAAGGTGATGCATGCGGGTACTGGCCAGAACCCTCCGGCGCCCGCCCATCGGCAAGCCCGTGGGGAAGATCGGCTCCAGGCTGCGCTGGCGTCTGAGACTGGACGGGAGGGGCTGAGGTCACCTTTGCTGGGCTTTGGAGCTGAGAGTAGAGGCGTCCGCGTTCTTCCTGACCTCCTGGCGCTAATTGCAGGGGCCGAAGGGCGTGCTTGGGCACAGGCAGGGGTCGCGACCCTGCAGGCAGTCCCCTGCCCCCGGGTCTAGGTTGTCCTGAAGTAACTAGCGAGGGGTGTACGGTGTGTAGGCTCACACAGAGTCTGTCTCTGGACCTGAACTGTCCTAAGATCCACCTATATGTGGGTGAAAGTTTCGAAGTAGGTAGAGGCCTCTCAAAAAATTCCATTCGAGGAAAACCAGAGATCTGACCTTTCGCCTAAGCCAACCGACAGACTCCTTGAGGCTCTACAAGACGCTTGTAACCTTGCCATCAGCACACTTTCTGCCTCGCCGGTTTCTAAATTTGGCCTCTTGGCAGCCAGCCAAGAAAATAGCAATGGGGGAGTATTTGTGTCCCCCCCCACCCCCCCCAGGAGGTGGGGGTGGGGGGGGACACAAATACTCCCCCATTGCTATTTCGTCTAGATGACGCCATAGAAGTCAGTACCTACAAGGAGCGGTGGGGTGCTAGTACTCTGAGACCAGGGGCCGCAGGTGTTAGAAAGCCAAGTGTGTGTTTGCGTGTTCTTGTGTGTGCTCCATCTGCGGACGTCCCTTCCAATTTGGATTTAGGAGTTTCATTCGTAAGACAGTTCCGGATGTAAAACGCACTCGGTTATTTTATAATCAAGATGCGTATAATCAAGAAATATATGTTGCAGATGTGGGCGTTCAAAGCACACAGAATAACCACGATAGAAATGGATGGGGGACGTGTGCGCGCACTCTGGCCCGGCGCACTTGGGGAAAGCACCCACGAAGTGACCTCAGTCACTCGCACGATTAACCCTGTAAAGGGCGTTCGATTTTTCAGGCTGCGTGGTACAAAGCCCGATACAAGGCGCAGACGCAGACAGAGGAAGTCGTTAACCTGAGTTCGGATAGGTGGATGGAACCAAAACACAAACCAACCAAAGCAATCTTTATTCCTAACTCAGGTGTCCCTACCTGCAGTCCCGGATACAGAGAAATCACGGGTACTGTTTGGGATTGGCCGCTTTCATCCTTCAGAGGGCAGGATTGTAAGTTTGGTGTGAATCTGAGGTGCGGTGTCAAAGTAAGGCTTTGATTTGGAATGCCTACTTCTCTCCAGGTGAAGACTCTGAGGCAAGGTCCTATGATTCCAGGTGGAAGGAATTAATTCGTCCTTAACCAAACACTAGAGTGGTTAGCCGAAAAGGCTCAGGGTTCCCATTCTGTCTTCCTCCTTCTACCAGGTCAGGGAAGAAGCTGAGCGTCCCAGGCTCCCAGACTCAGATCCTCTTGGAATCCCTGGTGTCTACAATTGTTCTTCTTAGCCAGGAGCAAAGGCCTAGAGCTGGACAGACGCTAGACACTGCAGGTGGGGATTCTGGGAAAATAGTGTTTACACTTTGCTAGTTCATCCCGTTCTGTTTCTAGAAAACTGCAAGTGCAGTTTTTCAGGTCCTCTGTTTGCATCTGTGTGACTTTAATTGCAAGTGAAGGAAGGGGAGTGGAAGCCAGCGTTCTACTGAGCAGCCAGAGATCACGGACAGAGGACCAGCCCCCGGGCAACCATAGGCCACACACACTCTCAAACCCAGGTCCTGGCGGCAGTTTGGCTAACCCTGTAAACAGATTGCTTGCCTGGAGAATATAATCTGAGCCCCCCAACGTAAGGTGCTAAGGACCTAAACTGAAAACTTTTCAGTATGGGTCTCCCAGCTTTGATTTAGCATCAGGAATAGGAGACAAAACCGGGGGACTGGAAAGAATCCTTGGAACAGGGTACGGACTGATGGTGTCATCTGGTTTTCCACACACCCCTGCCACCAGCCTCACCAGTGCTAGGATCCCAGGCAGCCCAGTATTGGCATTTTTAGAAATTTGATCCCCCAGCACTTCGGTCTCTTGCTAATGACCTGGGCTCTGGTCCCCAGAGCAGTGGCCTGTCCTCCCCAGGGCCCCAGAGCCAACCCAGGACTTGTGCTCTTTCACACCAGCATGTTTCTGGCCTCTCCAAAGTCTCCAAGTGTCAAGGACACTATGGACACCAAACTGACACTTGGGGAGACCTTCCTTCCGGTCGCCTTTGTGGGCAGTCATTTTTCTCAGGCCCCAGCACCAGCATCTTGGACGATTTTTTTTCTTTTAAATCTCTTTGTGTCTGGAAGAGGCATTCTTCACCCTGACTAGCTGTCTCCCAGTCCTCCCAACCTGGCAGAGAGCCTTGGGAAGAGCAGATTTGGAAGGCCAGTGCCATGTCCAAACAACTCAGGAGCCACCACACAGGAAAAACAAGCCCACTCTGGTTCCTGACTAGCCCACTCTCCCTGAGGCCAGCTGCACTGAGCTCACTGGCTATTCTACAGCACTTACACTTTGGAGGAGCCCCTGAAATTACACACAGAATGTATTTTACAGATGTGCAGAGCCTTCTGAAAGGGCAGTAGACTTTCAGATGCTCAGAGATGTATGAACCTAACCAAAGACCCACTCACTCACTGCTCAGGGGACCAATGAGGGCTGGAGACATTCGGAGAGGAGACATGCACCATGGTGCCTTCAGCCCAGGGCTTGCCTAGGTTAAATTTAACTTTAGGCTCCAAGCCCCATCCCCACCAGGGAGCTTATTTTGAGTCCTATCCTGAGGAAGTAGGTGTGTCTGGGCACTGTATAATTAGTTGATTAATCAATTATGTTAACTTATCAGCCCAAATGATTATGAGCAATCATTATCACCCCCAATGAGCTCTCTGTTAATTTCCTCTTGGGAGGGTCACCCTCTCTAGGCTATCCCGGGCAATAAAAAGCAACTCGTTTTCATAAAGCAAAATTACTTCTCACTAGGGAGGGGCCAGGGTGGTGGGGATAGGAAACTGCAGGGGAGGCCTTCTTGTGGGGAGATTCCTGGGGTCCCCGCTTGGGGTGGGGGTGGGGGAAGGATATGTGGCTTCAAAGTTAACCACAGTGTCAAGGTTAGGGTTTAGCCAGGTTTCCTCTGCTCCCCGGGGGTGGGGGGGGTGGGGGGGAACAACACATTCAAGTTTTCTGTTTGACTGTATCTTGTTTGGAACAGCCTCTGCTCCCGTATTCCAGGAGGACCCCTTCCCCCACCAAATCTCAATCCTCTTGTGTCAGACTCTTCAGAGTTCTGGGACCTCAAACTTTCTCCATTAAAACATACACGAGGGGGTCGGGGTTGGCTTTGTGGATGTTGGAAGAGGGTTACTCTGGGACCTGGGGGATACCTGTGCAAAAGTCAGAGCAAAGATGAGAAAAACCAAAAACCAAAACCACAGGAACCCTTTCAGTGATATGTAATTGGCTCCATTTCCCTCAGCCTACACAGAGGACCTCTCATTAGGAAGGGAGAGACTGGCCTGGGTGTTTTTTCTACCTTTCTCTCCTCCTTTTTTGACTTTTCATCTAAAAAAATATCTACTTGAAAATTCCATGACCATCTACAGAAACTCCTTAGACACTGTGGATCAAGAAGCAAACGGGACATCGTCTTTTTTTTTTTTTTAATACCTTCTGATTACTGGGGAGGGAGGCCTCTCCACTACCCCACGAGTAAGTGAGTAAGCTCAGCCTCAGTGAGCCCAGCTGTGTCCTGCTCAGCCACAAGATTTATTTCCATGCAATCGGAAGCTGCCTGTTTGACTCAAGAGACTCTAGCCTGCCCACTACACACCCCCATTTCTGCCCCTCAAGACAAATTCTACACCAACCTCTATTCTACTCAGAGCCTGCCCCCAGGATTTTCTTGAAGGCAGGTCATAAAGAGTAGGTGTCTGCCTCTCTGGATGCTGAGGATACAGGGCCTTTGCTCTGTCCTTAAAACGACCACTTTGGAGATTCTGGAGTGGGAGAGACACCCTCCTGGCGCTTCTCGATTTCTTCAGATCAAAACAGGACCCAGCAACCGCACTCTACCTGAGCTGCTTCTAGATTCTTCCCCTGGGAAAAAGCTAAGAGCAGTTGTGGCCAGCATGAGCCAGGCGCCCACAGCTTTGCTAAGACGCCCCTTTGCTGCCATCTGCTGGTTGGTCTGGAGAAGTGCATGGATATTTTTCTAATGCAGAGAACAATTCTCTAAAATTAAAGAGGGTTGGAGGTATGAGCCTATCCCTAGATTCTATGCCAAATTCCACAAAAATAAGGTAAGGGAAGGAGGTGATATGGTGCCGAGGCACAAAGATACGATGTAGAGTCAAAACAAGAGGACCTGTTTTTGTACCTTAGTACAATACTGCTTTGTACCTTGACTAAGTTGCATAATCTCTCTTGGGCCATGATGTGAATGTCTATAGTGCTGACAAAGCAACCCTGACAGCTGAGCGTGAACCCCAGAAGACACAGTTTTTAAAAGTTGGATGTGGAGGAATGTGTCTAAACTCACAGCACTTCTATTGGGAGATGGGGGTATGGGGATGGAGGACAGAACTGAAAGTCATAGTCTGGCCAGCCTGGGGTCCCCCGTAACCTGGAAAGAGACTCAAACTCCCAGAATCTGTCCTCTGAACTGTATCCACATGCTCACACTTGCATACATTGCATACATACTAATTGGCTATTCTATTAATTAATTAAATTATTTGATTATAATTAATTGATTTAATTATTAATTATTATTTAATTATATTTATTAATTAATTTAAATACTCCCAGGGCCAACATGTAACTCGGTGGTAGAGAATTTTTGGAGTGTGTGAGAGGAAGTGGATGTGTGTCTTGTGGGACAAACGATGCATAGCTTGTACCTTTCTGCTCATCCTCTCTAGGCCGTCCTTGGACCACTGGGTTCCTGTGGATGGCCCTAAATGACTATCCTTGACACCCCATCTTTCACAATCCTAGCCTCTGGAGCTCACCAAATTCACCGTCTGCTTCACCTCAGAATTATCAGTTATCCAATAGTGGGACTGACCCCAAAGTCCTGCTCAGATGCATGTTTCAAAAAGTCCTATGGTCATAGAACAGTGTCTTCCACAACGTCCTTGGACAGACCTGGCCTGGTCTCTCCTTCCTCAACTGCACTTCATCTGACTCTTCAGAAGCAAACTATTCAAAGCCAAATTTTCACCTTCCTTCTCCCACTCCGTACGATGTTCCCTCAGCCTAGGTTTCAAACTTGGGCACTGGCGACAACGTCAACCGGCTGGTCCTATGAGTTCAGGGATGCCCTGTCTATGAATTCGGGAAGGGGTGGCCCCATTTAGTTCTGGCATCTGCCCACTAGATGCCGGGGGTATCTTTGCCATGGGAGTCAACCTAAGATGTCTCTGGATGCTGCCCTGAACCACGTTGGCAGCATCAGCCCTGGTTAGGAGCCACCGCTTTAGTCTGAGTCCCTCAGTCACACCCTCTCGGGAACATCAATGGCACTTCATCCAGAATGCCTTTGCTGAATCCCAAGACTGGGCTAGAACTCCTGTCCAGTCCTTGCTCGTGATAGGCCAGCAGGGAAGGTTTCCCATAGGCGTGTATGATATGAATCAAGGCTACCCTCGGGCTACCCTCGGCTTCCGCCCCCAACGCCTCTCTTTTGCGTCAAACCATAGCTCATTTAGAACGTGTCCATTTGTCCCTCCAGCATGCCTTGCTGTCCTCACTGTGGGCACAAGGAGGCATTGACAGGGTGGACAGAACATGATCTACAGACCGACAGTACCCACCGCTTGCTTTCACGTTGAGAAGGAAGGTTATATTTGATTGATTGGTTAGTTTGATGGCAAAGTCTCTCATAGTCTAGGTTGGCCTCTGATTTGATTTATATGTGCCTGAGGATGACCTCAAACTCCCTAATCCTTCTGCTTCCATGACTCAAGTGCTAGGATCATGGGCATTTGCTACCAGACCCAGTTTAAGTGGTGCTAGGGATGAGACCCAGGGCTTGTGCATGCACTCTAGGCAAGCACTTTACTAGCTGAGCCGAGTCCCCAGCCCTGCTTACAGTTTTATTTTTATTTGGGGACTATAGATCAAGTTAGGACGGTATCCCAGCAACTTCCATTTTGGAGACTACATCAATATACTGCCCAGCTGACCTCAAAGTCCCAGCTCCTCGTCCTAAGCACTAGGGCTACTGGTGTGCATCAGAACCCTCAACTTTACCTTCCAGATGGATGGGGAACGTTTGTTTTGTTTTGTCTTTTTAAGACAGGGTCACTCTATGTAGCCCTGGACTCCCTATGTAGATCAGGCTGCCTCCTGCCTCCTGCCTCTGTCCTGCCTCCTGCCTCCTGCCTCCTAAATGCTGGAATTAAAGGCGTGCGTCACCGCACTTAGGATGGGAGGAAATTTTTTCTCAATGAACAATACACATTTAGTACTCTTCAGTCAAGTTTAAATGAGACCCGACCACACGCTCTCATTTGCATATGGTGCTCTGTTGAAAATAACCCAGCCAAAGGTTAATAAAAGAGGGTGGGAGATGGAAGAAAAGTGATCCATTAAGGCTGAAGCTCCCTGGGATGGCTCTGTGTGTGTGTGTGTGTGTGTGTGTGTGTGTGTGTGTGTGCATTGTGTGTGCACCTAAGTGTGTGTATGCGTGTGTGTGCATGTATGTGCATGTATGTATGTGTGTGCATATATGCATATGTGTGTGCACATGTGCATGTGTGTATGTGTGTGTGCATTGTGTGTGCATGTGTGCACATGTGTGTGCGCACCTAAGTGTGTGTGCATGTGTATGCGTGTGTGTGCATGTATGTGCATGTATATATGTGTGCATATTTGCATATGTGTGTGCACATGTGCACGTGTGTGTGCATTGTGTGTGCTGTGTGTGCACATGTGTGTGCACCTAAGTGTGTGTATGTGTATGCGTGTGTGTGCATGATGTGCATGTATGTATGTGTGCATATATGCATATGTGTGTGCACATGTGCATATGTGTGTGTGCATGTGTGCACATATGTGTGTGCACCTAAGTGTGTGTGCATGTGTATGCGTGTGTGTGCATGTATGTGCATGTATGTATGTGTGCATATATTCATATGTGTGTGCACATGTGTATGTGTTTGCATGTGTGTGCATGCGTGTGTGTACATGTTCACACTTTTTTTTTTAGGCTGAGTAAGGAGACAGACCATGTTTATTCCTTTCCGAAGCTAGTACTTCATCCTACACAAAGTCAGGGCACACAAAGAACTTCCCTTGACTTCTTAACCTTGCCTTTCCCTCTCGGCCCTGTCTCTTCCTCTCCTTTCTTTCATTCCGTTCCTTCCTGTCTCCAGTTTCCCTCCCCTCCCTGCCCCCCTCCTCCCACTGATCTCCTTTCTCTTCTGTCTCTCTTTCCCCCTTTTCTCCCCCTCACCCTCATTTCCAAGTAACAACCCTCTCTTTGAGGGAAACTGAGGCTAGAAGATTCTCCATGAATCAGGCAAGCTTTCTCACCCAAGCATGACCTCACCACAAGTTCCCCCAGACTGCCTCTCTGTCCCTCTCTGCCCTGGGCCCCCTCTCGACTTTGGCCTCAATGAGAACCTCATTATTTATCATTTTGAAGCTCCAGGATTTTCAGAGCCCAAATCCAAGCTTAAAATGGAGGCAATTACCCAGATAATTTAGGTAAACCTCGGGGCTGTGTCTGGAGTAATTGTTCCCACTCCCACTTCTCATTGTGTGGCTGAAGAGGCCAATTCGGTCCTGACAGCCCCTGTTGGTTTTGTCCCCACAGAACAAGGCCCTGCTGCAAAGGAGAGAAGGAAGGAACAAAGCCCCAGGGGCAGAGAGGCAGGCCGGACTCCAGCCAGCCAATTTGTGTTGCAGGTTATTAACCTTTGTGCTTCCACAAACCCTATCTATCCAGGGAGTTCGCTCAGCCCCTCATGTTCTTCGAAAACACTGCCCTATATTTGCAAAATATCAAAGTGACAATGGACGAGTGTGTATTCAGAGATAAAACTAAGCAGAATGGTAAGATGGGAGTCTGACAAAGCCTTTCATGATCTTTCCCCCCACCCCCAAAGAGAGTGAAATTTGGGGGCTCTAATTTTTGTTTGGTTTGCCCTTGTTTAAGCCAGAGTCTC
Organism: Uromys caudimaculatus; assembly: GCA_028551405.1. Classification (NCBI taxonomy): domain Eukaryota; kingdom Metazoa; phylum Chordata; class Mammalia; order Rodentia; family Muridae; genus Uromys; species Uromys caudimaculatus. The sequence goes on from CM052721.1 coordinate 41,845,348, forward strand.
CCTACCTAACCCAGCCTAGCCTAGAACTCCCTCCTTCGCCCTCTGCTTCCCCAGAGCTAGAATTATATAAAGGACAACACCATCATGCCTGCCTTGAAGTCAGATACTGGCATCTTTCACCCCCAGTTTGCTTTTGATTTATGTGGCCCTAGAAGTCGATTAAACCCTCTAGAATCTTCAATTCTTGCCTCTTAAAACAAGACTGCTCAAGTTGGGGTGTAGCTCAGGGGCAGAGAGCTCGCCTGGTCTGGACAAGGCCCTGGGTTTGATCTACAACACTGAAGGGAAAACCAATAAAACTACCGGTGCTTTATAGGACTGTACAGAGATGACATAGATAGAGCCCAGAGCCCTGGGACTGGTATCCAGGGAGTTTGACGCAAGCTGTTATTGTAGTTGCGATCCTGTGTATCTGCTTAATATGGTCACATGCACACCCAGAAACAGTCAGGCTACCACCTCCAGACCTCTTGCCCTCCACCTCATGTCTTTCCTGGTCAGCGTGCTGTAGGGAAACAGGAAGCATGCCCCCTGCCCCCAGGACTCCAGAACAATGGTCAGTCCATGGCTTCAGATTTTATAGACCTCACTCAAAAGCAACAGGCTGGTATCTGATGGCGTCAGATGGAGCCAGGAGCCCTGCAGTGCACATGCTTCATGTCCCTGTTTTTGTTTACGGGTGACTGCCACTCCCAGTTGGCAGGCTTGTTCATGGCAGAGGTGATAAGGTCATGGAAGGGCAGGAGGGTTAGGTTAGGCTAGCCCAGCCATTTCCAGGCCAGACAGCTTGGTATTCTGGGGGGACAAAAAGGCCCCCTCAACCAGCAAGAATGTAGAGTACAAATCTAAAGGGACACTGGCTGTCAGATAGGTGCAGGGCCACCACTGTTCCATGTGTGCGTACCCTCTGTCTAACACGGGATCCCAGCACTCAGGATGAGGAGTCAGGAGGATCAGGAGTTCAAGGCCTTGGCTAGATATTGAGTTCAAGGTTAGCAGGGGTGACCTGACACTTGGTCTTAGGAGGAGTTCGCAGAAGGGGTCTTGGGGGGGCTTCTCAATCCTATTTCAACTTAGGTTCACCAGGAGAGGCTTTCAGAGTTCCTACTCTTCACCCAGACCTGTTGAATCAGAGGGAAGGTTTGGGGGCGCTGTAGGCACTGGGCATTCTAATTCTTTTTGATCTGTATAAGCAAGTGCTCCACTATATCTGGATGGTCTGCAGTGGGGCCCTGTAACCCACAGGGAAAGCCAGCTGCAGGGGGAACCTGCATGTATAACCCCAGCACTCCTAGGATACAGTGGGAAGGCAGAGGTGGGAGAGATCCATTTGGAAGATCTTGGGGGAGCTAGTCTTGGGTACACAGCCCAGCAAGCAGAAACAAGAGAGACCCTGCCTTTTAAAAAAAAAAAAGTCAGAAAGCAACAAGCCATTCCCAAAAGTTGTCTTCTGTGATGTCATCACCACCTCTGTCTGTCTCTGTCTGTCTGTCTGTCTGCCCCCCCAAATAAAAATGAAAAGTCCCACATGGGTCTCTAAAGATAGCTGTGTCTATCCTGAAGCGCACAAGTGGCCAAGGACAGCTGTAAGTTACACTAGAACATTAAGGGAGTTTATGTGTGCCTCTGTGTAAACATGTTTGAGTGTGTGTGGGCGTGTGTGTGTGTGTGTGTGTGTATGGCGAGTGCATGCATACGTGTGCAAACACAAATTTGAGATTTAATCTCCATTTTAACTCTTGAGGCAGACAGAGTCTCTGATGAACCCAGGGCGCATCAGTTCTTGCCTGGGGATCTCCAGTCTCTTCATTATGAGTCCTGGGTTTGTAAACATTGGCCATACCCACCAGTTTTTGTTGTTGTTGTTGTTGTTTTAAGATTTATTTATTTATTTTATGTATATAAGTACATTGTCGCTGTCTTCAGACACACCAGAAGAGGGCATCGGATCCCATTACAGATGGTTGTGAGCCACCATGTGGTTGCTGGGATTTGAACTCAGGACCTCTGGAAGAGCAGTCAGTGCTCTTAACCACTGAGCCATCTCTCCAGCCCACCCACCAGGTTTTTACATGGGTGCTGGGGTTCTGAACTCTGATCCTCAGGCTTATGTGACAAGCATTTTACTGAGTCTTCTCCTGAGCCCCATTAAAACAAAACAAAACAAAACAAAACATAACTTGATACACAGTTCTCAAGTGTGAACTCTGTAAATAACATTGTCATGTTACAAAGTCAAAAGTCTGGACACACTTGGAATCATTTGTAACTATTGTTCATGCTTACCGGCTACTCGTATTAACCATTTTAAGTTATTAATTTTTATTGCATTTATTTATTTACACATGTATAGTGTGTATGTGTGTGTGTGTGTGTGTGTGTGTGTTGCACATATGCACATATCATGACATGCTTATGGAGGTCAGAGGACAACTTGCAGAAGTCAGTTCTTTCTTTCCACCACGTGGGTCCTGGGGATTGAACTCAGGTTGTCAGGCTTGGTGGCAGGCATCTGTAACTTCTTAACTATCTTGCCAGCCCACACGACATAGAAGTCATTTTTAGGAATAATAATAATAATAAAAAATTCCAGCACAAGGGAGGCAAACAGAAGAACTGTGAGTTGAAGGCTAGCCTGGGCTACATAAAAAGACTCTGTCAAAAAACAAACAACCCGCTTTGTCATGGGCCTGAGTTCGTAGGCGCAGCTGGCCTAGCGAAGTCAACATGCCGGTCGCCAGAAGCTGGGTTTGTTGCAAAACCAATGTGACCCCATGGAGACCCTTCGAGAAATCGCGTCTCCACCAGGAGCTAAAGTTGATTGGAGAGTATGGACTCCAGAACAAACGTGAGGTATGGAGGGTCAAATTTACCCTGGCCAAGATCCGTAAGGCGGCCCAGGAGCTGTTGACGCTGGACGAGAAGGATCCTCGGCGTTTGTTTGAAGGCAATGCTCTACTGAGGTGACTTATTCGCATTGGGGTGCTGGATGAGGGCCAAAAGAAGCTGGATTACATCCTGGGCCTGAAGATTGAGGATTTCTTGGAGAGACGGCTGCAGACCCAGGTCTTTAAGCTGGGCCTGGCCCAATCTATTTACCACGCCCGTGTGCTCATCCGCCAACGTCCCATCAGGGTCCGCAAGCAGGTGGTGAACACCCATCCTTCATTGTTCGTCTGGCCTCCCAGAAGCACATTGACTTCTCCCTCTGGTCTCCTTATGGGGGTGGCCGTCCAGGCTGAGGGAAGAGGCAGAATGCCAGGAAAGGCCAGGGTGGTGCTGGAGCTGGTGATGACGAGGAAGAAGATTAAATGAATACCTTGCTGTACTGTAGGATTGTCTAGTTTTCCACTTGACAAATAAAATAATTGAACTTGGGGGAAAAAAAAAAACCCAACAATCTACAAAACCAAGCATAGATAGTCCCTCTAGTAAAGCAGTTGTCTTACAAACCTGGAGGCTTGAGTTTGAGCCTCAGAACCCACTGGTGCAAGGTATTTGTAACCCTAGCACAGGGGAGACAGAGATGGGTGAATCCCTGGAATTCACAGGTCAGTCAGTCTAACCTACTCCTAGAGTTTCAAGCCAGTGAGGGACCCTGCCTCAAAAGCTAACAAAACACTTGGGCCAGGCGCTGGAGAGATGGCACAGCAGTTAAGAGCACTGGTGTGTCTGAAGACAGCTACAGTGTACTCATATAAATAACATAAATAAATCTTTAAAACAATGTTTATAAAACAACAATTGCGCTACTGAAGATTCATGCCTGAGGTTGACTTCTGTCACACGCAAGCATAATACAAGCAAAGGGAAGACACAGGCAAATCTCTTCCACTTTGAACAGAGCAATCATGAGCCCGGACCTGAATTTGGAGTTATCAGAAGGTGCACCTGGGATCTGCCTCCCAGGCCCAGGGTCTTCTGCAGTGGTCTGTGAGTCAGCTGAGAGTGTGCCGATACATAATGACCTGGCCTGACCCCCCCAGGGTTCCCATCCATTTTCCGGAGTTAATATGTAGCAATTCTCCCTTTCCGCCAAAAGTCAAAAAGTCACAGTAGCAGGATCCACAAAAACAAATCTAATCCAGGAAAGACGAGGCTGAGGATGAATCTCACAGCCCCTAATCCCCTCCATGAAGCTGGCACCATGCCCAAACTGCTCAAGGTCATGAGGTCACTTTCCAGGGTCCTCCTGAACCCGATTGGCCCCTATGTGTTCTTGGGATGTACTTCCAGCCTTAGTTCCCATGGCTCCATGATCCTCTGGGTTTCCTTTGACATCGTTAGGGTTTTTTTTTTTTTTTTTTTTTTTTTTTTTATGAGACAAACACTTACTTTGGAGACCAGACTGGCCTGGAGCTCAATCAGCCTCCTGCCTCCACCTTCTAAGCATGGTTATAAACCTGTGCCCTTATGTGGGGCTAAGGGATCAGATTTTGGGTTGGTTTGGGTTTGGGTTTCAGTGTTTTTTAGATTTTAGATGCATGCTATAATAAATATAAGTGTTTTGCCCATATACCACATATGTGTCTGGAGACTGCTGAGGCCAGAAGAGGGCATTGGATCCCCTGGAACCCAAGTTACAGATGGTTGTGAGCTGTACTATGGGCACTGAAAACTGTACACCAGTCTGTCCCCTTCAAAAGCAGCAAGCGATCTTTTTTTTTTTTTTTTTTTTTTTGCTTTTGTTTTTGGTTTTGTTTTTTTGGTTTTGTTTTTTCGAGACAGGGTTTCTCTGTGTAGTCCTGGCTGTCCTGGAACTCACTCTGTAGACCAGGCTGGCCTCGAACTCAGAAATCCGCCTGCCTCTGCCTCCCAAGTGCTGGGATTAAAGGCGTGCGCCATCACGGCCCGGCTGCAGCAAGCGATCTTAACCCCTTGTGGTGGTTTGACCAAGAATGGCCCCCATAGGCTCATATTTGAATGCTTGGGGCGTGGCATTAAGAGGTAGAGCCTCATTAGAGGTCGTAACTGTCCCTGGGGATGAGCTTTGGAGTTTCAGGTGCTCAAGTCAGGCCTAGTGTTCCTTTCTGTTGTCTGCCAATCCAATGTGGAACTCTCCCCTCCCTCTCCTGCACGATGTCTGCCTGCATGCCACCATGCTTCCTGTCATGCCGACAATGGACTAAACCTCTGAACTGTAAGCCAGCCCCAAGTAAATGTTTGCCTTCCTAAGAGTTGTCATGGTTACGGTGTCTCTTCACAGTGATTAAAATCCAAGATACCCTTTCAGCATCTCTCTTTAGCCTTTAAGGGACTGTAGTAGGTTTGATGCTGTTTGTATTCTGATGCTGAAATGTGAAGAGATCCTAATGTACCCCACGTGATGCCATGTGAACCTTGCCCCCTAATTTAACTGGCCAATAAAAGGCTAGACCTGTGACTGGGCAGTGGGGGGAGAGCAGTGGGATTTGAGGATCTAGTGAGGGGGTTGCAGGTAGATGAAGGGAAGAGAAGAAAGAAGATGGAGGTAAAGGAGACCGCCATGGTAGGAGTTGGACTGTGAGCCCACGGCCAGGAGGAACAGCAAGTAACAAGGGACTTTATAGCAAGGGAGAAATTAGAATATTCCAAACTTGCTCAATCTAGGCTTACACCTTGTAAATAAAATACCTGGATTGTGTGTCTTACCCAGGCAGGGTAGGATTATACATTCATTTTATAAGGAACCAGTTTTAAAAGTGTCATCATAGGCCGGGCAGTGGTGGCGCATGCCTTTAATCCCAGCACTTGGGAGGCAGAGACAGGCGGATTTCTGAGTTCGAGGCCAGCCTGGTGAGTTCCAGGGCAGCCAGGGCTACACAGAGAAACCCTGTCTCGAAAACCAACCAACCAAACAAACAAACAAAAGTATCAACATAGTAATGTGCCAAAGGGAGATCTCTATGAGAGGGCCACACAGTCAGACTCCATCCCCAAACAAAGAAAAGCAAACAAAAATAAAAAGGCTCTACCCTGGGTAGGATCTTCAGAGCCACCGATCAACTAGGCATCTGTATTCAGTGTTACGTCAGTACAGCCTTGTCTCTGTGAGAGACTGGTTCCAGGACCCCTTAGACACCTGCCTGTATATGCTCATATCCCTTATACAAAATGGAATATCCACATATAGTCCGAATACATACTACCATATAAGTTATATTATCTCATTACTTACAACTAATGACATGAAAATGTATGCAAATGCATGCAAATATATATAAAGGACACAAACAATGGCGTTGTATTGTTAAGGATCAGCTGTTTCAGTATGTATACTGTGTTCAGTATAGAGACAATTTTTTATTTCAAATATTTGAGCCTCAGCTGCCCCAAGAAACTCTATCTCTGGCCCTGCATTGTTGACTGGCACCTACCAACCCGTTGTCTCTCCCATGCTAAGCCTATGCTACATAGAAGAATCCAGGGGCTGCTGAGGATGTGGCTTACTTGGTAGAATAATGACCTAGTGTGTATGAGGTTCTGAGTTTAATCCCCAGCACCATAAACACGGTATGATGGTAACCTCTATAATCCTGGTAGAGGCAGGAGGATCAGAAGTTCAAGGTTATCCCTGAGAGACATTGACTGTGTATTTATATAACTATATACCTATACCTATACCTATATCTATATCTATCTTTCTATCCAGCCTGGGCTATATAAAACCCTACCTCAAAAAATAAGGAAAAGGGGGGCTGGAGAGATGTCTCAGCAGTTAAGAGCGCCAACTGCTCTTCCAAAGGTCTTGAGTTCAAATCCCAGTAACCACATGATGGCTCACAACCATCCGTAATGAGATCTGATGCCCTCTTCTGGGATGCCTGAAGACAGCTACAGCAAGCAGGGCCAGAGCAAGAAGAAAAAGTGTCTGAAGACAGCTACAGTGTACTTACATATAATAAATAAATAAATCTTTAAAACAAAATAAGCCAGGCCTAGCAATGTAGTTCAGTGGTAGAGTATTTAACACTTGTGAGAGGCACCGGTTCCGTTTCCAGCACCTCAAAACCAAACATATCGAAAGCAGGAATACCCTTGAGCTCTTGGAATCCAGTCTCAGGTAAAGAAAGTATTTATTTTTATTATTATTGTTGTCATTGTTTTTGAGACAAGTTCTCACTAAGTAACCCTAGGTGGCCTGGGAATCGCTCTACAGAGCAGACTGGCCTTGAACTCAGAAATCTACCTGCTTCTACCTCCGACTGCTTTGCTCAAGGCGTGTGCTACCATGGTCAGGGAGAAGGAAAGACTCTTTAAGAAAATGGGCTGGTGGTACAGGCCTCTTAATCCAGCACTCAGCATAGTAAGCTCAAGGTCAATTTGCATGAGTTAGTAAACTTTCCTCTCAAAATAAAAGCTAAGAAATAAGGAGGGAATCTACCTCAGTGGTACACTGGATTCAGTCCCCAGTACTGGCTGGGGGTGGTTGTGTGTGTCTTCGATCTCAGCAGAGGCAGAGGTGGGTAGATCTCTGGGCAGTGGTGGCACACGCCTTTAATCCCAGGACTTGGGAGGCAGAGACAGGCGGATTTCTGAGTTCGAGGCCAGCCTGGTCTACAGAGTGAGTTCCAGGACAGCCAGGGCTATACAGAGTCTCAAAAAACCAAAAAAAAAAAAAAAAAAAAAAAAAAAAAAAAAAAAAAAAAAAAAAAGACCTCCTGGTATACATAGTGAGACTTCACTATCAAGCCTGTTTTCACTTTGACCCCGTGAAGTCAATGTCCTCTTGACAACAGTGTCTCAAAGCCAACTATCTTATATATTTCATTGTTTTTTTCTGGAAGATCCCTCATGGAGAGCACCCACCACTTGACCTACACAACCCTTAATCATCTGAGGGCCAGCCACGGGGTCCTCCGAGAAAAACAAGTGTCCGTTTATAGCCAAAGGACCCCATCTGTTCTTTCCTCTGAGTTTTAAAACACATGGGCCGTCCACTTCCTTCCCGAGGCAGGATTCATTTTACGAGCTCAGAGCGGACAGAAGATACCTCGCCCCACTTTGTTCTTGAATACCAGGAGCCGGGAGCGGAGTCTAGATAGGGTCTGGGATGGGGGCTTAACGAGTTTCCGTCTCTAGGGTGGTGAGCTCATCCTCCCCCGCCCAGGGTCTTATACCATATTCTCTAAACTCCTCTAAACCTTCTGGAATCAACAGTCGGGAAGAAGTATTTGAGAACCAGGGGGGAGATGGAGACAAAGCGCTCCTACTCTGTGAGACCACGAAGCCTCCGAATCCCCCAGTAAGGCTTGTCGGTCCCTTCTCTGAGGGTCAAAAGAGAACTACGGCCAGTGGAAACAAGATAAGAACGCAGGGCCATTGTGCACACTGGGAGGCTTGAGTGGACCCCTGTCAATGCCTGAGGACCACTTCAGACAAACCCCTGTGTTCTGGGGATGAATTAAAACAAGTGGGAAGCAGACGATGTCAGGGCCAGCCTCCGGCTGCCAGCCGCGGGGCCAGGAAGCAAGAAGAGTCTGTAGTTTACATTTTCAAAGAAGAAGATCAACTTTGGTTTTGAAGATGTGTTCCCTCTACTCTCATCAACTCAAGATAGGCTGGGAATGACGGATGGCTGGTGGGATGGACCACTGGGCTGTGTGACCAGAGATACTAACTGTACCACTTGATACAGCACTTTTTGGAAGTCAGTGACACTGTAGCTCCCTTTGGACCCTCAAGCAGGATAGGGGACAGTGAGTGGGTGGTTTATGGAGGATATATATGTGTGTATATATATACATATATATATGTGTGTGTGTATATATATACATATATATGTATATATATGTGTATATATATACATATATATGTGTATGTGTGTATATATATATATATATATATATATTCTCAATCAAGCAGATGAAGATTGATCCTTGTGAGGGAAATGTGTCAAAACTCTTACCATTTTTATGTCCAAAATGCAATCTACACAGAGACATTTTGACATTCTGAATCTTTCCTATTGGCTCTTCTTAATTTTTCTTTTTAAAGCTGGTTCATGCATCTAATGCCAGCCCTCAGGAGACAGAGGCAGGTAGGTCTCTGTGAATTTGGGGCCAGCCTGGTCTACAGAGTGAGTCCCAGGGCAGCCAAGGCTACACAGAAAAACCGTGGCTCAGAAACCAAAACATGTCTGTGAATAAATGTTTTGCTAGCATGTATGTCTCGGTACCACTTGTGGGTCGTCCCCACAGAGGCCAGAAGAGGGAGTTGGATACCCGGAACTGGAGTTACAGATGGTTGTGAGCTACACATGAATGCTGGAATTGAACCTGGGTCCTCAGTACGAGCAGCCAGCGCTCTTAACCATCGAGCTTTCTCTCCAGTGCCAATTATCCTTCTTTATTTTATAACCCACAGAGGCCAATCAGCAGTGCCTATGTGCACATGGATGCGGGACTGTTGTAACATGGGCAACCAACCAGGGGCAGTGTCCACAAGGAAACATATGACTCTCCCTTCCTAGAACCATCAGCTGTCCATAGTTTCTTTATCAGGGGTAGAGCTTCCTGAACCCCCAACACCCACCCCATTCCCACTGAAATCTTACTGGTTTGGTCTTGGGCATGTCATCACAACTTATGTGAGTTCACGAGTGTACCAGCTATATCATGTCCAGAAGGCAGCATTTCCCAGCCCCTGCCCAGCCTCTGATTCTTATATTCCTTCCTCTTCCTCCTCCTCAGGGCTCCCCTAAGCCTTGATGAGGGAGTTGATATAGATGACACAGTCAGGGGTTGAGCACTCATGCCAAGTGTCCTCAGGTCTGAGTCTGCCTTAATGACCGCCCTCAGCAGAAGCAGCTCCTCTGACCGAGGTTAAGCACAGCTCTGATCTGTGGGGACAGAACATAGATATTTAAAAGGGCAACTTAACAGCTCAGCCAGGTAGCAAAACATCTATGTCAGGTTCCTCCCAGGACCTGTGACCTCCCCAGCCATGGGCTTTTGACCAGGTTCGCAGCACCAGGCATAAATTCCCACTTGTGAAAGAGGCCTCAAAGCCAGGCAGAGAGTGGCTGGTTACTCCACATTCAAGCCACGCCTGCACCCTCGGGCACATCCTGCCTGGCAGGTCTGCACTGCATCATGCAGCATCCAGCACTGAGTAGGACCACTCACTGATGGGTTTGCTCCCCAGCAGCCTGCTGCTTAGCACCTTCAGCAGTATCAAAGGCAGGCAGCAGGGAGGAAACTTCCGGGTCAGTTCCAATATGGCTTCTCTCGCGAAACCAAAGCACATGGTGTCTTCAGCAATAGAATCTTAATACATAGTTATGGTGGGCAACCAAGGGCAATGACTGTCTCCTGTGCTGTTTATGGGGCTTCTAGGGGCTCCCTGACCGATAACAAACAGATAAGTGTCCTCTATTCAAATCCCTTTTTGTTTGCTTGTTTGTTTGAGACAGGGTTTCTCGGTATAGCTCTGACTGTCCTAGAACTCTCTCTCTCTCTCTGTAGACCAGGCTGCCTTGAACTCAGAGATCCACCCTACTGTTGCTTGGTTCTTGGTTTTGTTTGTTTTGGTTTTTTTTCAAGGCAGGGATTCTCTGTGTAATCGTGGCTCTCCTTGAGCATGATTTGTAGACCAGGCTGGCCTCGAACTCACAGAGACTTGCCTGCCTCTGCTTCCCAAGTGCTGGGATCAAAGGCATGCACCACCACTACCTAGCTAGAGACAGGGTCTTGCTGTGTAGCTCTGGCTGTTCTGGGACTCTCTGTCAGTGATTCTCAAGCTGTGACCCTTTAATACAGTTCAATACATGCGGTGACCCCAGCCGTAAAATTATTAATGTCGCTTCTTCATAACTGTAATTTTGCTGCTGTTATGAATTGTAATATAAATATCTGAATGAGCAGATGGTCTTGGGAAATCCCTGTGAAAAGGTCATTTAACCCCCAAAGGGGTCCTGACCCCAAGGTTGAGAACTGTCACTCTGTGTAGATCATAACGGCTTTGAACTCAACAGAGATCTGTCTGCTTCTGCCTTCTGAATGTTGGGATTAAAGGTGTGTAGCACTATGTCCAACTTTAATTATATTTCTTTTCTTTTTCTGGTTTTGTTTTTTGTTTTTGTTTTTGCTTTGCAAGACAGAGTTTCTCTGTGTAGTCCTGGCTGTCCCGGAACTCACTCTGTAGTCCAGGCTGGCTGCAAACTCACAGAGACCCACCAGACTTTGCCTTCTGAGTGTTGGGATTAAAGCCTTGCATCACCACTACCTGACCAAATATATATATTTGGGCTTAATACATATATTTGGGGGGGGTTAAAATATATTTGGGTTTAAAAATATATATACATATTTGGGTTAAAATACATACATACATATATATATATACAAACACACATTATTTTGGTTAAATTAAACACACACACACACACACACACACACACACACACATATATATTTTGGTGGTGGTGGTGGTGGTGATTAAACTACCCCCCCCTTGTCTCCTTCCCCAACTCTCATCTGCTTCTGATGGCTCTTCACTCACCTGGTCATTAACTCACCCCAGCCCTGCTGAGCCTCAGACTCACAGCGATCGCCTACTTCAGCCTTCTAGGTGCAGGTCTGTGCTACCACACCCATCTAGATTTTATTTTAACACCTGTTATTTAAAGTACAGACCACAGGGCTGGAGAGGGAGCTCAGGGGTAAAGAGCACTGGCCGCTCTTTCAGAGGTCGGGGGTTTCAATTGCCAGCACCAGCATGGTAGCTCAGAGCTGTCTGTAACTCCAGTCTGAGGGCTCTGTCGCCCTCTTCTGGCCTCCATGAGTACCGCATACCTAGTGCACAGACATAAAGGTAAGCAAAAAAAAAAAAAAAAAAAAAAGCCATACACAAAACAAAATATCAATAAACTTTTTTAAAAATTAAAAAATTAAATGTAGAACACTTCACATATTTGCATGCTATCTTTATCAAAGTAAATTGTTTATTTTACTTTATTATCTTTACATTTATTTATTTCACGGGTCTGTGTCCCAGCAAGCTCGTGGAGGTCAGAAGATACTTCACGAAAGTCCATGCTTTCTTTCAACCATATGGGCTTGAGGAATGAATTCAGGTCTTGATAGCAAGCATCTTACTTGCTAAGTCTTAAGTCTTGCCATATATGTGTGTGTGTGTATATATATATGTGTATATATGTATATATATGTATATATATATACACACACACACATATATATATATACATTTTTTTTTCGAGACAGGGTTTCTCTGTATAGCCCTGGCTGACCTGGAACTCACTCTGTAGACCAGGCTGGCCTCAAACTCAGAAATCCGCTTGTCTCTGCCTCCCAGGTGCTGGGATTAAAAATATATATTTTATTTTACACATATATATCATTTTAATATATGCATGTGTGGGCGCACGTGTGTGTGTGTAGTTGTGCATGTGAGTACAGGTGTCCCTGAGACATCGGATCCCCCAGGAGCTGGAGTCACAGGCAGTTGTGAGCCACCATGTAAGTGCTGTAAGTGCGGGGAATTGAACTCAGGTCCCTTTGCCAAGGCTGTACATATGCTTAACAGCGGAGCCATCCTTCACCCCCTATATTTTCCTTTCCTTTTATTTATTTACTTTTGTGTGTGTGTGTGTGAGGCAGGGTTTCTCTGTGTAGCCTTGACTGTACTATCTCTGTGGACCAGGCTAGCCTCCAACTCAGAGACCTGCCTGCCTCTGTCTCCCAATGCTGGAACTAAAGGCTTGTGCCTCACTACCCGGCCACCCCCCTACATTTTCATTGTTAATAAAAATATCAAACCTGGGTGTGGTGGTGCACACCTGTGCTCCTGGCACCCTGGAGGCAGAGGCAGGAAGATCAGAAGTTCATGGTTATCCTTAGGTACATTGGCACTCCTGGCTAGCCTGGGCTACATGGAACCCTGTCTCAAAAAACACTGGTCATCATTTTATAAATTTTTTTTTTTGGTTTTTCGAGACAGGGTTTTTCTGTGTAGCCCTGGCTGTCCTGGAACGTAGACCAGGCTGACCTTGAACTCAGAAATCCACCTGCTCTGCCTCCCAAGTGCTTGGATTAAAGGCGTACGCCACCACTGCCCGGCTTGTAATTACATTTTTTTTTTATTTATTGTTAACACGATTTCTCTCTTCATGTCCCTATGTCTATAATGCCTTGCTCGAGCTATCTAAAAACTTGTAAAGTCTGGCAAAATATTGCCTCGTATGATTCCTTCAGCCCTCTCTCCAGAGATGGATGCTTAATTTTCATCGTAGTGAACAGATGATTGCTCTTTAAATATCACTCCTCTCGGGCCAGATCCCTCATCTTAGGGATCTCTCCCCTCCTAAGATTTCCCGGACAGGAGATGAGCCTGTTGTTGAGGGTTAGGACCCCGGTCCCCGAATTGCCTTTCCCAGCCTCTCAGTCCCACCAGTCCCGATGGAGAAAGCTGGGGAGCCCTTTCTCCAGCACCCCCTTCCTTCTGAGGAGGCTGGGAATGCAGTCGCCGAGCCCGACCAGCCAGCCGGGGAGGACTTAATTAGGGCTAATGATTTCTCGTCTTTTTCAAGACTGCTAGACGCCACCGCGTCGGGGAATCCCTGCCTGGGAAGGGGACATTGAAATGCAACCGGCTCTCTTTGAAAACAGGGCCCTGGATAGCTTTTTAACGGTTGGGGCCAACAGCCCGGGAGTCTTAGGAAAACAAAAGGAAGAACCGGTTGGAGCCAGCAGCTGCGCACACTAGGCAAGCACTTTGCCTCTGAGCCACGGCCCTAGGGCGCCACGCTCCGAAGCGGGGAATTCTAAACCAGTGCCGTAAGTTTAGCTCTACCACTGAAACTCAGACCAGCTCTTCTTCCAGTGCACGGCTCCATGGCTGAGCCAGGGTCGAATGGCACTTTACTCACAGCTGTAAGTGCTCACTAAAACCCGGCAACGTTATTTTAAATTCTTCCTCGTAAGTTTACAAAGGGGTCATTATAGTGACATCCATTTTAAGCCCGAGGGAAACTGAGTCACAGAGAGGGTAGGTAGCTCCCTAGTCCTACAGTAGGCGGGAAGTGGAGCTCCGGTTGGCAGTGGATTAGCAATTTCTAGTGAGTCCCCCCCGGGGCAGGACCGCTTCCGTAGGAAAGCTGAGGCTTTGATTTGCTAATCTTGTTTGTTTGCAGGACAAGCAGAGGACACCTGGATTGATTTCCTAGCGCCCGACTCTCAGAGTTCCCCCTCTGGCCTCCAGGACTTAGAGAGCACAACAAATCCTTTTCCTGAAGGACTAGAGGGTGCTCTCTAGCCTCAGGGTCTCCCCGCCTTCGGTCTAAAGTCTGGCTGAAAACCAGGTTGTTCGTGGACCGCTGGCCCCAGGCACGCCTCCACCCCAACTCATACCTCCCTGAGACGCCTTCTCAACGTCCTTCCTCCCTCTGCTCTGCTTCTTAGTCATTTACAGTGGTCCAGAGTCAGAGAGCGCCTGCTCCCCTGACTAGAGTGAGGCTGGGAATTGAATTTAGAGTTTCTTAATTAATTGGGCATTGACCTCCTGGGACATATCCGCCTGTCTCTGCCCCCAGTGCTTTTACATTGGTTCTTGGAGTTGATATTAGGTCGTTTTCTTACCGACTCTCCACAACACCTATAAAACCCAGGCAGTGTTCAATCTTACAATCCTCCTGTCTCAGCCTCCACACCCCAATTGCTTTACCATTTTCCCCTAAGATATCTTAAAATTATTATTTTATTTTATTTTATGTGTATGTGTATAGATCTTCTGCCTGTGTAGCACGTGGCTGCTTGGTGCTGGAGGAGGCCGGAAAAGGGCGCGTCGATGTCACAGATTTTAATCCCAGCCCTGTCTAGGCAGAGACAGGTGTGCAAGTCCGCCAGGGCTATGAGGAGCCCCTGTCATCAAACCAAACCAAACCAAACCAAAAACCCAAAACAAGGGGCTAGAGAGGTGACTCAGTGGTTAAGAGTGCCGGCTGCTCTCCCAGAGGACCTGGACTCAGTTCCCAGCACCCACACGACAGGGGACAACCATCTGTAACTCCGGTTTCAGGTGACTTAGCACCCTCTTCTGGCCCCCATGGGTACTGCATGCACACGATGCATAGCCGAACATTGAGACAAGTCAAGTCTAACTCTTGTTGCTCTAACTGTGCAGTATAACTTGAGATCCAGTGTTTGGAGTCAGCAGCACTCTTACTGCTTAGGTGGCTCTGGTCACTTGAGATGATTTGTGCTTCCTATTTCAGTTTCTTTCTGCCTCCGGAGTTCTGGGATTGGTCTCATTGGTCTCAATCTACTCTTCCAAGGTGTTGTGAAGAAACCCTCTCAGCCAAGGATGGAGGCGCTCATCTGTAAGCCTAGCAGGAGGCCAAGGAAAGGGAGTTCAAGGCCAGCCTGGTTACATCGCAGACTCAGACCAAAAGAACAGAGCCTGGGGGAGCCGGGAAAGTGTGAGCACCTGAGTTTGAATTCCCCAGACAACACCTGGGGTGTCTGTAATCTCAGTTCCTCAGGGTGAGGTGGGAGGCAGAGACAGAAGAATTCTGGGGAGCTTACAGGCCCGCTAGCCTGTTGCAAGCAGCACAGTGGCTACCAACAAAAAGGACCTGTCTCAAACAAGGTGACATGAGACGGCCACATCTGAAGTATACGTGCCTGTGCAAGCACAGACTAGTGCACAGACACTCATAGACACAGACACACACAGGCGCATGCGCACACACTCAAATGCACACACCTGCACACACCCACGCACGTAAATGCACAGGCGGGAGCGAGCGCGCGCGCACACACACACACACACACACACACACACATACACACACTACCGCATTCTCTTCACACCAGCAGCAAGTGCCTTCACATTCTGCATCAGAGTTCCCCAGTCTCCTTGGCTTGCCTTCCTGGGCCCTTTAGTGTAAACAACCCCGTTTGGTTGGTGTCCCTCCATTGTTGGGTCTTCATTTTCCCTATAAACATGCAAGTCTCCGCTTTTTTTTGAACTTGTGAAAAACTTCAAGTCCTCCTTCCTGAGCCCCGTTTCCTCTTGATCCTGTCTTTGCCCTGCAGCACTTTACACAGCGTCCTTTTGGCGTAGTCACTGGCCATTCTCTATAGTTTTAAGATGAGGAGGCTCTGGCTTAGAAAGGTTAATGAGTTGTTCAAAGTCACACAGCCAGCTTTATCTGATCCCAGAAAAGTCTGAGACTCTTGAACAATTAGCTTTGCTTAAACCAGGCGGCGCCTGCAATTTCCTGCGGTCGAAGGACAGGCAGCCACCACCCGCGACGCCGGGGCTCTGCTGCCCCCTGGTGGCCACGCGCGGCCACGTCAGTTCGCACGTCCTGGGTACGAAGAAAAAGTGATTGGAACAGTTGTGTCTTGCTTCCAGAAGTCTCCACTGAGACCACACACCGGCCATCACAAGGTCACCTCCAGGGCACGTGGCTGACGACAGCAAAGGTTCTTTTCTCCGTTTGTTTATTTGGTTCTTTGATTCATTGTCGTTGTTGGTTGGAGACAGGGTTTCACTTCGGAGCCTGGATTGGTCTAGAAATAAGTGGCCCTGCCTGACTTTAAACTCTTGCCAATTCTCCTGCCTCAGCCTCTAAAATGTTAGGATTACAAGCCTGTATTATCCCATTCTTGCTGAGGCAGGCCGTTTTTTCTGTACCAATCTTTCACTTGCAAGTTCACTGATGCAAGCTTTCTTCCTAAGTTAAAATTATTTGTTTATGTGACACATGGGTTTACTATGTAGACCAGGCTGGCCTTAACCACAGAGATCTACCTGCTTCTGGCTTTCCTTAGGGCTTGGATCAATTTTATTCATAACTATACCCACTTTAAAATGTCTTTAGGGGATGAGAGATAGCTTAACTGGTTTTTTGTTGTTGTTGTTGTTGGTGGTGGTGGTGGTGGTTTTTTCAAGACAAGGTTTCTCTGTGTAGCCCTGGCTGTCCTGGAACTTACTCTGTAGACCAGGCTGGCCTCGAACTCAGAGATCCACCTCCCTCTGCCTCTGCCTCCCAAGTGCTGGGATTAAAGGCCTGCGCCACCACTGCCTGGCTGAGACAGCTCAACTGTTAAGAGCACTTATTGCTCTTGCTGATGACCCAGGTTCGAATCCCAGCACTTACATGGTTGTTCACAAACACCTGTAACTCCAGTTCTAGGGGATCTGATGTCCTCGTATACATGCAGGCAAAACACTCACACATAAAATGAATAATTTTACAAATTAAGAACAAAATAGCAAACTATATAAATAAAACTCATTTAATTACATTGGTTTCTTTATGTGTGTGGGTGCCTACACACCACAGCGCTTCTGTGGTCGTTAAAGGACACCTTGCAGGAATCTGTTCTCTCCCTTTTACCATGTGGGTTCTGGGGTTTGAACTCTGGTCGTTAGTCTTGTCAGCAAGCCCCTTTACCTGCTGAGCCATCTTGCAGGCCCCAACTAAAAGCTTTCTGTTACTGGCTTCTGTGATTGGCTCTAAGAAGACCCTCATACCCAAGGGACTGTGCCTACCTTCTCTTAGTGTGGATGTACTGGGGTGACGTCAGCATGCTGTGACCCAGAGAAGCTCAGCTAGAGATCAGAACGAGGCCAACAGCAGGTGCCAGTGAGTTAAGGCAGCTCCAGAGCTGCCTGGATACAAACCAGGGAGGCCCCGCTGTTCCCAGACTGTCTGAGTTTGGTTTATGTCTGTTGGCTTTTCAGTTGCAAACAATGGTCCTTACTAATGTGCAGGGAAAATCAGATGAGATTACAAAGAAGTAGAATATTAATAATGATACAGCAATGTTAGACTTTTTGAATGGTTGCATTTGCTTTTGCCTTCTCTTCCTCCTCCCCTACGTCTCTGTTTGACAGAAGAGTGCTGGTGGGGTGAGGGCTGTGGCCTGGGGTTTTATCCTTGGATCTGTGACGTCGGCCCACCTTGCTGCCTTTGATTCTCCACCTGATTTATCTATGGGGAATCGGTTTTACAGTGATTTTCTTTTTTTAAAGGCGCTCAACTCAGAGAGCAGAGGTCACAGAGCCCGTCGCCTTCACAGCTGTCTCTCCGGGTTAAAGGGCACATCCTTCTGAACGTCCGTTTTCCCAAGCACAAAACAGGCAGGGCCAGCACCCAGGACGTGCAAGATTGACCTGACTTGGTAAGTCCTGGGACAGGGCAGGTCCTCAGTATTGGTGGGTAGGTTTTAGCTCATGAGACCTCTTTTTTGATTCTCTAGTAGTTTTCGGGTCATGGTCAAGGTTCAGGGAAGGAGGTGGCCCGGAGGAGGAAATGCCTGGGGTTGAACCTTTCTCTACGTTAATCAGTGTGGATGTCAGGGTCCCAGGGCACCGCTGTGTGTTCCCAGAGAGGACAGAATCCCCATAAGCCGTTAGGTCTCCAGCTCACATCTCTTCACACTCAACGAGGCCAGTTCCCACAAGCTGGGGCCTCTCCAAGGAATATCGCAGTGTGGGAGAACCAGAATGAGTCCCATGGTGTAGGACAACTTCAAGATGCTCCGCCATTGGCCAGGAGCTGGGAGAGCAAGTCCCGATGAAGGGGAATGACTAAGTCTGTAGACTCCATCTTGAGGATTCCAGTAGCCATGGCTACTGATGAGTGCTAAGCCTGAGGAAGAACACCCAAGGTTGATTTCTGACCTTCATGTGCATGCTGTCCACACATAGAACATATATGCATGTGCACACACATGCCTACACACACACACACACACACACACACACACATACACACACCTGTATACACCCCATGATTACATCTGTACATTCACACACACACACACCACACAATCACACACACACACAACCAGACACACACAATCAGACACACACACAACCAGACCCAATCACACACACACACACACACACACAACCAGACACACACAACCAGACACACACACAACCAGACCCAATCACACACACACACACACACACACACACACACACACAAAACCAGACACACACAACCAGACACACACACAATCAGACACACACACAATCGGACACACACAATCATGTATACACACAGTCATGTACACACACAGTCATGTACACACACATACCCACACACACCGATTGTGAGCCTCTGTCCCTCTCTACTGTCTTTTGTGCCCAGGCTCATGATGGGCCAACAAGCTTTCTCATGTCATGAGCTCTTTCATAAAGCAGTTCTAATACCTGATCACGGGCAGGAACTTTTTGGAACCTTTCTCTGTGTAAACTGATTATCTGAGGAATTTTTTTTTTTTCTGCCACCTTGGTGGTAACCCCGCCCCCCTCTTCTCTGTATTCTGTGTATGCCTGCTGTGGTTGGTCTAGCTTGGGTTGCCGATCCTGGTCAGGTTGACAGGTGTCTAGGGGACAGCCGAGGACACCTCCGGTTGTGTTGGATGTCACCTATGGAGATAATCCAGCCGGAGGTGAGACTCTGACCCAATGAAGGGATTCATGTCTGGGTTAGTTCGTGGCATGATGGCATGGGACGTGGCCCAGCTGGGTGGCAGGTCTTAGCGGGGGGGGGGGGGGCAGTGTGTGATGGAGGCATATGCCGAGGGCTTTAGCCTGCTCGAACCCATTCCTATGTTCAGGCCACAGTGAGGCTCAAAGGGGATGCCATGCATGGTACTATGCTCATTTTTTGAAAAATACAAATGATTCTTTTAGTAAAAGCTAAAAAAGACCAAGACGACACATCTCTTACCTTTTATGTCTTAATTTCTTATTCCCTTTGTCCCCCGCCTCCTTCCCCTACCCCCTCTCTCTTCCTTTTTCTTTTTCTTTTTCTTTTCTTTTCTTTTCTTTTTTTTCTTTTCTTTCTCTTTTCTTTTTTTCGAGACAGGGTTTCTCTGTGTAGCCCTGGCTGTCCTGGAACTCTCTCTGTAGACCAGGCTGGCCTCGAACTCAGAAATCCGCCTGCCTCTGCCTCCCGAGTGCTGGGATTAAAGGAAAGTGCCACCACTGCCCGGCTCCTTTTTATTTTTCTATTTGACAGTCTCCCTATGTAGCCCAGGCTGGCCTCTGACTCTCAATCCTCCTGCCTCAGCTTTCCCAGTCATCCTGTGTGTGTGTGTGTGTGTGTGTGTGTGTGTGTGTGTGTGTGTGTGTGTGTGTGTGGTGTGTCTGTCGGTCTGTCTGTCGGTCTGATTGTGTGTGTGTGTGTGTGTGCAGATATGATCATGGGGGGTGTGTGTAGGGATTCAAGCATACACATACCATTCACATATCTTCTTATCCCAAAGACAAGAATAAAACAATGCCTGTTTTGTAACGAAGCTAGAAAAATTACAACTCATCTATGAGAAGTTCGTGGAACCCACGAGCTGGTCACTAACTGGTTCAGCCGCCATATAAGTTGTTTCATTGTCAAAGCTGATAGGTAAGCCATGAAGAAGATCCAATCCAGAGAACCAGGAGCTGGAAGCAAAAGGCAAGAAAGCTACCTCTGGTGAGAAGACACGGATGGGCAGGGAGGTCAGAGCTGACTTCAGACCGTGTGCTGTTGCGATGCACAGGACATTCCCTCACCCCCAGGGCAGCCACAGGCAGAGGGGACCGACCGGAGTGTGTCCTGCTCACCTCCTACCTGACATTCCCCAGCCTCTGAGCAGATGTCCTGCCCTGCAAAGAGGTGGGGTGGTGTTGTTGTTTTGTTTTAAAGATTTATTTATTTTATATGGGTACACTGTAGCTGTCTTCAGACACACCAGAAGAGGGCATCGGATCCCATCACAGATGGTTGTGAGCTACCATGTGGTTGCTGGGAATTGAACTCAGGACCTCTGGAAGAGCAGTCAGTGCTCCAGCCCTTTTTTTTTTTTTTTTTTTAAAGACAGAGTTTGCCAGGCGGTGGTGGCGCATGCCTTTAATCCCAGCACTTGGGAGGCAGAGGCAGGTGGATTTCTGAGTTCGAGGCCAACCTGGTCTACAGAGAGAGTTCCAGGACAGCCAGGGCTACACAGAGAAACCCTGTCTCGAAAAACAAAAACAAAAACAAAAACAAAAAAAAAGAAGAAGGGGGAAAAAAGAAAAAAAGAAAAAGAAAGCTTACCCGGCATGCAGCAAGGCCCCGGGTTCATCACACAACATAAACCAGTTGTACTGGTGCATACCGGTCATCGCAGCGCTCGGGTGGGGGTGGAGTCAAAAAGGTCAAATTAATCACTGGCTACAGTGAGTTTGAGGGTAGCCTGGGCTACATGAGAGTCTGTCTTAAATAAATAAATAAATAAACAAACAGACAAATAAAACCAAGACTGTAGCTATGGCTTTATGCTGTGTATTTTTCTTTCTTTCTTTCTTTCTTTCTTTCTTTCTTTCTTTCTTTCTTTCTTTCTTTCTTTCTTTCTCTCTTTTGTTTGTTTGTTTTGTTTTTGTTTTCCCGGAACTCACTCTGTAGACCAGGCTGGCCTCGAACTCACAGATCCACCTGCCTCTGCCTCCCCAGTGCTGGGACTAAAGGTGTATTCCTGAATGACGTGTTCGTAGAAACGAAGATACAATCTCTCCCATAAGTCCATGGCCTCTGTGATCGCTCAGCTATGCAGGTGAGCTCTCTCCCTGGCTGTCCTGTGGGTGTCTCACCTGAGTCCCCCCAACATTCTCTGTTCCCTGCTTGCTGAGGACCCTTCAGAAAGGATGTCCCGTCCAAGGAAGTCTTTGCAGATTTCCTGTTCTGAGGAGACTTCCCCCGTGCCCACCACCCACAAATCTCAAACACACGGCCAGGTTTTTTTTTTTTTTTTTTTTTTTTTTTTTTTTTTTTTTTTTTTTTTTTTTTTACCCACCAGGCCTTTTTTTATTTCTTTCTTTCTGTTCATTTATTTCATGGATATGAATTACTGTCCGGGACCTGACAATCGTCCCCTCCACAGAGTGACCAGAGCCAGGACTGAGTGACCTGTGCTAAGAGGAGGAAGTTTGCCAAGTCCCTGTGGAAGGGTCTGAGACGTCTGCTCCGAGGGAGAAAGAAGCAGAGGGCAGAGGGCAGAGGTCACTGAGACCTGGCGGGGTCGGCATTCCCTCGGGTCTCATTGGAATGCAGCGTGGCCAGGGCTGAACTCAGGCAAGGGGAAGAGTATCCAAGTTTAAAAAGTATGATGATGGTGATGGTGATGATGATGGTGGTGGTGATGATGATGATGGGGATGATGATGATGGGGATGATTGAACTAGGTAATGAGATCCTGTAAACAAACAAACACCCCGAACTTTGAAAAAACTCCTGTATGTAGGAATGTGTCTACATGGTACACACAAACATATGCTACACACATACTTATATCTCCAACTATGGGATTGCCAATGACACATTAGACCCAAATGCAAATTATGTAATTGTGTCACTATTTTTGTTTTGAGAGAGGGTCTCACAATGTAGCCCAGGCTAGCCTGGAACTCTCTATGAAGTTAAGGTTGGCCTTAAACGTAACCATCTTCCCACCCAAGCCTCCTGAGAGCTAGTGTTACAGGTGTGAGCTATGCTGGGTCCACACAGCTGCAATCCATGGCTGCTCTGTGTGCTCTGAAGGGAGAGGTGGATACCCCATTCAAAGTGTGGGTATCCAGGCTCTGTCCTTACCAGGTGTAGAGAGGCACTTCATCCTCCACCAGGGCCTCCATTCGTTGATAGCTGCATAGAACTCGGGAACCCCTGGGTCCGTCCCTAGCACGATACAAACTGGGCACAAAGACAATACATGTGTAATCCTAGCACCAAGGAGGTAGAGACAAGAGGATCAGAACCCCAAGGCCAGCCTTGGCTTTATGGGAGTGCAAGGTCAGTCTGAGCTGCAGGAGACTCTGCTTCAAAACACCGGAAGTTAACCAAACATCAGAGGCTAGGGAGATGGCTCAGTGAGTAAAGACTCTTACCGCCAAACCTAAGGAGGTGAGTTCAATCCCCAGGCCTCCCATGATGGAAGATAGCAAAACCAGACTCCTGAAAGTTGTCCTCTGACCTACCTACACACACAGACACACAGACACACACACATACGAACACCCATGCATACACACACACACACAGACACACACAGACACACACAGACACAAACACCCATGCATACACACACAGACACATACAAACACCCATGCATATACACACACACACATACAAACACCCATGCATACACACACACACACACACACACACATACAAACACCCATGCATACACACACACACATACAAACACCCATGCATACACACACACACACACACACACACACACACACACACACACACGAACACCCATGCATACACACAATGAACAAATGTAATTTTAGAAACCTAAAGCAGAGGTGGCAGCAATTGGTCATTCTCTGTTGCCTCTAGGGAGCCCTGCCTGCGTCACCCAGGGCGGGACATGTAAGGCTGCTCTGGGTATCCTCAGTGGATACCCAGAAGTCAGTATGAACTGACTTCTGCGTCCCATTCAGGCTGCCCCATGAGCGGTGGGTCAGAACGCCCAGGAGCTGGGGTGGCACACAGCTCCCAGGGTGGAAGGGAAGGAAGGCTGGCGAGGCCTCCAGGCACCTGCTTTCTTGTCAGGAGAGCGGAACTTGGGGGCGGGAGGGCACGAGCCCAAGCTTAGGCCCCCTTTCCTGGCTTTATTTGTGTACTTCCTGCAGGAGACAACCACAGAGTGCACCAGCGCCTTCATTATATTAACTACCAGGGCCTTTTCTATGGCTTGCCGGGAATCGCCAGGAAATGGTAGGTTATTGGTGACTAATGACCCCTTCTCTTTTCTAAAAAGCCAGCCAGCCCCAACAAGATCATCAGGGCAGGCTTTCTGGTGACCTTTGTCTGACCTCCTGCTTTTACAAATAGTAGATGAGAATGGTCCCCCAGCCAACAACTGGGAGCCCCTGTGGGGCCAGAATCAAATGTTTAGACAGTAAAGATCCACAGAGGTCCAGCTACCCTGCCGAGGTGCCCGCCTTCAGGACCCAGGCATCAAGGAACTCACAGATTTCCTAAAACTGGGAGGGTGGTAATCTAAACACCCGGTGGGTGGGAAAGTGGCACTGGCAGCTGAATTATTGACCGATGAAGCAGTTGGAATATTTGGCGTAAGGAAATTTTTGATAAAAATTGAGTACCGTGCCCAGGCACACCCTGGCCTCTCAGCACGTTAGAGGCAGAGGCAGAAGGCTCACCCCACATCTGAGGCTGGCAGCAACAGAATGCGGTAAAGACACAGTGGTGTACTTTACTAAGGATCACGCGGCCTATTCAGATTTAAATAATTCATTTAAAATTTCACGAAAATTTAAATATTTAAATGCAAAGCTTAAATATTCAAATAGGAAGTGTTACTCATTCTTACCTCTGAGTTTGGGATTGGAGTTTTCTTTTCAAGTAGCTCAGGCTGGCTCTGGATGACCCTGAAGCTCTGGTCCTCCTGCCTCTACCACGGAAGTGCAGAGATCACGGGCCTGTGCATGGCATTCATTTTATAGGGTGCTGGGGGCTCAACTGTACCACTGATCTATATACCTACACCCTACACCACTCCTACAGGACCTTACCATGTACCCCAGGCTGGCCTGAAATTCCCAACAGTAGTCTGTCTTAGCCTTCTGAGCTCCAGGATTACAGGCCTGTAGCCCATGCCACATCAGAGCAGGGGTAATTTCCCCCTACTCTCGAGCTTTACGACTATTTTCTGTGTCATCTATGACAAGTATGTACTTGTACAATCAAAATAATAATAGCGGATTAAAAATGAGCAGGAAAGGGGCTGGAGAGATGGCTCGGCAGTTAAGAGTACCGACTGTTCTTCCAGAGGTCCCGAGTTCAATTCCCAGCAACCACATGGTGGCTTACAACCATCTGTAATGGGATCCGATGCCCTCTTCTGGTGTGTCTGAAGACAGCGACAGTGTATGAATATATATATATATATATATATAAAATAAATCTTTAAAAACAAATGAGCAGGGGCTGGAGAGACGGCTCAGAGGTTTAGAGCACTGACTGCTCTTCCAGAGGTCCTGAGTTCAGTTCCCAGCAACCACATGGTGGCTCACAACCATCTGTAATGGGATCCGATGCCCTCTTCTGGTGTGTGTCTGAAGATAGCTACAGTGTATTCATCATACATAAAATAAATAAATAAGTACATCTTTAAAAAAAAAATTTAAAAAAATTTTCTACCACAACTTTATTTCCTGAAATGCAGGGTTAAAGCTGGTAGGGTCCTCCAGGATATTTTGTCCCTTATTTGTAAATGGGGAGATTGAGGGCCAGCGTCACATTGCAGGAGAGGGACATGGGGCAGCGGAGGTCTCGTTCGTCTTAGGAGCCCACAGCACGTGTCCTGGGTCTTACTGCTAAACCTCCTGTCTTCTCAGACTCACTCTGAAAATTTATCTTCAGTTTTTATCCTTTAGTGAGTGTCAGAATTTCTTCTAGGGTCTGCCCCACAGTTAACTGGCAACAGCCAGGTATGCCTGACTCTGCATAAAAGGGGCTGCTCGCCCCCTCCTCTCTCTCTCTCTCTCTTTCGTTTCTTTTTCTTTTTTTTTGTTTTTCGAGACAGGGTTTCTCTGTGTAGCCCGGGCTGTCCTGGAACTCACTCTGTAGACCAGGCTGGCCTCAAACCTCAGAAATCCACCTGCCTCTGCCTCTCAAGTGCTGGGATTAAAGGCGTGCACCACCACCCTCTTCCCCTCTGTCCCTTCTCTCTCCATCCCCCTCCCTCTCTACATGTGCTCATGGCTGGCCTCTACTCCTCTCTCTCTCTCTCTCTCTCTCTCTCTCTCTCTCTCCCTTTCTCCCCCTCTGCCTTTCGTTGTCTCCTCTACGACCCCTCAACTCCCTTCCCCATGCCTTAAATAAGCTCTATTCTATACTGTCCTGTGGCTGGTCCCTCAGGGGGAAGGGATGTCTCGGCATGAGCCCACAGAGGCGCCCTCTCCCCCAGCACCACACCTCACCTCCACCAAACACATCCCTGGCTTCTTTTTCTTTTTTATAAAACACAGCAACGGGGATCGTGTGAGCCTGCCACATGGAGCCCATTTCCACACAGTCGCCCTTGGGCAGGGGTTTTCTTTTTAGTCAGGGCCCCGGGAGATGGGGAGGTGGGTCCATTGAGGAGGTGGTGTGTGCAGCTTCTCGTTTTCATAGCTGGGCAGAGCTGAGGGAGGCCGGTAAGACTGTAGGCACAGCAGGATGCAGGTTTTATTTCCTTTTAAATAATTCTCTGAAGCCGTATAAACTTTATGCCTGAAAAAGAAAGGACTCTCCTTAAATAAACACCGGTTCCATCCACCACCAGGGTTTACTGCTCAGGAATAAGTCTCACCCACCCCAAAGCCTAGAAACTCCCACCATATCCCCAAACCTCATCTTTTTCTCTGTGACCCTCAATAGCCACCGTCTCCCAGGTGCCTATCAAGGTAGGCAGGGTCCGATGACAGGTTCGTGTAAATATGGGGTTCATCTTCATGAGTGCCAAAGCCAAGCCACAATGGGGAAACTGGAAAGAGGAAGCCAAGAGAAAGGCAGGTGGGTGGACAGTTTGATTGGGATGTTCTGTCTGTTGGCTCCTTGACTAAGGTTGGGGTAAATGAGGTAAGAATCACCCACAGTTGTCACTGGGCTTAGCTGAGCCTCTGCTGCAGGGCCCAGCAGGCAGTCTCCTGGGAACAGTCCTGTTGCAAAACTGTCAGTCCCATGGTTTATGCTCATAGCTCCATGCCAGGCACTGCCGTAGTCACCAGGAATGCTGGGAAGGGAGGAGAGATGGCTCAGTGGGTCCGAGCCTGCTTGCTACACGATCCCCTGGGTTTGGATCCAGTTGGCACTCATGTAAAGCCAGGTATGGTCGTGCTGGTAACCTCAGGGCTGTGGGTGGGTGGAGACACGAGGGTCGCTGGGGTTCCCTAGTCTAGCTCCAAGCTCAGTGAGAGACCCTGTCTCAACGTAGTAAGTTAGAGAAGGATGGGGCAGGACCCCTGATGTTCTTGTCTGGCTTCTGTGCACATGCATACATGGTCACATGCATCCGTGTGCATACACACACAGATGCCCCCCTCTGTGGGAAGCTTTTCTTTCCACACAAAACATTCTTAAATTTGATCTTCTCATGTGCCCTTGAGGAAGATGTCAGGGACACTTCTAGTTTCAAGCCATGCCAGGCAACCCAGTAAGACTAGACTATGGGCTAGGGAGACAGCTCCGTGGTTAAGTGCACTTGCTGCTCTTATAAAGGACCTGGGTTCAATTCTCAGCACCGCATGGTGGCCCACAACCATCTGTACACCAGTTTCGAAGGGTCCGGTTCCCCTCTTCTGACCTCCGCAGGCACCAGGCATGCCTAGGAGCAAAACACTCATACACGTAAAATAAATAAATAACCTAAAAATAAAAACAAAAAAAGCTGCTACAAAAAAAAAGATTAAGAACGAAACATTTTAAAAATAGGATTTTATTTTATTATTTTTTTGTCTTTTTTGAGACAGGGTTTCTCTGTGTATTCCTGGCTATCCTGGAACTTGCTATGTAGTCCAGGCTGGCCTCGAACTCACAGAGATCTGCCTGCCTGTGGCTCCCAAGTCTTGAAATAACAAGCATGTGTCACCACACCCAGACAAAGGTGTGTGTGTGTGTGTGTATTTAATTTAAATTTTTAAAAATGTATTTTAAAAATTTTATGTATATGAGTGTTTTTGGTTGCATGTGTGTCTGTTACCATGTGCCTGCAATGCTTACGGAGGCTTGAAGAGATGATAGAGCCCCTAGAACTAAAGTTATGGATGGTTATGAGTTGCCATGTAGGTGCTGAGAACTGAATCTTGGTCTTCTGCAGTGATCTTAACCACTGAGCCATCTCTCCAGCCTGGTTTTGTTGGTTTGTTTGCTTGCTTGTTTGTTTTTATGTTTATATTGTATCTTTCTTTGTCTCTCTCTATGTGTGTATGAGTGTGTGTGTCTGTGTGTGTCTATGTCTGTGTGCATGTGTGTGTGAGTGTGTGTAGTGTGTGTGGGGGTATGAGCGTGTGTCTGTGTGTCTATGCGTGTGTGTGTGAGTGTGTAGAGTGTGTGCATATTTGCATGTGTGCTGAGGAGATCAGAACTTGGAAGATTGATTCCTCCTAACCCTGTGGGTCCCACATTTGGGACTCAGGCTTCTGGGTCTGGTGGCAAAGACCTTGACCCACGGTGCCATCTTGCTGGCCCTCACAAGTCTGACTCTGTGACCAAGTTCTCTATCAAGTTCTCATGGAGCCAGTTTGCTGGTGGGGGCCTGGTGGAGTCTCTACATCATCAGTTACAGAGTGACGGTGCCTACAGCATCCTTTGTTATAAAATGGAAGTTTTACATAGAAAACTCCCCGGGGACCCAAGACAGTTCGCTCACCTTTAATACCCGCACTCCAGAGGCAGGTGGTTCTCTATGAATTCAAGGCCAGCCTGGTCTACCTAATGAGTGCCAGGACAGCCAAGGCTATGTAAAGAGATCCTATTGCAAAAGTCAAAAGCAAACAAGGAAAAAGAAAAACAACATCAAAAACCAAGAACCAAACAAAACTCCGCTTAATTAACACTTTAGTTTATTTATTTGCTTGTTTATGTATTTGGTCTTTTGAACTCACAATCCTCTTGCCTCGGGCGCCCAGTGGTTGCAATTACAGATTTGTTCCACCGTGTTAAACTTATAATGGTTCATCACAGATCTCAAAATAACCAGGAAAGAGTAAAATCAAGTTTTGTAACACAAAGAACTCCTGTGCACTTGACTCCGTCCTTACTCGCTGCACACGGGGTATCAGATTATCACGCTGTATTTAATTATGTCAATTAAAGTTATAGGCGCATATATAGCTGCAGTGAATTCTATATATGTGTGTGTACATACACACAGATGTGTATATAACTAGACCCCAACTCTATAAAAATATACACTCAAGGAAGTTTAAAAAAATAAAAAAACCCACATATAAACTCGGGAATGTGGCATTCTACTGACGGAAAGGTTTTGATGGCAGGAGACCAGATTTCCTTTCTAATGCTACAGGGTACATCTTGAAGTTAGATGGGCCAACGGGAGTTTCTATCCCGTTCTGTCCCGGTGTGAAGGTGAGGTGGAGGAACAGAGGTGGCCGCCCAACAGGTAGGCATGGGGCCCAGCTCGGTGTGTGGGTGGCTCCCCACAATTTAAGAGTCCTGAGTTCCTGAGGTGCAAGTTTGCAAGTGTGAGAAGCAGGGAGTGTGTGGGGGTGGGGGGTTGAGGCAGGAGGTTTGCTGTGTATCTCCGCCCGTTTTAGTGCCTGCGGTGGGCAACGGGGCCTCCATTCACAGTTGTCCTGGCCCGGAGTTTGCACACCCAGGTGGGGGGTAACCTCACTTGGATTGAGCCAACGCCTCCGAAATTAAATTTCATAAAAGTTAAAGGCTTAGAACTTTCTCCAACAGGCTAGAAGGTTGGTCTTATCTGTCCATGGAGAGCAGGTGGGTGGTAGCAGCAACTCAAAGTCCCCTTCCCTGGAATGTTCTAGAAGCTTTCTCATGGGGCTATAGATGCTGTCTCCGTTATATTTATATATATATATATAAATGTTTTTACTCAATAGTAGGAGAAAGTGGTAAAAACACGAAGTTGGAGACACTGAGGGCTTGCCTCAGCTCAGAGCTCTTGTCTGTATATGTAAAGCTCTGGGATTCATCCTAGCACTGCGGGGGGGGGGGGTGCAGACAGAGAGACAGAGAGACAGAGAGACAGAGACAGACAGAGAGAGGAAGGAGAGAGGAGAGAGGAGACCCAAGGGTTAACTTGCATTCATCTGACGCAGCCGCTCTCAGCCTGTGGGTCAGGACCCTCTTGGAGGGCACTGAAGGACCCTTTTCTCAGGGATCATCTAAGAGCATCAGAAAACACAGATGCTTACAATTTGTAACAGTAGCAAAATTACAATTATGAAGTAGCAGAACCTCTGGTCTAACAGGAAACCTGGCAGTGTGTCTAGGCAGGAGCAACAGAGCAGGTGTCTCTGGAGTGTCACTCAGTGTTACAAAAACAACAATACAAAGGCAGTTAATATTCACCTCCCAAGGAAGCCAAATCCCCACCATCGAGTCGAAAGCTAGCTGGTCTTCTTCTTGCTGTGTGATATCAGGTAGGTGGCTGAACCTTTCTGGTGCAGCACCTTCACATAGCAGAGAGACAGAGCCTGTATGCATTACAGAGTTGCTGCAAAGAGGAAGTGAGGGACGTGTAAAGCCTGCGCTGTGGCTCCCGATACAGCAGACACTGGGCGTGCGATTAGCCACCTTACCCTGAGCCCTTTCTACTAGCTGTGTTATTCGTTAACTTGGCACACCTTCTATACTGTCCATGTTGGGTTCTAAAGCTTTCACCTCATGACGTAGAAGAGAAAGCAAAGGTTCAGAGGAGGAGGAAGAGGAGGAGGAAGAGAAGGAAGGGGAAGAAGAGGAGGAAGAAGAGGAGGAAGAGGAAGAAGAGGAGGAAAAGGAAGAGGAGGGAGAGGAAGAAGAGGAGGAAGAAGAGGAGGAAGAGGAGGAGGAGGAAGAGGAGGGAGAGGAAAAGGAGAAAGAGGAGGAGGAGAAGGAAGAGGAGGAAGAAGAGGAGAGGAGGAAGAGGAAGAGAAGGAGGAGGAAGAGGAGGGGGAAGAAGAGGAGGAAGAAGAAGAAGAGGAGGAGGAAGAGGAGGAAGAAGAGGAGGAGGAGGAAAAGGAGGAGGAAGAGGAAGAGGAGGAAGAGGAAGAGAAGAAGGAGGAAGAGGAGGAGGAAGAGGAAGAGGAGGGAGAGGAAGAGGCAGAGGAGGAGGAGGAAGAGGAGGGAGAGGAAAAGGAGGAAGAGGAGGAAGAGAAGGAAGAGGAGGAAGAAGAGGAGGAGGAGGAAGAGGAAGAGAAGAAGGAGGAAGAGGAGGAGGAAGAGGAAGAGGAGGGGGAGGAAGAGGCAGAGGAGGAGGAGGAAGAGGAAGAGAAGAAGGAGGAAGAGGAGGAGGAGGAGCAAGAGGAGGAGGAGGAGGAGGAGGAGGAGGAGGAGAGGGTTCAGTTCACTGCACATCCATCTTAAACAAAAGAACAGAGTGTGCCGGGCATGGTGGAGCACACTGTTAATCCCAGCACTAGGCCAGCAGAGTCAGATGGACCTCTGTGAGTCTGAAGCCAGCTTGGTCTACACAGGGAGTACCAGGGCTGCAAAGCCACAATCCACACACAAATTTCTGTGTGATTTTTTTTTTTTTTTTTTTTTAAAAAGAAGATGCAGTGGACCACCAGTCAAACTCCATCCTTGACTTGGGGTTGGTCATGGCCACATAAAGCCAGGTGGTGACACTCTTAAAGGCATGGGTCTTTCCTTTCCTAGGATTTGAGTGGTGGGCTTCCTGTAGCTGCTCCGTGGAGTTGGGGAGTAACTTTGGGGAGCAGGAGAATGGCTATACTGCAGACACTGAGCAGAATAGTCACAGCAAAATGTCTTCCCCTGGCTATCAAGAGACATGGCTTCTCACTGCTCAACTCTTCTATCTGTTCCTCCAAACTTGTAAAAAAAAATTCATTTAGGACGAGCCATCTGAGATTGTTGTGGTTTGGATATTTTTAACCTACAGAGGTAGCAATTTGCACACAGCACCTGTTAGTGTGGAGATAGTTGCCTTTCTAGAGGAATCCTTTTTCAAAGATGGAGGGCTTTCCTTTAAAGTTACTTCTAGTTCCAGTTGCTAGGAGCCAAGATGCTCCTTGGATCATACAGGATCTCATGTAGCCCAGGCTAGCCTTGAACTTATGTAGTCAAAGGTGACCTTAAACTCCTGATCCTCTTCCACCTCCTGAGTGCTGGGATCACAGGCTTCTTCATGCCCAAATATGACACTCTGTCGCTCTGCTCTGTGTGCTAGGCAAATGCCCTACTCAATGAGCCACGCCCCTCTGCGTGTGTGTGCGTGTGTGTGTATGTGTGTGTGTGTGTGTGCACGTGTGTGTGTTTCTTTCTTTCTTTTTTTTTTTTTAAGATTTATTTATTTATTATATGTAAGTACACTGTAGCTATCTTCAGACACCCCAGAAGGGGGCATCGGATCTCATTATGGATGGTTGTGAGCCATCATGTGGTTGCTGGGATTTGAACTCACGACCTTTGTAAGGGCAGTTGGCGCTCTTAACTGCTGAGCCATCTCTCCAGCCCGTGTGTGTGTTTCTGTGTGTGCACATGCATGCACACAGAGAGAGAGAGAGAGATGGAGAGAGAGAAGGGAGGGGATAGGGGAGGGACAGAGGGAGAGGGGGATGGGGAGGGGGAGGGAGGAGGACAGGGAGGGGGAGGGGGAGAGAGACAGAGAGACAGAGAGACAGAGAGGAAGGATGCATTGCCATGGTGCCCATGTGGAGGTCAGAGGACAACTCCGGTATGTGTCCTCAGCTTCCACCTTGTCTGAGACAGAATCGTTTGCTCTTGCCTGCTGTGAATGCCACACTACCTGGCCCAGAAGCTTCTAGGGTCTCTCCTGTCTCTGCCTCCTATATCACAGCAGGAGCTTAGGCCTTACAGATTGTGACTGCTACCTCCTAACCCGAGAAGACCCTCACAGAACAGCAGAACCTCTGAGGTTTTCGGATAACAGTGACAAAGCACCCAGAATTCCTCTGGCCACCCTGGATTATGTAATTACGGAATCATTGACTTGGGTGGGGGCAAAGTGGGTATATTTAGAATAGACAACTAGGTAAATACACGGCAAACAGGGAGAGGCCGTTAGTGACGGGTGTGACGATTGATAGCTCGGTAAAGCTGGAAGGGAGAGGAGCAGATAGGAGTCACCCACAAGGCCCTGAGCCCTGAGTAGGAGCCCTGGCCCGGGGCCAGCATCAGATGCCTGCTGTACCCGGCTTTCAGAATTTCCCTGCCCTTTGTGGTATCAGGCTGAAGCCAGTCACAGCTACCGGAGCCTTCAGGCAGATCTGCCAAAGTTCTGTCACCTTGTGGTTTCCTGGTGGCAAAAAGGGACATGGTCGAGAAAATTAAATTCCTTCTACGGAGATGAAAAAAAGGAGCACAGGGTGTCAGTGGAGTTGCTGAGTGTCAAACTCATATGTCATTTTACTGAGGCCTCGGCTAGCATGAGAGCTGACTTTTAAAAGATACACACGTGAGCTGGGCAGTGGTGGCACTCGCCTTTAACCGCAGGAAGATCTCTGAGTTCAAGGCCAGCCGGAGTTGCAGGACAACCAGGGCTACACAGAGAAATCCTGTCTCACCCACCCTCCCCTGAAAGTACACACATGTGAGAGGCTCAGTCGATAGAGGCACCTGCTGCCAAGCCTGACAACTTGAGGTTGGTCTCCCGGACCCCATGGTAGAGAGAAAAAATTCCCGAAAATTGTTCTTTGACTTCTATGTAGGGGCGGTGGTGCAGGGACACCCACTCACGCAGTAATAAATAAATATAACACACACATGTACACTCACGTTACATTCATGTGCACAGGTGAGGGGTGTCCACTCAGCTGGCCCCTGTGTGGTACTCCATGACAGAAACACATTATGTTTACCACGGCAGAGTGATGTCACCTCTCTGCTTCCCAAGTGCTGGGATTAAAGGCGTGCACCACTACACTCTGTGGAATTTTTCAAAAAGATGTATTTATTTTTATTTTATGTGCATGGGTCTGTCACCTGCATGTATGTTTGTGCACCGCGCGTGTGTGTGTGTGTGTGGTGCTCGCCAGGAGAGGGTGTCACTGGAACTGAGTTACAGACAGTTGTGAGCCACCATGTTGGTGCTGGGAACTGTACCCAGATGCCCTGGGAGAGCAGGCAAGTGCTCTCAACCACTCAGCTGACCCTCCAGGTCCACTCTTTGGTCCCTGCTTCTGCCCTGACTTGTGAGCTGTGACCTGTGAGCTAAAATGAGCCTTTTCCTCCCTCAGGTTGCTTTTGGTCATGGTCTTTATCCCAGCAACAGGAGACAGAGGAGCAGACAGGCACACGGAGGGTGGGTCTTCCCCTCCACACTTAGCTAATCCTCTCTTTCCTCAGACGTTCCGGGATGTGGGTCTTACTGTCTCCTAGGTGACTCTAACTCCTGCTAAGCTGTCCATGAAGATTAACCACCACAGGAGCTGAAGCATGACGAAGGACATCACAGCTGCCACCGAGCAAAGCTGGCGTTCTATTGATGCTGAATTGGTGTGTGTATCGATGCTGTATTGGTGTGTGTATCGATGCTGTATTGGTGTGTGTCTTGAGGCTGTATTGATGCTGTATCGATGCTGTATTGGTGTGTGTATTGATGCTATATTGGTGTGTGTCTTGATGCTGTATTGGTGTGTGTATTGATACTATATTGATGCAGTATTGGTGTATGTATTAGTGCTGTGTTGGTGCAGCTGAGCCCAGTGCTGAAGACCGATGTACAAAGGCACAAGAAAGCACAGTGTACAATGCTTTCTAATGGCAGCAAATAGGCTGAATATTTTGTTACTGCTTTTGAGACAGGGTCTCCCTATCTACCTAAGCTAACCTGGAACGTGCAGTCCTCCTGCCTCAGCCCCCTGTGTGCCAGAATTATCGGCATGCACTGCCAAGGCCTACTATTTATTTATTTGTTTGTTTATGTGTTTGTTTGTCTATGTGGGTGGCCATGTGCCATGGTACACTTGTGGAAGTCAGAGGACACCTTTCAGGGATCTGTTAGGTCGTTCAATCATGTGGGTCCAGAGGATGTGACTCGGGTGTCAGGTGGCAAGTGACTTTGTCTACTGAGCCATTTACAGGCTGTCTGTTTTATACTTTATGTATATAAAAAATAATTTATTTATTTTACTTATATGAGTACACCATCATTCTCTCCAGACACACCAGAAGAGGGCATCGGATCCCATTACAGATGGTTGCGAGCCACCCTGTGGTTGCTGAGAATTGAACTCAGGACCTCTGGGAAAGCAGTCAGTGCTCTTAACCGCTGAGCCATCTCTCTAGCCTGTCTGTTTTATACTTTTAATCATCGTTGTATTTAGTTATTTTAAAGGAGAAAGGACTTAGCTCACATTTTAAAGTTATATTTGAGACTAGAGAGATGCTCAACAATTAAAAGCAATGGTTGCTTTTCCAACAGACGTGGGTTCCATTCACAGCGCCCACATTGTGGCTCATGACCACCCATATCTCAGTCTCTGGGGGAATCCAGTGGCCTCTTCTGGCCTGCCTGGGCATTGTACAAGCATCATACACCCATAAAGATAAACATATAATTAAAAATAAAATCACTCTTAGGAAGAACAACAGATGGGGGGCAGATAGCTAAGACTTCTACTCAAATGTTGGTCCTGAAGTACACCACACCAGCACGTTCTAGCTCTTACCTTTAAAGAATATGGAGAGGTGCAGCAGAGTGAGGGTGCTCCTGGGACAGAACGAGGGTGCTCTTGGGAAAGAGTGAGGGTGCTCCTGAGACACAGTGAGGGTGCTCTTGGGACAGAGTGAGGGTGCTCCTGGGACAGAGTGAGTATGCTCCTGAGACACAGTGAGGGTGCTCTTGGGACAGAATTAGGGTGCTCCTAGGACAGAATGAGAGTGCTCCTGGGACAGAATGAGAGTGCTCCTGGGACACAGTGAGGGTGCTCTTGGGACAGAGTGAGGGTACTCCTGAGACAGAGTAAGGGTGCTCCTGGGACAGAATGAGGGTGCTCCTGGGACAGAATGAGGGTGCTCCTGGGACAGTGAGGGTGCTCCTGAGACAGAGTAAGGGTGCTCCTGGGACAGAATGAGGGTGCTCTTAGG
>CM052721.1:41881193-41916479 GCA_028551405.1 Uromys caudimaculatus
TGAGGGTGCTCCTGGGACAGAATGAGGGTGCTCCTGGGACAGTGAGGGTGCTCCTGAGACAGAGTAAGGGTGCTCCTGGGACAGAATGAGGGTGCTCTTAGGACAGAATGAGAGTGCTCCTGGGACAGAATGAGGGTGCTCCTAGGACAGAACGAGAGTGCTCCTGGGACAGAATGAGGATGCTCCTGGGACAGAGTGAGGGTGCTCCTGGGACAGAACGAGGGTGCTCCTGAGACAGAGTGAGGGTGCTCCTGGGACAGAGTGAGGGTGCTCCTGGGACAGAGTGAGGGTGCTCCTGAGACAGAGTAAGGGTGCTCCTGGGACAGAATGAGGGTGCTCCTGAGACAGAGTAAGGGTGCTCCTGGGACAGAATGAGGGTGCTCCTGGGACAGAATGAAGGTGCTCCTGGGATAGAACAAGGGTGCTCACTGCAGCATAATTCATGTAGGAACAGCCTCGTGGGATGCAGAGAGGTCACTACTGGCCCAGGGGTGGGAGGAGAAGCACAGCACTGGGCTCAGCTAAGAAGCCAGCAGACCAGGAGACATAAACAAGATGCCCAGTGAGCTGGCAGCAAACCGAAAGGCTGCATGTCTGAGGATGTGACAGGTGGGTGAGGAGGTAGCTGCATAATGGGAGATTTTTCCAGCTAGTCAACCGGCAGGGGACTGATATCCAGAATATAGAAGATGAAGGAGCTGGGCGTGGTGGTGCACACCGTTAATCCCAGGACTTGGAGGTAGAGACTCCTGGGTCTCTGAGAGTTCAAGGCTAGCCTGGTCTATGTAGCAAGTTCCAGGACAGCCAGAGCTACATAGAGAGACCCTGTCTCATGAAAAAGAAAAGTATCTTATATACACATCTGAGAACAGCACGATGAAAGTCATTATTTTGTGTAATTCATACATACCAATAAATTGCTTTTATCTGATGCCGTGGGAGCAGCTTGTGGTCTAGAAGGAAACTCACTTGCATTCAGCACAGGTGAAAATATAAAAGCCAGTGTCGTTTGATCACTTACAGAAAGCCACTCTGGAATCAGCCAAGAGGGAAAATCTGTGTTACTAAGTGATCCGATTGTCTAAAAGATAAGCAATGTCTCTGTAACTGACAGCAGTCAACATCTCAGAGTGCTCTGAGCATCGAGATAATGTGAGCACAGCTTATTGCTATAAACATAACATACACTCAGTATATGTTAAATGAGCTCAGCTTCGGCGATGCAGTCCTAGGACTTTTTAGAAACATAAAATACGCGCAGTTATTACAAATATGAGCTGATCATATACTTATGTCTAATGACTCAAACGTTAGTTTCAAGTTAAATGTTAAGGTAAATGAACACTGCTTGTATAAATATTTGGTAACAGAACACTTTCACAAAGGGAACACTGGTCCTCAGTGAAAGCCAAATAAAATAATTTAAATATAAGCATAATCAGATAGGTGCGTACCATTTAGTAGTCATCATCTCAAAACAAAAAACAAAAACAAACAAAACCAAAAACAAAACCGGAGGCTTAAGACACGTACAGCTTCAATGTCCTAGCCCGTAGTTTCAAATTCTTTTATTGGTTGATTTTTGTGAGGCTCTGCATGTGTGTGTGTGTGTGTGTGTGTGTGTGTGTGTGTGTTGTGTGTGAATATATGTGAGTGTGTGTTTGTGTGTTGTGTGTAAGTGTATATGTGTGTATTGTGTGTGCTCTGTGTGTGGTATGTGTTTGCGTGTGTGTTGTGTGTGTCCTGTGTGAGTGTGTTGTATGTGTGTTTGTGTTTGTATGTATTGTATATGTTGTGTGTGTTGTATGTTATATGTATGTTCTATGTATGCTGTGTGTGTTGTGCATTGTGAGTGTGTGGTCTGTGCAGGTGTGTTGCATGTGTGTTATGTATGGTGTGTGTGTTGTATGTTGTATGTATGTATGTTGTGTGCGCTGTGTGTTTGTATGTATGTTGTGTGTGTTATGAGTGTGTGTTGTGTGTGAGTGTGTTATATATATGTTTGTGTTTGTATGTGTATTTGTGTGTTGGGTCTGTTTGTGTGTGCTTGTGCGTGCTCGAGTGTGTGCGTGAGGAGGTCAGTGAGGACTCTCCTCTGGAGGCCAGGGGAGGACATTGTGTGTCTTGCTCCATCATCCCCCACTTTGTTCCCTTGAGACAGGGTCTCTCACTGAGCCTGGAGCGAGGCTGGTGGCTGGCAAGCCCAGCCATCCTCCGACCTCTGCAATGCACCTGATCCTTTGCGTGACTCAGAACGTAGGTCCTCACACTCTTGCAGGAGGTGGTGTTCTTATTCACTGTGTCATCGCTTCAGCCCCGATACTCTATATCCTTAGTCTTTCTTTCAGAGCAGCTGTTGGCACTGATGTGGGTGGCTTCGCATGTGTGTGTACCTCATGTTCAAGTTGTTATGGCTGTTGTTTTGGGAAGCACACTTTCAAATTTTCTTAATCTATCTATCAATCTATCTATCTATCTATCTATCTATCTATCTATCTATCTATCTATTTTATGTATATGAGTACACTGTAGCTGTCTTCAGACACACCAGAAGAGGGCATCGGATCCCATTACAGATGGTTGTGAGCCACCATGTAGTTGCTGGGAATTGAACTCAGCACCTCTGGAAGAGCAGTCAGTGCTCTTAACTGCTGAGCCATCTCTCCAGTCTGCACTTTTAGTTTTTAACAGCAGGGAACACTATGTTGTTGTCAACAATGATGTTTTGTGTTGTTTGTTTGAGACAGTGTCTCATCTCATGTAGCCCAGGCTGGCCTCGAATCCTCTATGTAGCCAAGGCTGCCCTCGACCTCTGATTCTCCTTCTTATGAATGCTGAGATCGTGGGGGTGCACCAGAACACCTAGTTATGGAAAGCAGTTTGTTTTTTTAAAAAGTAGTGAGAGAGGAATCCTGGAGGCAGAATAACGTACAATTGGGGGTGGATGGGTGGGACACAGAGATGGGGGAGGGGGACGGAAGGGCAGGGAGGTCAACCAGAGCTGCAAGGAATATTGCCTGTATGCTAATTCAAAGAAGGTGTATTCTTACTTCTCTCTATGTGTGAGTTCACGAACATATGAGCTGGTACACTCCTGCTTGTCTGTAAGTGCACTGTGCGTAGAGGCCAGAAGAGGTGCAATGCCCCTAGAGGCCAGAAGAGGGCATCAGATCCCTGGAGCCTCCGTCACAGATGCTGGTGAGCTGCCATGTGGGTGCTGGAAATCATGCATGAGTCCTCTGCAGGAGCACCTGGTGCCCTTAAGTGCTGAGCCATCTCCCTGCTTTTGAGAGGCTGTGAACTGAATATCTTTGTCTCCTCCCTCCCCCCATCACACACCAGTGCAGTTTCAAATTTCCAAGAACCAGCGACCCCCCCCCCCACACACACTTTCTGACCATTTGGATGAGATTCCCCCAGATGGCAGCTCCTCTCTTCCCAGGGAGCTGCCCCAGGGTGACTTAGCTGAAGGGGACCCAAAAGGCTTAAGAAGTTTATTCTAGGAAAATACAGAGAGAGAGAGAGAGAGAGAGAGAGAGAGAGAGAGAGAGAGAGAGAGAGAGAGGCAGAGACAGAGAGATAAAGAGACAGACACAGAGAGAGACAGAGATAGAGACAGACGGAAGGAGACAGAGACAGACAGAGAGACACTGACACAGACACACGTGCGCATGCACACACACACAGAGACAGAGACAGAGAGGCAGAGACAAACAGAGAGACACTGACACACACACGTGCACACACACACACACACAGAGAGAGAGAGAGAGAGAGAGACTACGCATCCATTCCATACTCCAGTGTGCAGAGGGCACCTGGCATTGGATCCCACTGCAATCTTGAAAGGCTGGGAGCACAGAACACAGGTCAGGAGAAGCCTACAGGGAGGGCAGCTGATGGATCCAGCAGGCAGCTGTCACCACCCTTGGTTGGAGAAGCTCTCTAGGAAATGAAAGGAAGGAAGGTAAGGAGTTGGGGAGAAGGGGGAGGAAGGGAGGAGGACGGGAGGGAAGAGGAGGGGAAGGGAATGAAAGAAAAAAAATCCAGGCAGAGTTTGAGGCCAGCCTGGTCTACAGAGTGAGTTCCAGGGCAACCAGGGCTACACAGAGAAACCCTGTCTCGAAAAACCAAAAATAAATAAATAAATAGATAGATAGATAGATAAATAAATAAATAAAATCCAGGCAGGAGCTTGGCTTAGTGCATAACCCAGTCATCACCTAACAGCGGCTATGTCTGTCTGTCTGTCTCTCTTGGGCCAGATGGCTGCAAGCCACCCTAAGAGTGCTGGGAATCAAACCCTGGTCCTCTGCAAGAGCAGCCAGTGCTCTTAGGCCAGTGGCTCTCAACCTTCCTAACGCTCTTTAACACAGTTCCTCACGGTGTGGCGACCCCCCCACCCTAAAACCATTTGTTGCTACTTTGTAACTGTAATTTTGCTACTGTTATAAATATTAATGTAAATATCTTTAGAGACAGAGGTTTGCCAAGGGGCTGGTGACTACAGGTTGAGAACCACTGTTAGCT
The DNA here is from genome assembly GCA_028551405.1 of Uromys caudimaculatus. Classification (NCBI taxonomy): domain Eukaryota; kingdom Metazoa; phylum Chordata; class Mammalia; order Rodentia; family Muridae; genus Uromys; species Uromys caudimaculatus. The sequence continues at coordinate 41,885,724 of CM052721.1, forward strand.
GCTGGGCCATTGCTCAGCTTCTTCTTGGTCATTTCCTTCTGGTATTGATTGGAATTCCCCCGGTGCCTGGAGTTGTTGGACACTTTTTTGGTGTTTAATGATCATTCCTAATTCTTCTTCTGAGAACCACCTGCTCAGTTCACTCACTCATTTGTTTTTGGCATTTAATCTTTGGGTTTCTTATAGATTCTAGATACCAACCCCAGTCCAATGAAGATTTGGCAAAGATCTCCATTCCCTGGGCTGAGTCTTCACTTCTGCAATGTTTTCCTCTGCTGTGTAGATGCTGTCTACAAAATTAATAATCTCCCCTCCCCTCCCCTCCCCTTCCCTTCCCCGCATCTTCTTACCCAGTGCCATCAATGCTGGTGTCCTAATTTCTGGCTATCCCATTGGTCTGTTCTTGGAGTTCTCTCCCGAGCTATTGGGGTGCCTTTAGCAAGTCCTGGCTGCTGTGGTATCTGAAGCTGGCTGCGGCTCTGTTCCCCGGAGCTTTGGCATGTGTGCTGCCTAGGTTGCCTTTGGCCACTAGAGAGCACCAGAGATGCACATTTTCAGTTCTCTGGGCAAGGACCTGGCTGGGATTTCTCTCTGTGCCCCAAGACCTTGAAATGCCCCCCTCTGTGTGTGGGGAGCTGTGTGTGTGTGGTACTTTCTGTCACAATTCTGAGAACTTCAATATTCTGTGAAAAAAATTAACCATGCAGGAAAATCTGTAGACACAGAGAAAGAGACTCAGCTCAGAATTGCCTATAACTTTAAAGATAGTTATTGATTAATTACTTTTGCCTCTTAAAAATTTTAAAATTAACTTTATTTCTAACTAATACATGAAAATTGTACATATTGCTGAGATTTTTTTTTTAACGTGGTTGTTGTTTGTTTTGTTTTGAGATGGAGTCTCATGTAGTCTAGGATGACTTTGAAATTACTGTCACTAAAACAGGCTGTGAACTCACCTCCCTGCCTCTACTTCCCCAATGCCAGAGTTCTTTTCTTTCTTTCTTTCTTTCTTTCTTTCTTTCTTTCTTTCTTTCTTTCTTTTTTTTTTTTTTTTTTTTTGCTTTGCTTTTGAAGACAGGGTTTCTCTGTGTAGCCCTGGCTGTCCTGGAACTCCTCTGTAGACCAGGCTTGAACTCACAGAGATCCACCTGCCTCTGTCTCCCGAGTGCTGGGATTAAGGTGTGCATCACCACACCTAGCTGATACCATGATTCTTCATGAGCACCATCAGGTAGGGCTCACCTGTGGCTTACTTCTGAATTTTCATTTTGTTAAATTTGTTCGTTTATTACCTGTATATAAGTGTGTGTGTGCACACACGCGCGCACGCATGCTGTGGCGTGTATACTGAAGTCAGAGCACAACTCTCAGGCATTGGCTCTCTTCTTCCACCAAGAGGCCGTCAGTGATTGAACTCGGGCCACCAGGCTTGGCAGCAAGTGCCTTACTGACTGAGCCAGCTCGGCAGCCCTCAAGCGCTCATCTCGTTGGCATTCATTAGCTCTTTATAGTGACGTTTCCCCTGTGTTCTCAGCTCTCTTGAAATGGATTTGCTAGTGAGTGACAATCTATTTTTCTTTCTTTGCTTCCGGGCCAGGTCCTCCTGTCCTGTCCGCCATCTCAGCCCCATGGACTGAAAACTGATGACAGTGTCCTCAATTAGTGTCAATCCATGGCCACATGGCAACAGCGGCAACAGGCAGCGCGCTAGTTCTTGGTCTCCCCAAAGCAACCGCAAGCTTACAAAGCTAAGGTGTGAGGGTCGTGCGTTCGAGGCCACCCTGGGCTCAATTGCAAGACCCTGTTTCAAAACTGAACAAACAGAAAAGCAACTTCAAGTCCCCAGGCCAAAATGAGAGGCGTGAAGAGTAACGAACTAGAAATTCTCAGTGCTCGCCAAATTGCCGTCCACGAGCCCGGAGACCTGTGTCTTTCCATAGGATGCACACCACACCTGGCTTCACCAAGGGGACAGAAGGGCTCAGGGCCATTCACCCTGCCCTTCAGACTCCAGCAGGCTCTCTCTGAGCAGGCAAACTTTTCTTATTGAGCAGGCTGGGCCTTCAGACTCTGGCTTCAAAGAGAATTCTTCTCCTCAACGAGCAGAGAGGAAGAAATCTGTCATTGGCTTCTGGTTCTCCAGCTCCTGCCCTTAATTGAAAAGATGCCTGGGACGCCCTCTGGTGCGCCCCTCCCCACCTAAAGAGAAGGCTCAGAAGGAGCCGGAGCCTGTGTCTGGTCTGGCGAGCCCTGTCGGCCTTCCTCACTCTGCAAAGCCATCTGTCTGCTTCTTCCCGATCTCCTCATCCATCCTCAGGAGTGTCCACGCCTCTGAGGGCGAGTCTTCCCGTTATCAGCAAACCCAGGAGCCCGAGCGCTCTGGAAGGGACGCATTCCGATTCCAAGTCACCGATCTTCAGAACTTTCGACCACGAGAGAAGAAAACGCTGTGGTAAAGATAAACGACTCTGGTTTTCATTCAGGCCCGACATCCATCTTGGCAAAAACTGAAACCAATTTCCAGGGATTAGAAGTGTGGAATAGAGGGTAGACAGCCATCCCTGGTGTGTGTGTGTGTGTGTGTGTGTGTGTGTGTGTGTACGTGCGTTGTTGTGTGAGTGTATGTGTGAGTGTGTATGTTTGTGTGTTGTGTGTATATGTATGCATTGTGTGTTTCTATGTATGTGCTTGTGTGTGACTGTGTTTGTGTGCATATGTGTGCATGTATGTGTGTTTGTGTGTAGTGTGTGTGTTGTGTGTATATGTATATGTGTGTATGTTGTATGTTTGTATGTTGTGTGTGGTATGTGTGTACATGTGTTTGTGTGCGTGCATGTGTGTTGTGAGTATGTGTTGTGAGTGTGTTGTATGTGTATTTGTGTTTGCACGTGTAGTTGTGTGTGTTGTGTGTATATGTGTGTTTGTGTGTGTGTATTTGTGTATGTGTGTGTAGTGTGTATATGTGTGTTGTGTGGGTGTCTTTGTGTATGTGTGTATATGTGTGTTGTGTATATGTGTGTGTGTTGGGGGGTTCACCTAGGTAAAGATACTGTCATTTCTGTGGAAAGGAACTGTACCAACTGTCACTGCTTTTCTTTTCCTCTGTATCTTTTTTAAAGAGACATTTCCGTTCCGTCTTTTTCTTCTTGCTTGAACATGTATCCATCCGTGGTTATTGGAACCAGTGACAAAGTAACAAGCTCTTGGCTAGAAAGTTCCGAAAGTGTGATAGAAGCCCAGGCTGCCAGGCTGTACCTCAGGTTAGACAACAGAGAAGCATCTCTTTTAATCCTCAGCCCCACCCTCCCCTCTCGCCCCGCCCACTATTTGGAATCCAGCGAGTGTTGTCAGTGCCAGTTTGTGGGATTGGTTCAAAGGCTCCCTCTGATGCATGCCGGGATGTGGGTTGGTTCAAAGGCATGCCGGGATGCAGCGTTCCCCCAACGGATGCCTCCATCACATCTCTGCTCTGGGCTCCTCTCTGAGGCAACAGGTCAAGGTCTGGAGGTTAAAGGCTTCTCTGGTGCTTTGGGGGAGCGTGGTTCTTCAACGGGCTACAGGGCCCAGCACATCTGCCTTGCTGAATGCTCTCTGGTGTTTCCTGGATGCGTTCTCATGATTAAGTCTTCCGGGATAACTGGTCTCAGAGACCCAGGACCTGCTGCTAAGAACTTACTTTAGAAAAGACAGATTCTAAGATATGGGAATTCCCTACGGACATGTTTATTCTAAATTTAAAACGGTGTATATCCATCTGGTGCTGACGCTGAAAACCAAATGCCAGGAGGTCCACGGAGATCTTGGAGAGAGCGACAGAGGGAAGAGGGTTGAAAACTCTATCTTCCCATGGTCAAGCGGATGTTTGATGTACATTTAAAGCCAGGCAGACAAAAGCTTAATGTAAATGGAGGCCAGGGACATCAGGTAGCTCACCCGGGGACAGATACCTCGGAATAGAGGCGGTGATCTCAATGGGAGAGCATGACGGTGTAATGGTGGTGGTGATGATGGTGGTGGTGGTGGTGGTGGTGGTGATGATGATGATGGTGGTGGTGATGATGATGATAATTATGACCGTGAGGTCAGAGGTGATGGAGAGTAGATCCAAAGTCTGAAGTCTTCTAGCATCTGACTCAGGGGTACACCCTGCTGTTTCTGGAAAGTGCATTGGAAGTAAGAACTGACACATAGGAAAGAGAGTGCACACACACACACACACACACACACACACACACACGAACGATGGTGTAAAGTTTTAATGATTAATGTGTCGAGTTTATGGGATTTTTCCTGGTGAGAATAAGAACACCCGTTGAAGCAAATGTGGGAAGTCTGAAACTATATATAGAGTTACCGGGAGCCTGGAGCTGGGGCTTGTTTGCCTCTGGATTTTAATATGTATGTTTTCCATGAAGGTTTGACCACATAATTTTATTTTTAACAAACGGAGGAAAAAGGGAGCTTAGGGTGTCAATAAATCTTCCACTTTAAGCTCTTTAATGACCCCATGATATGAATATAATATTCCAATATCACAGATGAGGAAACGGGCTTGTCCTTCTTGGTGAGAGGCAGGGCCATGATTAGAACCCAGGACCTCTCTGACTGCAAACGCGGCTCATGTCCAGTGCTAGGCAGAATCTTTGGCTTAGCTGGGGAATGATATCCCTAGGATGCTGTATGAAGTAGCCATCCGGTGGCTTCGCAATTCAAACACTAAGTCACCTCATCCTGAATCCTGTCCCAAAGCAGCATGACTAGGCTAGCTCAGTCTCAACGGGGTCTTGAGGAAGGGTTGAAAAGAAAAAGACAATTAGGCCACATTATAACATGACTCCAGCCAGTGCTCAAACTGAAGTGGACTCCAGTCCACTTTTACATCATTCTAAGAACCTACAAAGAATATGGTCAGTCCTAAGCCATAAACAGAGTTGTTAAGGAGCAAAGCATAAACAAAGGTCCCAAGATGACTGTATTCAGGGTCTTAACAAGATCCATCACGATGCAAAGAGCACATTCCTCAGCTGTACTCATACTGAGCCTACCACTTTGTCCTAGCCCAATGTCAAATTCCTAGAAGGTGTCACCAAGAGCTCTCCACAGCAGCCTTTGCTTTACCAGGGTCCCAGGGAAGCTGAGAGCTAGCCTTGAGCACGGATATTGTAGTACTGGGCATATCCTGGGCAACTTTCTCATCCACTCCTGCTATGGGTATGGAGTCCTCGTAACAGCCAGACTCCAGCCTGGGCTTCCAGCCCTCACTGGGCTTTTGTTTACCCCTGTAGCTGTATAGACTCTGGGCCTTTAGACTTCTGTGTGTTCAACCCAAACTGACTTTCCAAGTGCTAGCTTTTTTTTTTTTTTTTTTTTTTTTGAGACAGGGTTTCTCTGTAAGCCCTGGCTGTCCTGGAACTCACTCTGTAGACCAGGCTGGCCTCGAACTCAGAAATCCACCTGCCTCTGCCTCCCAAGTGCTGGGATTAAAGGCGTGCACCACCACTGCCCAGCAAGAGGTGGGTTTTTAAGAGGTGGGGGTCTAAGAGTTTTAAATCATTCAGAGTGTACCCTAAAGTGGGAGTCTGGGGCCCCAGTCTGCTTCCATTTTTTTAAAAAAAATTTGAATTCCCGTCAGGAAGTGATTGCTTTTGCTCTACTGCCTGCTCCCTGTCATGTCCTGCCTGGTTATAAGTCCATAAATGTTGGGACCAACCGACTATGGCCTGGGATCACTATAAGTCAGATGATATTTAAGTTGATTGTCTCAAGTGTGCATTATAGTAACGGAAAAGCTCATCAACAAACAATGCTGACATTCTCTTACACACACACACACACACACACACACACACACACACACCTCACTACACACGGAGAGATGGAAGTCTCCTGTTCTCAGTGATGAGGCTGCTTCTCTTCCTGTTCTCCCATTGCGTGACCTGCCCTTGGCAGACAGCATGGCCATGTCTGTGTGTGCATGTACCGTGTGTGTGTGTGTGTGTGTGTGTGTGTGTGTGTGTGTGTGTGTAACCAGGAACCCAGGGCTGTTTCCCTCCAACAGAGCCTTGGTTCAGGTCCTCTTGAGAAGGCTGCCTCACACATTATGGAGTGGTTTTTCAAAGAGCTTTTTTTTTTTTCCTTAATAAACCATAAATCTCACAGTCTCTCCAACTCAAGTGTGTGGTTCAGTGGTTTGGGCTCTAACCACACTGCACTCAGCTCTCTGCACAATTGAATTCTGACATTTTCTTTGTTCAAAACAAGAAACCCTTTGGGGCCGGGCGTGCAGCTCAGTTAGTTGGGAAAGTGCTTGCCCAGCATCCAGGAAGAAGCTCCAGGCTCAATCTCTCTGCAAGGTGGAGGCAGGAAGATCAGAAGATCAAGGTCATCCTGCACTACATAGTGAGCTCAAGGCCAGCCTGAGCTACAGGAGACCTTGTTCTCAAACTTCTCACGGAAGTGAAAACCTCTGTACCTGTGGGATCTTCATATCTCCTTTCTCTTCCAGGCCTAGTCAACTCTATGTCTACTTCCTGTCATTTTTCTATTTCCTGTCACTTATCTACTTCCTGTCCCTTACCTACTTCCTGTCACTTAGGTCTTCTTATTTTCCACATCCTATGTGCAAACATCAAATACGTCACCTTTCAAGGTGGAGCTGTGTTCCTTTTCATGACTGAATAATATTTCGCTTTTATTAACCGTTCATCTTTGGGTGGATATTTGAGTTGCATCTTTTGAGAGTTTTCTTTTCTTTCCTCTAGCAGTGGAGACAGAATCCACAGCTGTGCTATGTGGCTCTAGGCAGGTGATCCCCACCCCCAGGTCCCCCCCCCCCCGTTACATTCACACCATTTATTCTCCATGAATCCCAGTAAAGTCACATGCTGTCCTGGTCACTCTGCTTCTCCAGCCCATGTTTTAATTAATTAATACAAACAAGCTTAAGTTTGGCACCTAACTCTTTCTCCCTAGCAATATTTCAAATATTAATATCTTTCAGAACCATCAAAATTGAGGTACCCCTTCCTGTTTGCTGACATCTCTATACAGGGAAGCCCATAAGGTCCTTACTGAGGGGGATGAAGCCTGCCCAAGGACAAAACTTGCACTTGAAGCAATCCCCTGGATGCCTCTTAATACTCATCATGAAAAAAAAGAAACCATCGGGGCCGGAGAGTCGGCTCAGTAGATAAAAGCACTGGCTGCAGAAGACCCGAGTTCAGTTCCCAGCACCCACATGGCCGTTCACAGTCATCCATTAATTACAGTTCCAGGAGGTCCGATGCCCTCTTCTGGCCTCTGCAGGCACTGCAGGCACTATGCCTACCAGGTTCTTGGCCCACGGGCTTCTGGGAATTCTCCTGTTTGTGCGCGCGCCCACCCCCACCCCCCACCCCCTTCTCTTGGAAGTGCTAGGATTACAGAGGCCAGCCACCATGCTTTCCGGAGGAGTCATGCTCAAGTCCTTATAGTTACAGGCTCAGGGTTAGAAGCCACTTCCAGGGCCAAGGTTTAGCCTTGTCTTTTCTGGAAGTTTGGGTGTCAAGGGTCCTTGGCTTTCAGCGAAGGTCGAGAAAGCACAAACTTCCAACCTTCTCACTCTAGGCAGCGCATCGCCCACTCCATTTTGCAAAACTCACCAAATATCAGAGCAGCCCGCTGGCCGCTAGGACTTCCCGGTAGCTCTTTGTTTTAAGGTTTAAACCAGAAGGGATAGCTAGCACACATTCAAAGACACCTCCTCTGCTGTATTGGGGTTGGGGTGGGGCGTAGAGACAGCGTTTCTCCGTGTAGCCCTGGCTGTACTGGAACTCTGTAGACTAGGTTGGCCCAGAACTCAGATCTGCTCACCTCGCCACCAGCTGTCTTCTAAATGCCTTTTCTTTTTCCTCAGAGGCTAGGGGTTGCTGTATGAAAGCAGAGATGTCCCAGGGCCTTAGACGGGTGGTCGGGTGGTCGGGTACCTTGCCCCTGTTTTCCTTTTCCTCTCGGTGTAGCTCGGGAACATCTCTCAGTATCAGCTCGCGACTGCAGTGTTAGAAAGCGCCCATTGCCAGTTTGAAACTCGGCTGTCAGGGGACTGCTCTCTGCTCTGCCCCCTTCCTTCCGCTTCTCTTGGGTCTCCTCCTCTTTCACATTTGCTCTTTATCATTCTAGCACCTTCTCTGCCTTTACATTTTCATCCACTCTTCAAAGGAGGAGAGGAGAAGGGCTTCCCCCCCTTTCCCCGTTGTTTTTTACTGACAAGCAGAGCAAACCCTGAGCAGGAAACGGAACTGGTCTGAGGAAGGGCTGGGAGTCGTTCATTTACACAGATTTTTCTCTTTTCAGCAAGGTCAGTTTGGAAGCAAAACTGGGAATCCTCTCTGGTCACTGGCTTAAGGGTTCTGCTCTGAAACAGTGACACGTACAGACCCTGACTGTCTTTGCTATACAAAATTCTTCCCACGCACCCACCCCAGAACCGAGGAGAGAATCCATGGCCCTTAAGGGAACCAGACAAACGCTCCACCTCGGAAACTGTAGTCCCAGCAGGCTCGAGTTAATGCTGAACTCCGGCACGTCTCCCTCCCTCCCTCCCCATCCAAAAGCAGTCGCCTCGCGGGATGCTATGATTTTATTTGGTTTTCTTGGTCTGTTTGTCTGACCCGTTTATCTTGCCTGCTTTAAATTAGCTCCTAGATGTGCGCATTAAAGGTGATTAGAAGACTCGGGGACGGCCCCTGTCATTAGTTAATGCTTCGGAAAGCATGTCGCCTGCAGCTCAAGGGGGCGCGGGCTCCTCGAGCTATATATCACTGATGGCCTGCAGGCCTGCCCGGGCTCTGCGCTTTCCTTCTCGGGGTCTGCCCCCGATCGGGCTGCAGATCCGAGGGGTCGGAGACAAGTTTAATTTAAAGACGAGCCCCCCTTGGGCTGCCAAAGGAAATGGTGTGTCAGGCACGTCAAAAATAGATACTGTTGCCTAGATATATGGACGGGGAGGTGGATACCGCCCCGGCCATCCGTTACCTGGATGGCCTTTAAACGTCAAAACAAATCCTTCCCGGCCTTTCTCTAAGACTTAAATCACCAGGAGAGACAGGGTCAGCCTCTGGGAGTTGGAATGTACTGGGAGGGGGGATGGGCGGGCCTCGGGGTGGGCGGGGGAAGTGGCCTGTGGTTCCCCGGGAGGTGCGCCCAAGTCCTTGCTCCCCGCCTGCGCCCTTCTGATATTCGGATTGGAACTGGTTCCTGCCGTCTGAGACCCACTCCACAGCCTCAGGCAAGGTGCCTCCCCTCCCGAGGTGTGAGTTTGAATACAGGCATCCGTTCACACCGGACACGGACACGGACACGAAGGACACCAACAGTGACCGCAGAGCACTGAGTCGAACCAAGTGTGAGAAGGGAGCTTCACTTTGTGCTAGTCAGTAGCTTTTGGGCGTGTGGCTTCTGGGGTCAGTTAACTGAGACACCAGAGTGGTTCCATGACGCTTAGCCCCACTGGACACAAATGAGGCTCAGAGAGGCTAAGATGCTCGCTTAAGGCTTCACAGTCTCTTTTCTCCCCTCCCCCCACTCCCGTTTTTTTTTTTTTTTTTTCCTCTCTCCCTTTGCTTCTCCTGCCCCCAAACCCCAACACACACCCCTTTTGACAGTCTCACGTAGGCCAAGCTGGCCTCAGACTTTTTCTGCTTCCTGCCCAGTTCGGGAATCTTAGGTTTGGGACACTGTACTAGGTTCTAACTCCAGAACCTCCTCCTTGGCACACTGCTAGGGAGGGAGGCGGAGGCAGGAGGACACCTGGAGTTCATTGGTCAGACAACTTAGCTATATCAGGGGCATCCAGGTCCCATTAGAGACTCTATTTCAAAATAGCAACAACAGCAGCAGCAGCCACAACCCACAGGTAGGTGGCACCTGAGGAAGAACAGCTGAAGTTGACTTCTAGCCCCGCCCCCGTGCTCACACACTCACGCCTCCAGCCCTGCCCCCAGCCCTGGTGGCTTACTCTTGTAATCCCAGTGCTGTGAGATGGAACCAGGAGGATTTGAAAACCAGCATATCCTGGGCAACATAATGAAGGTCTGTCTCAAAACAAACTTCCAAAAACAATGTTTAAATGTGTATATGGATATGTATATCAATGCCAATATCTCTATCTATCTATGGCTAACTCTATCTCCATCCGAGAGAGAGAGAGAGAGAGAGAGAGAGAGAGAGAGAGAGAGAGAGAGAGAGAGAGAGAGAGTGTGTGTGTGTGTGTGTGTGTGGTTGTATCGTTAGACTGGGACTTAAGAGCTGACTCTGTTCCACAAAGTATTTGTTGATTAAATGTGAGGATCTGAGTTCAAATCCCCAGTTCCCATGAAAAAATGAATGCAGTACTTCATGCTTGTAATCACAGAAATCAGGGAACAGAGACAGGAAGACCCCTGGGCCTCAATGGCCAGAACACCCTACATTTCCTGTCCCCAGCACCCACATAAATGCTAGGGGTATGTGGCAAAGACTTGAGATCCCTGGGGTAAGCTGGCTAGGTAGACTATCGGAGTCTGAGCTCTGGGTTCATGTGAGAGACTCTGCCTTAACATGTGAAGTGGTGAGTGGCCGAGAAAGATGGCTGACGCCAACCTTGGCTTCCACACATACATAAGCATGTGTCCATACATGCACACGTACCACACACATACATAGGGAAAGGCCTCAATGAATTTAGCCAGGTGGAGGGGCCGTTCTAGGCTCCGTGTCCCCAGGGGCCATCGCTTGGTGTGGTGGTTTTGTAAGCCATGCCGTGTGGAGGGGACTCGGGTTACATCACCTGTGCACATTGATGTATTTACTACGATCCTTTCAATTCTGTGAGTGACCACGTCAGGCCCATTGCAGGGAGGCCAGCGAGTGCCAGGTGACTGGTTTACGACTGTGCCTGCTTCAAGAGATGTGTTTGCAGACCATCCCGGCAGGTCCTTAGGTGTTGGTTTCTAAGATGCTGTGTCCTGCATCCAAACCCCAGGACATCACGGGTTCTGCTGGTCTCATCCGGGACACTTCTTTTCTCTCTGCATCCAGCCCCTGTCAGGGTCAGTCCAGCCCGCCTTTCTTCCCCCGCATCTCTGCTCCCAAGGAGAAGCGAGATTCCTCACCCACATCCTAGACCAGACTCAGGAGCCTTTAGCCCTCATCTCAATGGCTTTCCCCTTTGGTTTTAGATCTGGGGGAAACTGGAGGTCAAGGGGACTTGGCTTGAGCCAATGAATTCGGCCTCTCAGGCACTTTGAAGAATGAGCGTGGAGTCTCCTGGAAATGGCGACTGATTCAGCCAAACCCCAAAGTGGGAGACCTAGGGACCCATCCACTCTTGAAGGAAGATTGCAACCCTCTGCCTCCTACAGAATAGCCATACTGTAGGTGTTTTAGTTGAATGAACATATAATGAATGAATGAATGAATGAATGAGAATGTTTTCCTTAGCATTTGGTCCTTTCATTCTTTTCTCCTTTAAACATCCTTTATTCTTTATGTGTATGGATATTTCGTCTGCATGCGTGGCTGCGCACCACCTGCCCAGTGCCTGAAGAGGCCAGAAGGGGGCGCCAGATCCCCTGAAACTGGAGCTACAGCTGGTTGTGAGCCACCATGGGTGCTGGGACCTGAACCCTGGTCCCCTGGAACAGCAGCCAGTGCTCGTAACCACTGAGACATCTGGCCCTTTGGAGACATGTGCTACGTGTGGTGTAAGGACGAACGCACACAAACACCACACAAGCTACTGCTATGCACGCAGCGGTGAGCAGCCATCTTGCTGGGAAGGACCCTAGGAGCGCAGAGAAGGTTTGTCATCAGAAGCATGGCTTAGTGGCTCCCCATGGCAGAAGATTATTCTTTCTGAAACTCATTAATGGTCACATGGATTTTAGTAGTCTCTTTCTCTTTGTATGCACAAAATATTTCAAGTTGCAAATTAAAAGATTTTATTACATACATGGTGCCCTTGGCAGACCAGGATCTCCTATATGGAATGAGAAATAAAGCCTTTTTCTTTTCTTTTTTCTTTTTGTTTCCTTTTTTTCCCTGGCCCAGGTTCTTTAAGTCCTTGCTGCAGCCCAGGGTGTGAGGAAAGGAATTCCCAATGTTTGGATGCCAGGCATCCCAGGCAGATCTCTTTTGCTCCAGGCTAGTAGCTAACCAACCCACCAGGATACCAGTTAGAGCATCCATCAGGTCCCAGTGGCTCAAGGCCATCACGAAGTTCTCAGTGATATGAGGAAACACACTGGGCTGGAGAGATGGCTCAGCGGTTAAGAGCACTGCCTGCTCTTCCAGAGGTCCTGAGTTCAATTCCCAGCAACCACATGGTGGCTCACAACCATCTGTAATGGGATCTGACAGCCTCTTCTGGTGTGTCTGAAGAGAGCAAGAGCACTGACTGCTCTTCCAGAGGTCCTGAGTTCAATTCCCAGCAACCACATGGTGGCTCACAACCATCTGTAATGGGATCTGACAGCCTCTTCTGGTGTGTCTGAAGAGAGCAACAGTATACTCATAGACATAAAATTTCAAAAAAAGAATATATGAAGAAACACCCAATTTCTTTCATTGGAAACAGTCAAAAGCCTTCCTGTTAATTACCATTATCAGTATGAACATGGAAGAAATAGGAATGGAAGCCAGGTCTCATGGCACTGAGGAGGTTGAAGCAAGAAGGTCAACAGGTTTCATCGCTGGTGTGGGCCAGGGTAAGTTCAAGACCAGCCTTGGCAAGTTAAGCAAGACTTTGTGTGAAGATAAAAATAAAAACAGGGTTGGAGATACAGAGAAAGGAGCAAGGGACAAAGGGAGACAGAGGGAGGGAGGAGGAGAGGGAGGGAGGAGGAGAGGGAGGGAGGAGGAGAGGGAGGGAGGAGGAGACGGAGGGAGGAGGAGAGGGAGGGAGGAGGAGAGGGAGGGAGGAGGAGAGGGAGGGAGGAGGAGAGGGAGGGAGGAGGAGAGGGAGGGAGGAGGAGACGGAGGGAGGACACTCAATGTTCTCATCTTCTTCCTCTGGTACCTGGTCTTCACTTTGGGTCATGGCTTTCTATTTTCCCACAGGCAGGTTTGCAGGGCAGCTTCACTTCAGGCATGCAATAAATGCTAAGGTTTAAACAAACCCCCACTAGCTTCATGCTTGTCAGAGGAGAGAAGGAATTGTCCGTAAATACGTAGACTCAGAAAATTTACCAATGGGTAGATACTGGGACTTTGAATAATTAAGAATTTATCGCCGGGCAGTGGTGGCACATGCCTTTAATCCCAGCACTTGGGAGGCAGAGGCAGGCGGATTTCTGAGTTTGAGGCCAGCCTGGTCTACAGAGTGAGTTCCAGGACAGCCAGGGCTACACAGAGAAACCCTGTCTCGAAAAAACCAAAAAAATAAAAAATAAAAAGAATTTATCAGGCGCCTGCCCCTTGAGAAGCAATCCAGCTTTATTCATGCACAAGACGACAGGGTGCTGATGCGGACACACTCCCTGCCGGCACCCACATCCATGTACCCGCAGTGCGTGCGAATCAGACATCTATTTTTTTTTTTTTAAATCTCAATCACTTCCTTACCCAGAGTCTGCTGGTGGCTGCAGCTTCGTGCCCCAAAGCCCAGCAGCCTTGCTCTCTTCCCTGTCCCCATCCCCCACTTGCTTTGGAGATTTTATTTATTATCTGTGGGAAAGTATATTGTTTGGAAATTCTGGATTTTATTTCTCCACCGGCTTTGACAGATACTCAGGGAAAGGGCGGCCGTGGGGGGGTGGGGGTGGGATGGTGGAGCATTTGGTTTTGTTTTATGATATGCTGTGGAAGATCTGTTAAATTCTCAGGGGCCGTGGGGCCTGGAGGACCGCGTAAATGAAAGGCCGCTTTTGGTTTATGAGGGTTTGTGGTGGGAGTAGTGAGGAGAAGGAGGAGTGTGGTCAACTCCTTGTGAGACAAGCAAGGGGAACTGCAGGACTGGGTTTACAGGGGCACTAATTTTAACAGTGCTAATAACACAGCGTTGATCACCGTGTAGATACATTTTATGCAAACTTGGAGGAGTAGGAAGTTCCAGAGAGTAGCAAGGACCCCTCAGCTCTTGCCATGTGGATACATTTTATGCAAACTTGGAGGAGTAAGAAGGACCAAGGGTAAGGCGGACTCCTCCATTCACCTGCCCAGCGAACCACGTTGGTTTCACCCTTACCTCTGCAGCCTGCTCCCTCACTGTGCAAACTGTGGCTGTTTCCTGTTCTCTGGACCTCAGTTACCTCCTCTGGAAAATGGGCTTGTTAGATTGATCTGGTTTGGGGGAGTTACAGGAAGCCTCTTGTCTCGACAGATGTAACCTGGCTCTGCTCTTAGGACCATTTGCTGCTTTTCCAGAGAATCTCCCCCCCCTCCCGTGTGTGTGTGTGTGTGTGTGTGTGTGTGTAGACCAGAGGTGGACATAAGGATATCTTCCTCAATCTCGTCTCTCCACCTGTTCTTTTCTTTTGCTACAAGGTCTCATATGTAGCTTTGCCTGTCCTGGAACTCACTATGTAGAACAGGCTGGCCTTGAACTCACAGAGATTTACCTGCCTCTGCCTCTGCCTCCTGAGTGCTGGGATTAAAGGTGTGTATCCCTACGCTTGGCTGTGCTTCAGTTTTGGGATAGAGTTCTTCACTGAATTTAACTTTGCTATTTTGGCTAGACTGGCCGGCCAGCAAAGTCCTAGAATGATCCTTGCCCCCCAACACTATTACAGCTCATGCTGTTTCTCCTGGGTTACATAGGACTGGGGATCTGAACTCAGGTCCTCCAGCTCGCCCACGAAGCCAGCACTTTGCCCACTGAGCCACTGTGGTGTTTTGAATAAGGATGTAGCCGGGCAGTGGTGGCGCACGCCTTTAATCCCAGCACTTGGGAGGCAGAGGCAGGTGGATTTCTGAGTTCGAGGCCAGCCTGGTCTACAGAGTGAGTTCCAGGACAGCCAGGGCTACACAGAGAAACCCTGTCCTGAAAAACCAAAAAAAAAAAAAAAAAGAAAAGAAAAGAAAAGAAAAGAAAAGAATGTCCCCCACAGGCTCCGATGTGTGAATACTTGATTGTTTGCTGGTGGTGTTGTTTGGGTAGGTTTAAGAGGTGTGGCCTTGCTGGAGGTCACGTGTCACCGGGGGTGGCATTTGATGTTACAATGCCATGCATCTTCCCCAGTTCATCCTTTCTTTGCTATTTTCTTGTTTAAGATGTGAGCTCTCAAGCTTGTGGCTCCAGCTACGTATCCGGCTGCCGCCGTGCTTCCGTGCTGTGGTGGGGATGGACTTGTATCCCTCTGGAACCCACTAAACATAAGGCCAAACAAACCCTTCCTTCTCCAAGTGCTTTCGTTCTGGTGTTTTCTCATAGCATAGAATCAGAAACCAAACCGAGACAGCCACCCTACCCATCCCACACAGATCTTAGACATTTCAAAGCTGCAATCAGGCACTTTTTAAAGAAAAAGGTTTATTTATTTTATATATGTGAGCACACTGTAGCTGTCTTGACACACCAGAAGAGGGCATCAGATCCCTTTACAGATGGTTGTGAGCCACCATGTGGTTGCTGGGAATTGAACTCAGGACCTCTGGAAGAGCAGTCAGTGCTCTTACCCACTGAGCCATCTCTCCAGCCCCAATCAGGCACTTTGTTTTACTCAGAAGTTTTGTGTGAGGTATGTGTTTATGTGTGCAGGCCAGAGAACAGCCTTGGTTTTTGTTCCTGAAGAAACTGCATACCAGGTTTCTTTGAGGCAGGGTCTCTCACAGGGCTCAAACCCTGAAATTTGGTTCGTCTGGCTGATGAGCAGGCACTAGGGATCTGCCTGCTTCTAACTCCTCAGCATCAGCATCAGCATCAGCACCACAAGCATGCAACACCATGCTTAGCTTTTCACGTGTGTCTTGGGGATGGAATTTAGCTCCTCATGTTTGTATGATGCGTCCTTTTTTGATTGAGCCATATCCCCAGCTCCCAGAAATCAGTCACCCTAATCCCATTCCGTCTAATCGCCTTGAGTCTGCAGGCAGAATGGGTCTGACTCCTGAAGACCGGGCAAAGTTTTTTCTATTAATTCTTTCTCTTTTCTTATGGTACTGGAGAGACTTAGCATGATCAGAGATGAGACTCTACGGAGCTGCCGACCGTGCTCTTTCCTGGTATTCTCATGTCTACCTACTTCCTGCCTCTGAGCCTCTGCCACTTCTATTCCTTCTGCCTCGAACAGTTTTCTTCTGCCTCTTCATCTCATGGCGCTCTCTCTCTCTCTCTCTCTCTTTCTCTCTCTTTTAATCACTAATGACTCTTAATTGTAATACAAATGGCAAACATATAAATGACCAGTGATGATATATATATATCTGCAGTCATGGCTCCTGCACAGCTGAAAGTAGTGGTTGCATCGCTCTGGGAACCAGACTGACATGGTGTCATAAGATCACACGTAGAAATAGTGTACGAGACAGCAGTCCCATTATCGAATACTTAGGAAATTCAGGAAGACACTAAGATTATACATGAGGTGATGTACACCTTTATTCCCAGCCCTTAAGAGGCAGGTGATCTCTCAGCTTGAGATAGCCTGGTCTACATAGTGAATTCCAGGTCAGCCAGGGGACTACAGAGAAGTATCCCTTCTCAAGAGGAAGAGGAAGAGGAGGAAGAAGAGGAAGAGGAGGAAACATCATGGCCAAGTGTGCTGCATCCCACGGATGTCAGACTAGTTCAACCTGTACCACGTACTCAGCATATACAACTCAAATTTAATCTGTTATGCCATAAGCTTAAGGGCAGAAATCACATGACCAAAACACTGCGAGAACTACACGCGGTCTTCCCTCTTAGTCAACATGGCGCTCGGAGTCTTAACTTTAGCAGTTAGGAGAAAGACAAAAAACGGATAAAAATAGGACAGGAAGAGCTCACAGTATCCCTCTTGGCAGATGACATGATTCTACAGTAAAACAACAACAAAAGCCCTATATTATCAGCCCGAAAACTCTGAGGTCCAACTGACAGTTTCAATAAAGTTGCAGGATACAAAATCAACACGTGAAAATCAGTAGACTTTATATACGCTAACTAGGAACACACAGAATGAGATTGGGGAAAAAGCCTCCGCGATAGCTCACAAATATTAGGTGATGGGGGCGTGGGGAGGGGCGGGGAAGGGGTGGGGCGGGGGCGGAAGAGGAGGAGGGAGCGCCTTAGGGAAATAGCTCAGCAGTTAATCACACTTCCTTTCCTTCTAAGAAAACCTGAGTCTAGTTCTCAGGACCATCTTTAGCTCCATGGGACTTGACGCCCTCTTCTGGCCTCCTGGGGCACTGCATACACATGGCAATTACACAGAGAGACAGATGCACAAAAGTAAAAATAAATCTTAAAAAGTATTAAGAACATAAAATAAACCTAACCAAGGAAGTAACAGCTCTCAATAAAGAAGATTTCAAGACACCCCAAAGGAGAATTGTAGACGTTAGAGGATGTGAAGAAAGAACTGGCGGGGTTAGCCTTGTGATTGTGGCTGTGTGAGCAAAAGTCATCTGTGGACTCAATGTAGTTCCCGTAAAAATTATGATGTCACTCGTTATAAAAATGATGATGTCACTCTTCATAAAACTGGGGGAAAAACAACCCAAGAATTCTTATGGACCCAGAAAAGTCCACAAATAGCCAAAGAAGCAAAGAAGAAAGGACACAGCTGTGGTTCCCACAACAGCTGACCTCAGATTTTACCACAAATTACACCACAGAGCAACGGCGGCAAAGTCAGTTGGCTACCGACGCAGAAACAGACGGTAAGACCGGTGGATCGGGACAGAAGACCTGGAAATAAATCAACAATGCTGTAGTTATCCAATCCTGGACTAAGTTGGTGAAATATGCAGTAGAAGAAAAAAAAAAGGTAGCCTATTTAATAAATGCTGTACAAAAGAAAGACATTAGATCCATACTTTTCACCTGCCCAAAAACCAACACCAAGCAGGTCAAAGACTTTAATTTAGAACCCAGGATACTAAAATTACAAAAGAAAAATTACCAGAGAATGCATTTATTTATTTATTTATTTATTTAATTTATTTATTTATTCATTCATTCATTCATTCAGATGATATATTAGGAGATGGAAAGAGACTCGGTGGTTAAGGGTATACTGCTCTTACAGAGGACCTGAGTTCAGTTCCCAGGACCCATGCTGGATAAGCACAGCCACCTGTAACTCCAGCTCCAAGAGAGCCTGCACCTCGGGCCTCCCAGGGCATCCACACTCCAGTGCACAAATATGCGCATATACATAATTAAAAATAATACTTTAAAACATATATATTTATACAGGTTTAGACAACAAGTCTCTCAGCAAAACCCCAGCATCACAGAGAGAAGATCTAAGAATCAACAAATGTGGATACATGAACTGAAACTAATTCTGCACAGCCAGGGAAGCTATCAACAGAGACAACTGACAGCCGGCAGATAGGAGAGAAACCTTCTCTGCTGTCTTTCTGCCTTAGTTACTTCTCTATGACTGTGGTAAAGCGCCATGACCAAGGCAACTTATAAAAGTGCTTAATTTGACTTATGGTCCCAGAGAGTTAGAGTCCATGATGGCAGAGTGGAGGATCGGCTGAGAGCTCACATCTTGATCCACAACCACCAGGCAGAGAAGAGGGAGACCTGGAATTCAATGGGTCTCTGGAAACCTCTGAGCCCACCTTAGTGACACAGTATTCCAACAAGGCCACGCCTCCTAATCCTTCCCAAACAGTCCTACGAACTGTAGACCAAGCATTCAAGTATGTGATCTTACGGGAGCAGTTCTCATTCAAACCACCACATCAGACCCAGGACCCATGTCTAGAATTTACAAAGAACTGCAGAAAGTTATATATCAAAAGAAACAAAAACCACACAGCAACCAAACCCTGCCACTCAGCCAATAAGCCCAAGAAATGAATGGACAATTCTCAATAGAATAACACAAATGAGCCGGGCAGTGGTGGCGCACGCCTTTAATCCCAGCACTTGGGAGGCAGAGGCAGGTGGATTTCTGAGTTCGAGGCCAGCCTGGTCTACAGAGTAAGTTCCAGGACAGCCAAGGCTATACAGAGAAACCCTGTCTCGAAAAAACCAAAAAACCAAAAAAAAACCAAAAAAAAAAAAAACACACAAATGTTCAATTTTTAAAGTGTTTTGACATTTTTTAGATCCATTATATATTACAAAATACATAGTACATAGTACACATTACACATTACATATTACTTATGATATATTACATATTACACATCATATCATTACATATGACCATATATCATCATATATCATATATCATTATATATCATAAATCATCATATATCATATAGATGTAGCACTCTGCCTGCCTGTATACCTGCAGGCCAAAAGTGAGCACCAAACCTCATTATAGTTTATGAGCCAACATGTGGTTGCTGGGAATTGAACTCAGGACCTCTGGAAGAGCAGTCAGTGCTCTTAACCTCTGAGCCACCTCTCCAACCCACGTTTGACATTCTTACTCTTCAGGCAAATGCAAATTAAAATAACGTCAGGATACCATCTAGTCAGAATAGCTATTATCAAGGAATCCGTCAACGGGTGCTTCCGAGGCTGTGAGGAGGGGGGGAATTGTTTCACAGATGGTGGGATTGCAAACTAGCACAGCCGCTCTTGACATCAGTATGGAGGGGTCTCACGGTGCTAAGACGGAATCGCCGTATCACCACTCCTGGGCCCACACCCAAGATCACTCTACCCTCCCAGCGAGGCTCATGGCTGCTCTACTCACTACAGCCAGGAAATGGAACCGGCCAAATGTTTATCAGTAGATGAATGGAAATGAAAATGTGGTAAATATGTCCTCAAGGGGGTTTTTATTCATCTGTAAAGAAAAAAATGAAACCCTGAACTGTACAGGAAGCTGGATGAGTCTGGCAACTATAACTTGAAAAGCAAGGTGACTCAAGCTCAGAAAGACAGAAACCAAATGTTCTCTGTTAGATGTGGATCCCAGCCTGTAATGTAAACATGTGTGTGTGTGTGTGTGTGTGTGTGTGTGTGTGCGCGCGCGTGTGTGTGTGCACGCGCAAGTGTGGGTAATGGCTAAAGGTATAAAGGAGACGAAGAGAGGGTGAAAGGAGGTGGTGAGGAAGAAGAGGAAGGAAAAGAGACACATGGAGAGGTTACAGGGGTGGTCAGCTACAGCAGCGGGGCCAGGAGGGGAGAAAAGAATCTAAGGAGAATCCTTGTTTGAAAATGTTGTAATGATATCTAATACCTGGAACGCTCATTTCAAAAACATTTTTTAATTAAATAAAACAACAACAACAACCCACTATTTACCAGGGCTGGAGATGGCTGGGTGTGCACTGCTCTTGCAGAAGACCAGAGTTTGGTTTCCAGCACCCACACTGGGCACGTCCCAACTGCCTATAACTCCTGCTCCAGGGGACCTGACGCCCTCTGCTGGCCGCCTGCAGTACTGCACTCAGGTGCACGTGTATGTGTGCACCTCCACACACAGACATGCACGTGCACACATAAATAAGAATAAAGCTTTAAAATATAAAATTTTGTTTACTTATTCTTTTTAAAAAATATTTATTTATTTATTTATTTATTTATTTATTTATTTATTTATTTATTTATTTATTTATTTATTTATTATGTATACAGAGTTCTGTCTGCATGTATGCCTGCATGCCAGAAGAGGGCACCAGATCTCATTTTAGACGGTTAATCGAGCTTTCATGTGGTTGTTGAGAATTGAACTTGAACTCAGGACCTCTGGAAGAACAGACAGTGCTTTTGACCTCTGAACCATCTCTCCAGCCCCTACTTATTCTTATTTGAATCCCAGCCCTCACTTTAAAAGCCAGGCAAGTTCACTTAAGAAGTCAGGCTAGGTTCCACGGTCGGGGGTGGCAATAGAAGGATTGTTGGGGCTTACTGGCCACCAGCCTAGTTCCAGGCTCAGTGAGAGAGAGATTCCGTCTCAAGAGAAGAAGGCAGAGATGGTGGAGCAGGACACCTAATGTCTTCTCTGGACTCCACAAACACACATAAAACAAGGAATAAAACAAAACACAATATATTTGTTGGCTTAATTGATGAGAGAGCAGAGGCACCTGGGCAAGTCAAGCCAGAAGCATGAGCTGGACCTACTGTACCAGCCCTGGGTGAGGAGGACTGAGGAGCAGCCTGGGGTCAGTAGACAGGCTGCATCTGAGCTAAAAATCCTGGTGGTGGGTCTCACTCCCTCCTAGCTCGGCCAAGACATGTACTCTCATCAGGCAGTAAAAGCCGGGCCAGGAAGACTGCGGCCTTGGGGTTTGTTTCATTGTATTTTTGTTATTAAAAAAATGCAGACATGTGGAACACAGATAATTTGGTCCCGTATGAGGCTTCCTCTGGCTCCTGCATCTGAGGAATTTAACGAGAGGCAAACCAGAGGGAACTGTACACAGCTATTTGGGATGTTTGAAAAGGTTGGAAAAAAAAATGTGGACTTCAAAGCCCTGGAAGGCGACCTCCCTGGGCAAGCTGTGATTGGGCGTGCTGCTTGGATCTTTGTACCGAGGGTTTTTTTTTTTTTTTTTTTTTTATAAAGGGTACGGAGGTCGGTGGGGGATTGTAAGATTTTGTTTTTGTTTATGTTCTTAATGAGTTTTAAAAAGAAGAGAATAACGCCGTTAAAGTTAGACCCTTAAATATCCTTCTTGGAACAGCCAGAATTAACATTCAATCTTTATGAGCTTTGGGGGACAATAACACAGGTTGGGAAATAATTATTTTCCAAGCTCCAGGGTTTCTCTCCTTCCCCCCCACCCCTCCCCCTCCCCCCTTGCACTGTTCCCAGTCTAGTTGGGTACCATTTAATTTTGTTCTCTGTGCCCCACTCCCCGCCTGCTTCAGCTGAATGAAGGGGTCCCCTGAAACTTGTGGGGACCATTCTAAGCTCTCTGCTAGCCACGTAGTTGTGATTTTGGGGAGGTGGATTATTAGAGACAGTATCTCACTCACTACATAGCCTTGGCTGACCTACTCTCTCTCTGTAGACCAGGCTGGCCTACTCAGAGAGTTCCACCTGCCTCTGCCTCTTGAGTGCTGGGATTAAAGGCGTGCACCCTCACGTTTAGACTAGCACGTAGTTTAAAGAGTTTAATATACTCCACTCAAGTCAACCCTTGTCCAAGCTTGACCCAGTTCTCAGGCGTAAAAGGAATTGTGATGAATGAAATAAACACCAGGCGCCCTCTCTCTCTCTCTCTCTCTCTCTCTCTCTCTCTCTCTCTCTCTCTCCATGGCATGGCACACACATGTAGTCAGAAGACAACTGTGTGAAATCGCCCCCCTCCACGAGGGTTCTGGCCATCACCTTCACCCATTGAATCGTCTTGCCCCACTACCCACAGTTCTAGTTTGGTTTTGATTTCAAGACAGGGTCTTACTATACAACTCTGGCTGTCTTGAAACTATGAGGCCAGGCAAGCCTTGAACTCACAGATACCCGCCTGCCTCTGTCTCCTTAGTGCAAGGAGGAAAGTTTTGTGCCACTCTACCAGAAGTCTTTTTTTTTTTTTTTTTTTTATTCTATTTATTTATTTATTATATGTAAGTACACTGTAGCTGTCTTCTGACACCCCAGAAAAGGGCATCAGATCTCATTATGGATGGTTGTGAGCCACCATGTGGTTGCTGGGATTTGAACTCATGACCTTTGGAAGAGCGGTCGGCGCTCTTAACCACTGAGCCATCTCTCCAGCCCCCTACCAGAAGTCTTAATGGACATTTGCTACAATGTATGGGTCTGCTTGAACCGAGTGAAGGCTCTGCCCATCGGTATAATTCAGGACCCCTAACCACAGTCTTACCACAGGGAGTTTGCGTGCTTTTAATTTTATACCTTTTCTTTCTATAAGTAAATCTTAATTTTTAAGGATAATATTTTTATTGGCAAGTACTAGTTGTCTTAATTCTAACTAATACCAGGATTCATAAAGAGGGTTTCATGCAAGAATATAGTCCATATTAGGTATGTTTCCCCTCCTTGCACGTTCTCCCCTTTCCCCTGACATTTATTTGACCTGTCTGTCACACGCACAGACAGCATCTTGTGTGTCTCTATAAAATCTAGTATCTGCAAATGCAAGCATGACATTTGTCTTTCTGAGGTTGATTTAACTCACATGGTTAAAAAAAATTTATTTATTTTATTTATGAGTACACTGTCGCTGTCTTCAGACACCCCAGAAGAGGGCATCAGATCCCATTACAGATGGTTGTGAGCCACCATGTGGGTGCTGGGAATTGCACTCAGGACCTCTGGAAGAGCAGTCAGGGCTCTTAACCGCTGAGCCATCTCTCCAGCCCACGTGATTATCTTTGGTTGCATTCTTTTTCTGAAAACCACACAACTCTATTCTTCGTTACAACTAAAGACTAATCCATCCTGTGTCTCCCACAATTCATTATCCATCTGTCCACTGACAGACCCAGTGGACATGGACACACACCCATCATCTGACCTTCAAAAGGCAAGACCTTGGGAACCATCAGCCCCCTAGACCAGGCATTCAAAGCTCTTTTGGGGTGGAGAAAGCAGACACACATCAAGCACACACACAATAGTAATAAAAACAGAAACAGACAGCTAGATGAGGAAACACACACTGACACGGGAAGGCAGAGGTGTGGATGCATGCAGAACCATTACATGGTTCTTCCCAGGAGCAAGCTCTAGGCCACCTCAAGTTGCCCACCTGGCTGAGAAGGGAGGCAGGGAGGTATTACTGGCCCTGGAGCAGTTGCAACTTTGGGGACAACTGGAGGGGAAAAATGGTTTCCGTCCAAACTTGCTTCCTCATGTTTTTACTGGGAGGTTTCTGGTCCCAGCAAGGGGGAAGGAGGAGGTGGATTTCCTTCCCTATGCTCAGCCCACAGTTATTCCTGCAAGGTCCTCTGCACTATGCAGAAGACTGTGTTTGTACCAAAGGTGGTGGCCGGGCTGAGCCAATAGATGAACCAGTGCTCTGTACTCAGGGGGCCAGTCTCTTGCAGAATTCGTTCCCAGAGGAATCTGGCAGAAACAAGCTGACCGTGGTTGAAGAAACTAACTGGGTCAGGAAGCATGGACAGGATGTGCACACTGCTGGGCTGTGAGGATTCAAGTCCAGCCGCCCTGAGGCGGGGCCACTCCTGGTCCTACACAGCAGGACTCTGTTCTGACGCTCCTGGCCCATGCCTTCAGAAAGGCATGTTTCCGTTATCCGGAGACTTCTGTCCAAATGGACTGGAGTCCGTACACAGACCCCGATCAGCTATTTTCTGGGCGCAGCTCCGAAGGGTAAAATGCCCACCCTTGGTTGGGCCAACGCTGAGGTGGTCACTACTGAAGTCTTTTTCTTTCTGACTGTAAATATAATTGTCTAGGGATTTCACCAGAATCCCCATGGACAGTCAAAGACGCGTCCTAAACCCCACGAGGAACCCTAATGGCTCCCAGTTTTACCTCTCAGGGTAGCATTCCCATTCAAGACACCCCTGAAGATACCTCAAAATCTCATCAAGAGGGAGAAGAGATTGGAGAAGTGGCTAACAGCTAAGGAAGCCTCCTGCTCTTACAGAAGAGTCAAGCTGAATTCCCAGCACCAACACCGGATGGTTTACAAGCGCCTGTAACTCCAGCTCCAGGGGGTCTAACGCCCTCTTCTGGCCTCTGGAGACATTACATTCAGACATGCATATCCCTCCCCTCCCACATAATTAAAAGTAATCACACATGAAATTACAAGTAATCAAATAGATCAGGAAGAGAGAAAGGAAAAAAAAAGTCTCTTAGCAGACCTTTGATAAGTAACTCAAGAGCCACCAAAATGGCATATGGGCTAAACATTGCAACAATTTTAAGACGTTGAGACTCCCAAACTCGTGCTTTGAGACAATACCCTGCTCTGCTCTGTACTGCCTCGCCCCGACCGAAATTCTTTTCCGACCGAAATTCTTTTCCGCTGCCAAACCAACGACCTGGCATTACCTGAGTCAAAGTCCCTAAAAGATGAAAGGAATTCCTTAAACTGTGAGGGTCACATCATCTCTATCGCCCGCCCCTGACTTCACTATGTTCCAGATTTTAAATCCTCCTCTGTCTCCAGCTAAATTTGAGGTTCCAGTCGTCAGTGCCAGATGCTAGCGTGTGTTCATCTGATGCCTTGATGACTGAAATTCTAAGTGAAGAACGCAGACGTCATGCAGGGATGTTGGTCTGTGCTCTTGACCCAGGGACCCCAGTATTTAGGATGGGGCTGAGACAATCTGGTCCATTCTGCGGTCTCTCTCTAGGAGGCTCAAGGGGGAGTCAGAAGTGGCAGTTTGGGAGAAGACCCTCCTGTTTCCAGCCTATCAAAATCCCTTGCTGAAAGCCAGGATACAGAGTGTGGATACGGCTCTTACGTCTCCAAACCCAGGGAGGGACACAGGAGCAAGCCGGTCAGTCCTGTCCTTCCCTGACTTGGCCACCTTCTCAGGCACAGGGATTTGTGTGCACATGTCTTTTTAAGCATTCTCTGGGGAAACCCACAAAGAGTTGTACATGACAGAGAAAGCTCAAGGAGGCCTGCAGGGTAGGTCTGGGGCAAAGACTTGTCCGGGCTTGGTCCATGGTGGAGTTATGGTTACATCACAGAACTGTCTTGCCTAGGGACCAGCTTGTCACTCTGTTCCCCACAGACATTTTGGAGAGGCCAATGGTAGGGAGACTATGTAACTTTTTAGATGAGGGGGTTTCTGTTAGCCAAGGGTCTGTCCCTGGGGGATACGTGAAGACATTCCATGTGCAGTTCTTTGATGGTGGCAATGGGGGCTGGACGCTGACTCAGCAAAGGAAGGGGCACCAAAGAAAAGCCCCAAATCTAATATTAAATTCTTCAGAGGCCATTTGGACAAGAAGTTTATTAGAGTTCTTACCCTCGCCTCCCAAATGAGGGCTGACGCCCCTACCTGAGCCTCTCCTAGCTCTCCATGTTTCCTGCCTGGCTCCCTCACTGGGCACTCTGTGCTTTTGGCTGTTCCTACCAGCAAGAGGCCTTGACTAGCAGGCACCCAGGAGAGAAAGGCTCAATAAAGATTCGTCGATGGTGCGGTGGGTAGAACCGAGTTGATTCTCAGCACCCACTTGAAGCATTTGTAATTCCGGAGCTCGGCAGGCAGAGGCAGGAGCACCCCTGGGGATCCATGGACAGTCAGGATAGCCTACCTGGTGAATTTCAGGCCAGTAAGACCCTGTCTCAAGAAAACAAGCAGATGGACCAGAAGAACATCACTCAAGGTTGACCCCTGCCCTCTGCACACCCACAACCACACAAGATATCATCTTCTGTATATCGGTGGGAGTGATTCTAAGAATCCTTTTGCTTCCCCTCCCAGGGGCGAAAGGAACAGCAAGGATTTGGACAGATCAGATGCAGAACCAGATCTCACTTTTCCATCTTAATGAGCCGGTGCTGACAGACAAGTCTCCTGCTTCTCTGAACCTGTTTCTTTCTCTGTAAAGTGGGCATGGAAAGACTTCACAGGGCTGATGTAAGGCTTGGACACGGTTTCTGTAGCCAAGAAATTTCATTAACACTGCTTTAGTGTTGACAACACGAACCAAGAAAGGAACAAGTGTGGGGAAACTGAGGCAGACATCATAGGGCATCAAGAAGCGTGGTGTGGCTTCCGGGAGCCTTGTAGCCTGCACAGAAAGATGGGTGTGGGGGCTAGAGAGATGGCTCAGTGGTTAAGAGCACTGACTGCTCTTCCAGAGGTCCTGAGTTCAATTCCCAGCAACCACATGGTGGCTCACAACCATCTGTAATGGGATCCGATGCCCTCTTCTGGTGTATCTGAAGACAGCAACGGTGTACTCATATGAATAATAAATAAATTAAAAAAAAAAAAAGAAAGAAAGATGGGTGTGGAGAGCTCCAAGCCAGGCTGTCCACTCTGCTGAGACTGTCACCCAATGCTGGAAGGAACTGCGGAGACAACAGAATTTCCAGCAAGAGTGCGTGTCCAAGCACAGTCACAGTCAGAAGCTTCAAGTGCAGGTCACAAACTGCAGCTTCCCCTGCATGTGGGGGTTGGGGCTGTCCTATAGGCCCGATCCTCAGAGAACCTCATTGCTCTCCCAGGGATGAAACGGTCCTGGTTTTCATAACAACTGAGCTCGATCCCATAATTATCTCCCATCCTCCCAGTGCCCCGCTGGCCTTCTCGTATTCCTGGAAGCCCCTCGGACCCATCACTGTCTTTTACATCTCTCATGGGACCCTCACTAGCCCTCCTTGGAGAATAGGAGGACCCTCAACCAACTGAGAGATCTGGTGGGTTCTTACAAGAGAGCTTAATTTCTCTGGTGACATCAGAGGTTCCTCCCCAGCAGGTCTCCTAGGAGATTGGCAGCTGGCAATGCCTTTGTGTTTTGGGTAAGCCATGAAGTCACCACCAAGCATTCAAGGACTCTTTGGCCACTTGGATCCAAGAAGCAGGAGATCCTTGGAATAGTTTCCTGTTACCACTGGGGTTCCTCAGCACCATGAGTGGAGTTGTGTGAGCTGCCACAGGCCACCAGGCCTCTTGGCAGCATGGGTGAAAGGTCGCAGGGCCTCCTGGGGCAATGTCATCAAAGATGCCAGCTCACATCCTTTCCTCTCCCCAGCCGCCCCTGGAACAGGAGAAAGCCTGAGCTCAGCCTGCCTTGCAAGTCCCTAGGTTTCCCACCAGGCCCCAGGACCTCTCATCACCAAGTAGGTTTTAGTTCCTGGTGGAGGAAGGGAAGTTCCCGGAAGCTAACACACTTTTACTTCCTGGCTGTTTATCCTTACTCATGATGAGTTCTGAGTCACCCCAATCAGACCACTGTTCTAAAGGCCTTGAGGATCATTCCTAGAGCAAATCTGCAAACCAGAGGACAGGGCAGGGGGTGGCACTTTGCCAGGTCTGGATAAGGTGGCCCTGGGAGAGCATCGGTTCCCAGCTAGCAGCCCTGCAGGGGATGCTTGTCTACTCTAGAGCATGGTTTATTTTTAGACAAGGTTTTGCCATGTAGCCCAGGCTGGTTCATAGTAATTCTTCTGCCTCTTATACCCCCTCTCTCCCTCCCTCCCTCTCCTAGTTTAAAAATTTTAAATCAGATAATGCCGGGAAACACAATTCAGCAAAATCATGGTGAAGGCTAGAGAGATGGTTCAGTGGTTAAGAGCACTGGTTGCTCTTGCAGGATCTGGCTTCAGTTCCCAGCACCCACACGGCAGCTCACAACCACCTGTAACCCCAGTTCCAGGCATCCAATGCCCTCTTCTGGTACCAAGCCTGTAGATGATGCACACACACAAGTGCACGCAAAACACCCACAAACCATTTTAATTGAATTTATTTTTACATTGTGACTGATTCAGTACCGGTGTAAATGGCCAGGCGGAGGTTTGCAAAACCTTTACCCAGCTGTGCAAAAAGCCCAGGTTTGTTCCCTGTTCCCCAGGCTTGCTGAAACCCAATATGAAGGTTTGCTGGCCTCCAAGGACAGACCCTAGCTTTCTATTTTTAAAAAGGTACAGGGAGCCCCCAGCACTTTGCAAGCTGGGAAGTGGGGAGACCTTGCAAAAGAAGAGCAGGGCCCCTTCACTTTATTTTTATAGCCACTCTCCCTCCCTCCCCTCCTGCTCCTCAGCCTGCTCCCTTTGTGTCTTTTGTAACTTTTCTTTGACATTTCAAAGCCCTTCTCCTGGTTTCTATTTGAAACAACCAGATAGAATCGATCAATTTCAAACAAAGGGGGAAAAAAAGAAAAAAGAAAAGGAATTCCAGGTCTGCCATTTAGTCCTCTCGCTTTGGGGAGTCAGAGGCAGCAGGCATTCAGAACCTCATTTCCCAGGATACGCCTCACACCCCCCCCCCCCTTACAAAGAGAAGGAAATCAAAAGCAAAAGCTTAGTTTTCTTGGTGAGCTCAGAGTCTTGAACCTGGTGTGGAGGGCATCAGGGGATGGTGGCCTTGAACTGGCTCCTCCCACCTGGACCAAGCTCTTTACCTGAGGTCCTGCAACCTCAGGTATTTGAGGAAGCCTGTCTGTCAACTTTAGAAGGCTGTGGGTTGGCCAAGGTCGTAAAGTAAAAGAGACCAAAAAAAGGAAACTTTGGGCCAAAGAGCTAAGATTCTTATTTTATTGATTAAGGGGGAAGGTGGATGGAGCTCGGAGCCAGGATGGGATACTGGAAGGACCTTGCACTGACCGGCCTGAGGCTTCACCCCAGCTTACCTCCAGGAAGGGTGCCTGGTGAGGCCAGGGCACCTCCAGGGTTGCGTTCCTTAAAGAATCTCCATGAGTGTGAGCATTTGATGGCATACCTCTTGGTTTTGCTGTAGGCTGCAGAGTTGAGGGGGTTGGCTGCCTGGATGCTGGCGGAATTGACTCTTTAAAATGTTTGCATCTGGGGCTGAGGGGCATGGCTCCATGGAAGAGTATTCTGTATGTATGAAAGACTTTGGGTTCAATTTCTTGGGCTCCCGGGCTGCCAAAGGAAGAAAGGAAAGTAGAGAGGGAGACAAGGAGAGAAGAAAAGAGAAAAGAAGGGAGGGTGTGAGGGATATCCTCCATCCTTTTCTGTGACTTCAGTTTTGATTTATTAAATACATTACATTAAAATAATATTTGTCTTAGGGCTGGGGGAGACAGCAAGGGTGAGAACCTGAGTTTGAACCCCTGTGACACCCATGTTAAAAAAAAACAAAACAAAACCTTGTAATCCCAGCACTGAGGAGGCAGAGACAGGCTCATCCCTGAGGCTCATCGACCAGCTTAGACTAACCTGTGAGCTCTGGGTTCAGTGGGAGACCCTTCCTCAAAACTTCGGTGGAGAATGATTGTGGTGGACACGTGACTTTCACCTCTGGCCCTCCTATGCACATGCACACCTGCACACATACATGCGTACACATGTATCTCTAAACACACCCCAAACATTATTTGCTTCAGTGTTGCACCTGCAGTCCCTGGTTGGTCCTCAACCACCTGGCCAGTGGAGCCTTCAAGGACAAGACTAAATCGGCATACTTGGGTGATGGGCTTTGGCTGGAGGCATAGGCTCTTGAGAACTTCAGTGAAGTGTTTTAAGGAGGTCATAGTGGTTTCAAACTAGAGGCCTAGGTCAGTGCCAGGCAAGAGAGAAGCCTTGGTTTTTTTCCCCCCTCTGGAGATGTGACATGGTTCTCTGTGACATCTGTGGCTGTGACTGAGCAGAGAGGCTTAGCCATCCTGGGTGTCGTTCCTGGGATCAGGAATGGAGCTTTCCCAGTGTCCTGGGGAGGACCGTGCTGCTAGGCTGTGGCTTCCCTGGAGAAGGGTTTCTAATGGAAAAGACCTACCAGAATATGAGAGAGCAGCCGTTCTCAACCTGTGAGTCCTGACTCCTTTTACAGGGGTTGCCATGAGACCATCAGAAAACACAGATACTTAATTACAATTTTTTTTTTTTTTTTTTTTTTTGGTTTTTCGAGACAGGGTTTCTCTGTGTAGCCCTGGCTGTCCTGGAACTCACTCTGTAGACCAGGCTGGCCTTGAACTCAGAAATCCACCTGCCTCTGCCTCCCAAGTGCTGGGATTAAAGGCGTGCGCCACCACTGCCCGGCTTAATTACGATTTGTAACAGAAGCCAAGATATAGTTATAAAGTAGCAATG
>CM052721.1:41916579-41929854 GCA_028551405.1 Uromys caudimaculatus
GAGGAGGAAGAGGAGGAAGAGGAGGAGGAGGAAGGGGGGAGGAGGAGGAAGAGGAAGAAGAGGAGGAAGAAGAAAAGACATCCAAGAGGGGTAGTATGCATCTTAACTCAGCATCCCATTGATGGCTTCCTGGGGCCTACAGATCAACCAGCCTAGCCAAATCAGTCTAGAGTAGAGTAAGTAAGTCATTCTTGGCTTATGAATGACCTCCTCTGCCCCAAAGACTCTTTCTCATTGACAGTCTTACAATAATGATTCCGATTTACAGAGTGTGCTCCACAGACCAGATACACAACTTGGCATTATCAAAGCCTTGTCTTCCTGAATCCTTGCTGCCAGATCTAAAGAAAAACCCTGTCTTTCATTTGTCTGATGTTTGGTTTTTCAGCACAGTATTTCACCAGGACGCCTAGGCTGGCCTTGAATTCACAGTCCTCATGTATGAGCCTCATAGGAACTGGATTTACATATGTGAGGCACCACACTCACACGAGTGTGTGTGTGTGTGTGTGTGTGTGTGTGTGTGTGTGCATGAGCTCATGTGTGTAGGTGTACAGGAAAGTTCACACATGTGAGAGTATGTATACATATGGTTCACATGTGTGAGAGTGTGCATCCATACACGTGCGTACACACATGCATGTGTACATGTGTTATACTGCACAGAGTGTGCATGTGTGTAAGGGTGTGCATATGCCCATGCACATGCGTGAGAACGTGCATGCATGTGTGTGCATGTATGTGTGGAAGTCAGAAGTCGATTTCAGGTGTCATCCAACTTGCTTTTTGTGTTTGAGACAAGGGCTCTCCCTGACCCGGGGCACACTGATTTGGCTAGGCTGGTTGATCTGTAGGCCCCAGGAAGCCATCAATGGGATGCTGAGTTAAGATGCATAATACCTCTCTTGGATGTCTTTTCTTCTTCCTCCTCTTCCTCCTCCTCTTCCTCTTCCTCCTCTTCCTCCTCCTCTTCTTCCTCTTCTTTTTCTCCTCCTTCTCTTCCTCCTCCTCCTCTTCCTCCTTCTCCTCTTCTTCCTCTTCCTCCTCCTCTTCTTCCTTTTCTTCCTCCTCCTCCTCTTCTTCCTCCTCTTCCTCTTCTTCCTCCTTTCTCCTCCTTCTCCTCCTCCTATCTTCCTCCTCCCCTTCCTCCTCTTCCTCTTCTTCCTCCTTTTCCTCCTCTT
This sequence comes from Uromys caudimaculatus, assembly GCA_028551405.1. Classification (NCBI taxonomy): domain Eukaryota; kingdom Metazoa; phylum Chordata; class Mammalia; order Rodentia; family Muridae; genus Uromys; species Uromys caudimaculatus. The sequence continues at coordinate 41,917,761 of CM052721.1, forward strand.
CCTTTTCTTCCTCTTCTTTTTTTCCTCCTCTTCTTCCTCCTCCTTTTCCTCCTCCTCCTCTTCCTCCTCCTCCTCTTCCTCCTCCTCTTCCTCCTCCTCATCTTCCTCCTCCTTCTCTTCCTCCTCCTCCTCTTCCTCCTCCTCCTCTTCCTCCTCCTCCTCTTCCTCCTCCTCTTCCTCTTCCTTCTCTTCCTCCTCTTCCTCTTCTTCCTCCTCCTCCTCTTCCTCTTCTTCCTCTTCTTTTTCTCCTCCTTCTCCTCCTCCTATTTTCCTCCTCCTCTTCCTCCTCTTCTTCCTCTTCCTCCTCCTCCTCTTCCTCCTCTTCCTCTTCCTCCTCCTCCTCTTCTTCCTCTTCCTCTTCCTCCTCCTCCTCTTCTTCCTCCTCCTCTTCTTTTTTCTCCCTTCCTCCCTCTGTCCCTTGATTCTTCCCTTCTTATGGTTTCTGTCCATCAAACTCGTATTTCATGGCAAGCACTTTTCTGACTGAGCCCTGGGGATCCATCTTCCACTCTGATTCTACAGATACAGAAATCGATGCCCTGAGTGGTGGTGGTGGGGGGGGTGAGCACTTCAACTAAATGATAGCTTTCAAATAGCAGAGATTCAGAACTGCTGCATACATTTCATATTCTAGGACACTTCCTGCCCCCTTCCCATTTAGAGATATTTGAAGACTGGAAGCATGGACAAATTTGGAGAAGTGAAGCCCCCCTCCCTCAAAGTCACAGATGCTCTGCAGGCTGCAAACCAAGCCCTAGACCTGCATTGCAACCTTCAGACTGGCATTTGGAGCTGAATCCTTGCCCCGCCAGCCCCCAGCACAAACTGCTCCAAAAACAACTGTTTGCTAGCCAGTAACAACCCCGGCCCGGACTCTGTGTTCCAGAGCCGTGTCAATGAACTACAGATCTCCTGAGGACAGAGATGGCTCCAGAAGTCCTGAGCCAGGGACAGAACTGGGAGGAACGGAACCCTCAGAGGAGAAGCTAGAAAACGGCATGCCCTGATTTTACCTCAAACTCAAAAGGCAAGGAAGACGTGGTGGTTAGAGAAAATCTTATGACTGACAGGAGGATCTCTAGAGGAAGCCCACCCGGCCAGTGCCCGCCTCCCCCCACTGCCCTTAACATATCTTATTTTAGAGGCATTTGTTTTTGGAGATGCAACAGCTGTGGAGCTCAGAACATTTCTCAGGCGCTGCACCGTGCCCCACAGAAGCCAGGATGCATGTGACATGGGGTGATGCCTACCATGCAGAAGTAAACAGGACTGGCCCCGGCCGCTTCTATAAATGGCCATTTTATAAGTAGACCGGAAAGGCTGGGGAGTCCACACCATCAGTAACACTGCTTGCTATGCAGAAGGAAGGGCCTGAGTTTCAGCTTCGAAATCCATGGGAAAAGCCAGATATGGTGACTCAGGCTTGTAATCCTGCATTGGGTGGAGGAGACAGATGATCCCTGGGGCTCCGTGGCCATCCCAGGCTCACCAGAGAGCTCTGGGGCCCAAGGAGAGAGCCTGTCTCAAAACATCCTGAGAAACGATGTCAAAGGTTGACCTTGAACCTCTATGCTCACAGGCACGCATCCTCCCCTCCCTCCCTCCCCCCACCACATTGGATACAGGATACATACCAGTAACCCCAGCACTTGGGAGGCCAAGACGGAAGCATTGTGTGTTTGAGGCTAGCCTGGGCTACATCGTGAACCCCTATGTAAAAGGGGACGTGTCGATCCATGTATGAGATTTTGGGTCTTAATGAACTGAGGATTGAGTACATCGGTGGCACCTGATTCTCAGTAGAGCAGGAAAAGGAAGGAAAGACAGTCATTAGATAAACAGCTAGCAGTGAGTGGTCTGTGTTTTTTTTTTTTTTTAAACCAGCCTTTCATCTGTGAAGCAATTTAAATGCAGCGTGATCATGTCATTTGCCCAAATCACACAGTAAATAGCAACTAATAAATACCCAAGATAGCAAGAATAAATAAATAAATAGCAAAGTAGTAGTCTAACCTGATTTTTGTGGAACACGAGACATTCCGTCCCTTACCTGTTCCAGAACTTTCTGGCAGGGGACAAAGCTTATCAGTTAAACCTTCTATAAGACTGCCTGAGGAGCTCAGAGTATCTGAGAAAGGCTGAGAGAGTTTGGGGAGCTAGCTCAGAAAGAGTTCTGTCCCTTCTCCTGGGGACAAGAAAGGGGCTGAGTGACCAGGACAGCTGCCCGGAAGCACGGAGGGAGAGGGGATGAGTATTACTAAGGAACGGACTGCAGTTGACTGAGACGAGAGACTGGATCCTATGATATCTCTCAGTAACTGTCCCTTGGCCACAACAGACAGCGGCCTCCATTGTGTTTGAACCAGGGCGATGCTAAAGAGCTTGCGTGGTGTACCCTGTGACCTGTGAGCTGCGGAGGATTTACTGTTGGGAAAGACCAGATTATCTTCCCAATAATTATCAGGGTGGCCATGCACAGCGGTCCAGGCAGGGCACCACAAAAAAGGGGAGGGGTGCCGCCCACATCCTTCCTGGCTTTCTCACATATATGTCTGTTATTACAACGGTTCTCCAGGAGATGGCAGTCAAGAGTCTTGTTTTAATGAAATTGGCATCCGTTCATGCCTAGGCACTGCTCCGGGCATGAAGAAAGCACCTCTCGCTCACGGAGGGACCCCCGCTCAGGACCAACTTGCTTGGGTATCCGTCAGCCTACTTTTCAAACTGAGGACTGTCTCACCGCGCTCTGAGGCTGGGGAGGAGCTGGAAGGGATGCTGAAGGTTCATTGATAACAATGGTCTCTCCCTCACGCCTGGAAAGGAAGAGACCTTTTCTGCCTGGAGGCAAGGAGAAAACCCACCCAGAAAATGTACCATGAGTCCGTCTGGGGCAAATCTGAGTGTAGCTTTGTTTGGCTTGTTTGGTTGGGTGGCTGTTTGGTTGGTTTGACTTTTCAGTATGGGGCAAACAGGTGGAACTTTGGACTTGGGCCTGCTGTGCCACACCCCAGTCCCTCCCCCCACACCTCCAGCCTCTCTCTGAGGATTTTAGGTTAGGTGCTCTTCTGCTAAAGGACATCCCCAACCATTTCCTGTGACGTTTTGTGGTTTTTTTTTTTTTACGTTTTTATTTTGAGACAACCAGGTCACCTGCCTTAAACTCATGCTGTAGCCCAGAGAGATCTAGACCTTCTTTTCTTTTTATTTCTGTCTGACTGCCTGTCTGCCTATCTGTCTGTCTGTCTGTCTGATAGAGGGTCTCAATCTGTATCCCTGGCTGTATGGGAACTCACTATATAGACCATGCTAGCCCAAAATTCACAGAGACTCCTGCCTTTGCCCCTCAAGTGTGGGATTTAAAGGTGTACACCACTATGTCTTCCCAGGTCTTAGATTTTTCAATCCTGCTATCTCAGTCACTCGAGTAGCTACAGTTAGAGGCCTGCACCCCGGGGCTGTGGTACAGTATTCATCATTGCAGATCTGGGCAGAGCTGATGCAGATAGATGACTTGCAGGGCGGGACAGCACCCCCATTCTGCCTGTGTTGCCTTGGTGACAGGATCAAGGTTAAGAGTGCCAGTTCTTCAGTCACCTGATCTGGGTGTGCCTTCTTCTCCTGATCAAAGCTGATCAAGCACATGTTTGTGCCCACATGGCCTCAGTTTCCATAACTGTAAAGTGGGTACAATAATTGTTTCCGACAGGGGAAGAGTGAAGCCATACAGGTGAATTAATGGGTTTAGCGCCATGTAACGCCAATGGCCAGTGGCATCCTTACTGGAGACGGGTGTGGCTGGTTCATGGTTGCCTCCTTTCCCCCTCACATGACTTGGATGGAAGAATTCCAGACCCAAGCCTTTTGCCCAGCACCCAGTTGAGGGATGTTAATGAGCTTTCTAGCCTACAGCCTTCCTGGAAAGGTCTTGTTTGGGGACCGGCTGTCATTTCTAGGTGCAGACCTATTTTTCTTCAGTCTGCAGCTGGGATTATTAGAAGTGAGGACTTGGAGATGGTTTGGCCAGCTGTGGTTGTCTTGGATTTAGTGAGAGAAGAGGAGAGATGGGGAGGGAGAGAGAGGAGGAGGAGGAAGAAAGAGAGAACCGGAGAGGAATGAGAAGGAAGGGGGGGGAAGAAGCATTACCCATCCAGAATGTTCATGAAGTCCTAGATTCATTTCAAAAATGCCTATTTTAATTACTCAAGCCCTGCAAACACAGCCAGAATGCCCAAGTACCACCTCGCTCACTCTGTGTCTCGGTGCCGTCCGTCCGGTGTTTAGAAACCAGCCTCTCACTGGCGTTGATGATGTCACCAGCTGCCTTGTGTGTGGAATTTCCGTATCCCCCCCCCCCCAAAATAACATTATTAAGTCCACCGGGAAACTCGCAATGGTGGACATTTATTGTATAATTGTCATGATTATTACTGCTCTAATTTATTTCCCTACTTAAAAATGTTCTGGAGACTGTAAGTCATTTCAGGCTGATCCCCGAAAACCTGGAGACTCGGATTATTTAGAGAGAGACGGGGAGAACGTTTAGCCAGGTGCACGGGGCTCTCAGATTTCCTGAGGCTGGCTGCAGGGACTCAATATAGAAAGCAGGGGACAGTGTGTGCATTGTGCCCATGTTAGACAATGTGGGATGAATATAGATCAGATAATTGTATCATTTCCCAAGTGATTCCTCTGGGCTTCAAACCCAAGCGTGCACACCAATGAACAGCTGCGAGTTTTCCACTGCCTTCTCGGGGCTCCATGCAAAAACACCCTGGTGTAAAATGAGGGCTTTAAAAAAAGGGGGGGGAATCTGCTGCAGCCCATTCAGTGTGAGGCTGTAACGGGGAGAAAGAGGAGAAAGTGAGGAGTTACGGGGTAATAAAGATGGCCAAATTTCATCGACGTTTTGATACTCAACAAATTCGAAGGCTCTTAATATGAAGAAGTTTGCGTCTGAGGTTAAATGGAGCACGTGACACACAGGGCCTGTGGGTAGAAAAAGAAACCGGACCCCTCCGCAGACAATTAAAATGCCAGAAGAGTTATGTTAATTGAGCAATTGAGCATTTTATGTCCAGTAAATGTGTGACTCTGTTATAATGGCGATATTAACATGAAGGACAGTTTATTGAGTCCTTACAATGTCCAAGGCATTAGGCAAAGGTAGTGGTCCTCAGTGTGGCTGGTGGGTGGGGGCCTTGGATCATGTCTGGAGGTATCTATAGTTGTCACACCTGGGAAGAGGGGACAGAGGACAGGCAAACTTCTGGGTATCTGTCCACACCCAGAGGGCTCTCCACTTCTGCCTGCTTCTGGCCTCAAACATCCACGTGCCACTTGGAGCACTCCAAGGCATAGGGCTCTCCGAGCAGCTATTCCGTGACAAATTTGACACCTCTCCAGTCTGAGTGCTGTCACTTGTGGCGGTTTAAAGATGACCTAATGAGGCTTGCAGATGTTAAAAAGCCAACGGCTGGCAAGACGGCTGAGCAGGCGCTTGCTGACAAGGCTGACAACCTGGGTTCAATCCCTGGGATCTTCTGGGTGGAAGGACAGAACACGTACTCCTGCATGGTGTCCTATGACCTTCAGCAGGTGGGCATCCATGCATGCATGTACACACACTCACACATGTACCCACACACATGCACACACATGCATGCCCACACATGCACATGCATGCGCCCAAACACATGCACACACATGCATGCACACACACGTGCATGAGCACACACACACATGCATGTACATGCACACACACATACATGTACATGCATGCACAAGCACACACACATAAATGTAATACTTTTAAAAAGAAGATAGACTCGCCGGGCAGTGGTGGCGCACGCCTTTAATCCCAGCACTTGGGAGGCAGAGGCAGGTGGATTTCTGAGTTCAAGGCCAGCCTGGTCTACAGAGTGAGTTCCAGGACAGCCAGGGCTACACAGAGAAACCCTGTCTCGAAAAAAAAAAAAAAAAACAAAAACAAAAACAAAAAAACAAAAAAAAAAAAGGAAGATAGACTCATGCACCCAAATGCAGACTCTTTCTTAGGGTGTATATTCAGTAGGGAAAGGACCTCAAATCTGGTTTTGTCCCTCTTGGAGAATTTGTGAGGCCACCATGTGGGGACGGTGGTGGCCATGACAAACAGTAAACAGCGGAAGCTGCATTTGGCAGAACTTTGGGTGTTTCCAAGTTGCTTTCAAAACACGGGCAAGACTCAAGGCAGCCTGGGAGGGTGGACCTGCCAATCAAGGCAGGAACTGTAAACAGTCGGCTCCCCTCAGCCAGACTCCTAATTGACCACAAGCCACCGAGTCCTATATTCGGGCTGTGACTCCCAATGGACTTCACAGAGACTGAAAGAGGGTGTGAAATGTGTGGCGTGCTGGGTGTGGACGGCGGTGAAACCTACCGTGGGTTGTCACCTGGAAAGCAGTGGCCAGCCTGGCCACCTCAAGGTCAAGACAACTTGGATCAGATGCCACACAAGGGTGACAGAGACGCCAGCGAGGTACTAACTTCTAAGGTGGGATGTTGGGAGCCACCACAGCATCCCCAACAAAGAGCATCTTCACGCGATATTTTCACAGAGTCAAAATCAGTGCAACAGGGCCTGGGACTTTCCATGTCATTTAAGGAGATAGAGAGGTGGCTCAGAGGTTGAGGGCACTGGGTGTGTTTTCAGAAAACCTGGGTTCAATTCCCAGCACCCACATGGCAGCTTACAACCATCTGTAACTTCAGTTCAGTCCCCAGCACCCCTGTAAAAGAGATCCCATGGGGGTGACTGAGACAGGGGGATCCAGTGGACTTGCAGCCCAGGGCTTTAGCCAAATCAGGGCGCTCCAGGTCCAGTGAGAGACCCTGTCTCAAAAAATAAGATAGAGAGGGATTGAGGAGGGCACCAGACCTCTGGTCTCCACATACATACACACACACGCACAGGCACCAATACACAAACACCTACATGAACACACACACATACTCACACTCATATACACACATGTGCACACACACACTCACACACACACACACACACTCACACTCATACACACACATTCACACTCATATTCATGCACACATACACACACAATCATGCACACATACACACACATACATGCACACACAAATGCACTCACACACAGACACATACACACATGCACACTCACACACACGCACTCACACATACTCACACTCATACACGCCTAGACTTACACATATACACCAACTATCCCTGCGGAACAAACATCCGGGTCAACCTCCTTTGAGAAACAAACACTATTATCATTTGGGTGTAGAAGTGTCCCGGGACGGGAATGCTTGGTCCCGGTTACGGCACCATCTTGGAAGGTTCTGGAAAATTTCCAGGCAAACTGGAACTGAAGGAAGTAGGTCAGCGAGGGGTGCATTCTTCAGGGTTTATTTTCCTTCACTACTTCCTGACTTACTCTCTATTTCCTGGGTGTGAACTGAGCTGTGTCCTTAGGCTGTGTCCCCTATGTGGCGAACCGACCCATGGTTAGAAATGCGCTGACTTCTCTCAAGGTAGGGAATCGTTTGTCATCTGCAATGTGATTTAAAATATGTGTGCACTGTGGAAGGGCTCAGTCAAGCTAACTCACACATGTCCTCTCTAATACTAGGAGGTTTTTTGAGCTTATGGCTGTCACTACAGCAATTAAAATATCCTCTCTTAGCATTTAATGCTTATTAATCTCAGGCATTGGCTCACACATCATATATCTTTAAGCCAATCTTCTCTGAAGTGCCAGTTATTCTCAGCCTCCCCGCCCCTCCCTCCCCTCCCCTCCCCTCCTTCTCCTCTCTTCTCTTCCCCAGACTTGGCCTGAAAATACATAGGGAAGGAGAGACCATTGCTCTCTCTAACTCTTTCTTAGAAACCAGGAAACTTTTTGGAGAACTTTCTTCTGGTTTTAGGGTCTTTTGTGCAATGGCATCAGGGGAATACTAGGACCGAAGTTATCAGACGGGCTTAGCATCCAAAATGGCGTCTCACCTAATGCTTCAGCTGGGGTGACTGGAAGCTAGGCATGGTCCAGCATCTTGCTCCCTCTGCAGCCTCTCCACGTGGCTGTCCAGCTTCCTCGTGGCACTGTTGACACTAGTAGGATGTCTCCTTTGATGCTGTCTTCTCTTGCAACAAACGGGTCAAAGGGCGTGCTTTGGAGTTCTGAGGGGGCCCTGGAAGTCACACAGCATTGCTGGCCTTGTGTTCTACAGGTCCGTGGTAGAGGGGACATCTGTTGAAGTCCTTGCATCTGATTGGAAGTCACACAGCATTGCTGGCCTTGTGTTCTACAGGTCCGTGGTAGAGGGGACATCTGTGGAAGTCCTTGCATCTGATTGGCTAAAATCCATGACTAGCCTCATAATCCATCACTTTTGAAGGAAGTATAATTGACATCATAGCAGGGGCAGACCACCACGAAGGTCAGCATCACAGCCCTGAGACATGTCCACAGGGCAGACCTGCCCCAGCTTCCACACACAGCCGTGAGCTCCCACGGTGGGTCCTCACATTCTCTCCACTCCCAACATCCAAAGCCTCATTCTTTCCCCAAAACCATCCAGTGACCCAAGAGCTGAGACCTCAGCTCACTTTTAAATGATTACAAATCCTTGATCATGATATACCAAGCCTCAAACAAAGGTTTCTTGAATTTTCTTTTTAAGTTCAAATTGTTCTTTATACAGCATGAACCACCTCCATGTTAAGGACTGCCCTGGTTATGTATTTGGCTCCTGGACATGCATGAAGCTCACCTGTGTGCTCAGGGACTCCCAAGAACTTAAGAGGGAAAAGAAGGGCCTGGGGTCACAGGATGTGACCGTGAGCTATAAGACTTCTGCTAGCTGGACCTGTTGTGGATAGCCCTGGGGCTGATTGTAATTTTGCTAATTCTGCCCTCCTGGAAGGGGCTTCAGACAAGGAGTGAGTTACACTTGTGACTTCTTGTGAACCAATCCCCTAATGAATAAAAGAGGCAATCACTGGGCGCATAGGAGACTTCCAGGTCGGAGAGAGGAAGAGAGGAAGCAGGAGAGAAAGGTCCTTTTTGGAACGAGACAGCATGTAGGTAAAATGTAGCTACTAGAGTCTCCTGGTATCATGGCGGATTCACAAGGATTCGCCACCCGAGGAATCAGACTTTGATAAGGTTCACAAGATTAGGATTTAGTTGTTGTGCCCAGAGACTGAGTTACCACTGATTCTGAGCTAAGTTTGCCTTGCGTTTTCCTTCACTCGGTGGCTCGTCTCGTCTGGGTTCAAGAGAGAAAGGTACAGCGGCAAAGTGTGGGTTTGCCTGATGTGCACCACAGAGGCCATGGGGGTATTGAAGCATGGGGCTGGTGTGGTAGTGACCCGCCAGTGGGAACCTAGCCAGCTGGGTGGAGAGATCGTGGAGCTCTGATTCAGAGCTCCACGAGATGAAAGCAGGTTGACCATTGCCCACCAGTGAATAGCTGGCCAGTCTGCTGGAGATGAGAGAACCAGGGCATAACGTGTGCCATGTATTCCTTTATTTTTAATATTTCCCGCATAGACCATCACTAGGTATCATCCAGAAAGGATATAAACTGCTGTGTAAATAGAAAAAAATTTTATTAAAAAGAAGGGACAGGCAGAGTAGCAGAATAGACAGTGCGGGGTGGGCATGACAGAGGATTTGGTCTAGGCTCTATGCTGGTGGTTCTCAACCTGTGGGTTGCAACCCCCTGTGATCAAACAACAGGGTCCACACATCAGCTACCCTGTTTATCTGGCATTTACATTATGATTCATGACTGTAGCAAAATTAAGGTTATGAAGGCACAACACAATAGTTTTCTGGTTGGGGGTCAGCACACCATCAGGAACTATTTAAAGGTCGCAGGATCGGGGAGGGGGAGAAACACCAGCCTATGCCTTCCCAGCTGTGTGTTCTTGAGGAAGTCACAATGCTGTTCTGATCCTTCCTCCTGAGCTGTGGGGTGTACAGGTGCGCATGTCTATTCCAGCCCACGGTTGCAGGAAGCTCTGCTGAGGTACCACGGTGACCCTTGACTGAGACTTGAAACCCATCCAGTGTTCCACGGACAGATGCTTCTAAGCAAAGATTTTTAAAAATGTATGCATGTGTGTGCACATGCGTGTGTGCTCATGCATGCATGATGTATGCATGTGCATGTTTATGTGAGCCTGTGTGGGCAAGTGTGGGTACATGCGGGCCGAGACTGGGAGAAACGCTGATGTATTTTCCTTAATACCCCCTCCACGTTATTTTCAAGACAGAGTCTCTCACTGACCCTAGTACTTCCCTTTCAGCAAGATTGGCTGTCCAGGGAGCTCCCAGGATCTGCCCGCCTCCATCTCTGAGAGCTGAAGTTACAGGCACGCTCCCCTAGGCCTGGATTTTTACCTGGATGTGGGGATTTGAACTCAGATGTTTGTGTTTGTGCAGCGAGCAAGTGCTTCACCTGCTGAGCCATCTCTCCAGAGAGAAACAGATTTTTAAATTTTTTTATTAGTTCTTTCTTTGAGAATTTCACACAGCATGTTTTGATCAGATTCACCCCTCCCCAAACTCCTCCCAGATCCACCCCTTTCTCTACCTACCCATCTTTGTGTCCTGGTTTTATTTTTTATATATTTTTTTACACCTATCATGTCCAATTTGTGCTACCCAAGCTGTGTGGCCTTCACTGGGACATGGTAGACTTGTGGCACTTATGGGGTGCATGCTTTAAAAAAATGGATACTCATAGCTGGAGAGGTGGCTCAGCGGTTAAGAGCACTGACTGCTCTTTCAGAGGTCCTGAGTTCAATTCCCAGCAACCACATGGTGGCTCACAACCATCTGTAATGGGATCTGATGCCCTCTTCTGGTGTGTCTGAAGACAGCTACAGTGTACTCATCTACATAAAATAAATAAATCTTTTAAAAATAATGGATACTTCCTCCCCCAACAGCTACAGTTGTCAATCGCTCCTTGGCTAGGGCTGGGTCTTCAGGCCTTTCTTGTCTCTCTGTGCTGGAATTTGGTCTGGATTTGGCTTGCACAGGTCTTGTGCCTGCTGTCACAACGGCTGTGAGTTCATATGTGCAGCTGCCCTGTATATGCCTCACTCTCTGTGTTCAGAAGACACTGTTTCCAGTAGCCACCCAGCACCTTGGGCACTTACAATTTTTCTGCTCTCTCTTCAGCATCCTTCTGCTCTCTCTTCAGTGATCCTTGAGCCTTCAGAGAAGGCGAGCGACGGACACCATATAGTCGTCCTGATTAGGGCTGAACGTTCTGCAATCTTGTATTCTCCGTGGTTTCGAATCTCTAAGCTAATCACCACCAACTGCAATTAGAAACTTCTCTGATAAGGACTGAGCATTGATCTTCGGGTGTAATGATAAGTCACTGGGAGTCTGAGGGACACTGTGGAAAAACAAATGTCTTCATTCCTATTTTATGGACTGGTGCTTGCCTGTATGTCTGTGCACCATGTGTGTGCAGTGCCCTCAGAGGCCAGAAGAGGGCGGCGGATCCCCTGAACCTGGAGTTACAGATGATTGTGAACCACCACATGGGTGCTGAGAACAGAACCTGGGTTTTCTGGCAGAGCAGCCAGGGTTCTTTGCTGCTGAGCCATCTCTCCAGTCCCATGGGAAATGGGATTTTTAAGGACGACCCAAGAGACAGACACAGGGGATGCTATGAACTGAGCCCCCTGAGTCAGATCCTGAGATCAGACTCCAGGATGAACATTTTAACTGGATGGTCATGCCAGGAATTACAGGAAAGGGAGGGGGAGGGAGGAAGGCAGGCAGAGAGAGCAGAGGGTTGGAGAGCAGAGCAGTGACATCTCTGATGCTGAGTCCCACAAGGAATGGGGGACAACAGACCCATAAGAACTCACAGTGACGTGTTCCATTGATACAAAAGCTGTAAGATTTATACACAATATCCATTGACCCAGGCCAGCCTTCTGGGTGGAGGGACAACATTCACCTCTTATTATGTCCAGATAAGAACTTTACTGGTGCCTTGGTAAAGCTCTCAGATGAGGAAACTCTACAAGTTTGGCCAAGCAGCT
>CM052721.1:41930354-41972826 GCA_028551405.1 Uromys caudimaculatus
AAGGGTGAAGTGGGAGATGGGAGGAGAGAGATGGGAGGAGGAAGGAGGGAGGAGGGAGGAGAGAGATAGGAGGTAGGAGATGGGAGATGGGAGAAAGGAGGAGGGAGATGGGAGGAAGGAGATGGGAGGAGGGAGGAGGGAGGAGGGAAGTGGGAATGGAGGATGGGGGTAGGGAGTGGGAGGCGGGAGGAGTGAAGTGGGAGGTGGGAGGAGGGAGGAAGGAGGAGGGAGGAGGGAGGAGGGAAGTGGGAATGGAGGATGGGGGTAGGGAGTGGGAGGTGGGAGGAGTGAAGTGGGAGGTGGGAGGAGGGAGGAGGGAGGAGAGAAGAGGAAGGAGGGAGGAGGGAGGAGGGAAGTGGGAATGGAGGATGGGGGTGGGGAGTGGGAGGTGGGAGGAGTGAAGTGGGAGGAGGGAGGAGGGAGGAGGGAAAAGAGAGGAGGAAGGTGGAATCTAGCTGACAGAGGCATGCCACTGGGCAACACCCTTAGGGCTACATCTTCTCTTGAGCCTGTCCTACCTCCCCTTTGCTCTGCTTCTTGTCTGTCATTAAGTAGAGGGCAGACCCAGTGTCATGACATTTTGCTCAAGCAGATAGAGCCAAACAGTATTGGACAGAACAGTTTGAAGCCGTGAGTTCAAATCCTTCCTCCTCTCAGTGTCTCTGCCAGGTATCTTATTGCAGCCATGAGAAGTGTATCAAATGCGCACGGATTAAATAAAATGTTTGAAGGTTCACGCTCAGCACACAGCACCCAAAGTCCGGGATGCTCTAGTAATTACATCTGTCTGCCCTTGCTGTGGTTTCAATCCAACCCCTGTGTGAGGGAACATGCTCACGGCAGCATGACATTGCTCGCATAGTTAAATGAGATGCATTGCTCTCATGGTTAAATGAGATAGTACACACATAATTTGTTTCTTGCTCTGATGTATAGTAGCCTGGAATAAATAAATGAATTGGCTGGTGGTGCCTCTGGGCCTTCAACTCTTCTACCTCAGGACTCAGCCTCCCTGTGGGAAGGCTTCCAGGCTTCTGTAATTACTTAGCCTGGGCCCTTAGGCTTTTCTCCACTGAAACACCCGACTTGGCCATTTTCCCACTGTAGCTGGATTTGTTCATTTGTAATAGCAACCAAATGTCCCCCAGGCCCAAAGACCCTTTCCAAAGGGCGACAAACTCGTGTTAACTCCTGGCCTCTTACATAGTTTCTTGCTGCCAAAGCTCACCACCAAATGTGAACGCTGGGCAGGCAGCACCCTGCCTCTCTGTCAGGGCTCCTGTCCGGCTAATGGTATAGAATCAAGAGCCTTCACCACATGGTTGCTTGGGGGAAGCTTTGATGCTTCCTGACCAGGCGAACAAGTGAGGTCCTGTCTTTCTCACAAGCCCACATTTATTTTAAAAATAAAAGAGCAAACAACAAAATCTAGAGAGCTGTGTCTGCTTGTTGCTATGGTTTGAATGTAATGTGTCCTCAGAGGCTCCTGCATGAACCTGGTTCCTCAGCTGGGGACACTTGAGAGGCTGTGGAACCTTTCAGAGGTGGGTCCTGAGCTTTGATGGTTATATCTGCCTCTGATCTGTCTCTGTCTTTGTCTCTGCTCTCTGTTTCTGTTTCTCTGTGTCTGTCTCTGTCTATCTCTCTGTTTCTCTGTCTGACTGTCTGTCTGTCTCTCTCTGTCTCTCTCTCTCTGTGTCTGTGTATGTCTGTTTCTGTCTCTTTGTTTCTCTGTCTGTCTGTTCTCTCTCTCTCTACCTCTGTTGTCTCTCTCTCTGCATCTTGCTGTCTCTGTCTGTTAGTCTCTCTGCATCTCTCTGTCTTTGCTTGTCTGTCTGTCTGTCTCCTCTCTCTGTCTTAACTCTGGCCCGAAACCTCCCAAACTCTCTTCCATTCTATTTCTCAATATTGGCGTCCTGCATATTTTAGCATCTTGATATGTTATATCCACTATCATGTTAACGTGTGTGTGCCACAAACTCACACACACACACACACACACACACACACACACACACACACACACACACACACACCTTCAACAAAAGAAATCCTAAAACTACATACTCTCTCTCATTGACTTTTCTCACGGAAGATGGAAGACTTGACTTTTGGTGGCTGCATAGTATTCCACCTGTACACAGAATATAATTGCACTCGCCTCTTATTTTTGAGGCCTCTAAGTACCTAGCTTTTTTGTTATTAGATGCCTTGGTGGTGCGAACATTCTTGTAGATAAAATATTTGCCTGTGGTTCTGATTATTTCTTTAGAAAACTCTTCTAGACATGAAACAGGCATGCATGGACCTCTAAAATAAACTGCAAACTGCCTGGGGTGGGATGGCTTCAATTTGCACTCTGCCCCCCTCCTGTTGTCAACGGAACTTGCTGTCTCTGTTGAGGGCCCATTCCCAAAACCCTTTGAATTGGGAGGCCCCAGAGACTTGGCATGCATTTCTCATTATAATTTCCCCTCCCCAAAATAACAGAGATCTAAAGAGAGAGGGAAATAAAGGGGAAAATGGGGAAGGGGGAAGGGGAGGGGGAGGGGGCTGTAGAGGGCAGAAGGATAAAGTGGAAAATGAGAGAGACAGACAGAAGAGAAGCAGATGGACAGACAGACAGGAGACAGACAGACAGACAGGGGGAGGGGAGGAGGGGGAGGGGGACAGAAGGAGGCAGAAAGAAACGCAGGTGATATGGGTGATAGAAGATGAGTGATCAAGGAGAAACCAGAACTCTGAGGGAGTTGTTCCTCTTGCTGGGCTCTGGGCAGCAGGGGCCCAGGGTGAGGGCACCAAGAACCTCTCTGAAGGCTCTTAGGTTTCCGAAGGTCATGGTGGACCCCTCCTCCTTGAACCCACAGCCTTTGCCATTCTGTTGCGTCCACTCCAATCGCTCCATAGCGATTCTGAAGTTCTTCTGAAAAGCCCACCTGCACCGCAGCCCGGCAGCCCGGAAGCTTCTACCTGGAGCGTCGCGGATTTAAGAAAACATCCTGTTGGTCATTTGAGAACATTTTCTCCGCCGTGATTGGAAAGAAAACACACTAGAGGGAACTGCTCAAAACTATGAAGCCACGAGGTGTTGGAGACAAGGGGGGAAGTGCACAGGGGTGAGGAGAGCTCGCTGACACCCTTCTGCATCCTGGCAAAGGAGCACGGCGCAAGGACAGCAAGGACCAAAATAGGCAAGGCTCTCTGGGTCCTGTCCTGCTTCTGGTCAGGGCCCAGAGGCTTTCCTGCCCCTCCATGCTAAACTCACAGTGAATTTGGCTCTGCCCCTCGCTGAGGGAGACCATTTAAGGCTTTGAAAGTGTGCCCTGAAATACAAGCTGGTGTCACCCGTGCCAAGAGAAGATGAGCCTCTCTGTCCCTGGAACATCCGCTATCTCCCATAGGAATGCGACAGATGTCTGGGTTCTCTGATATCTCTGTGCCTCTCTCTCTCTCTCTCTCTCTCTCTCTCTCTCTCTCTCTCTCTCTCTCCCCCCCCTGTCTCTCTCCTCTCTCCTCCCTCCCTTTTTGCCGTTCTCACCCTCTGTTGCTAAGCCTCTACTATGAGCAAAACGTGTCCCTGCACACTGTCCCCAGCAGAAGAGCTTCCCCAAGCCCCTTGCTTCTGGGTACATTTGCAAAAGCCTGTCCCGCCAAATGTCAGAAATAAAAATGCAAAGAACAGGGCCCCTCCTGGGTTCATTTGTAAATGAGAAGAACACACACTCACAAAACCCCATCTGCTGTTGGGTGTGGGCTTGTGAGACAGGGGACTTGAGGCCAGTAGAGATTGGGGGTCACAACACATTCCTTCACCTGCTTCCATTTCTACTGTTTTCGGGGACAGGGCTTCCTTCCTCCTGTAGCCCAAGCTGGCCTTGAAGTAGTGATCCCCCCCCCCCCCCCAGGGCTCCAGGCCTATGCCACCACACTTAGCTTTCTGGATTTTGTCTGTTTGGTTTTCCGATCATGTGCATTAAAATTTTGTTTTTAATCCGATTATAGTATTGTTTTAAAAGCCGGGTGGATCTGGAGCAGAACTCACATTACCATAACCAGCTCCAAAGGTATAGATAGGACTTTAGCCGTGCTTGGTCTTAAAAGGAGGATATCAATTGATTTCCCCTTCTCCGGACTTTGCAAAGAAAGAACACAGTTGTTCATGGAACGCTCCCCAGCTTAGAACCTGACAACTGGTGTTAAAAAAAATTTATCAACACCATCATCAGCATCACCTTAACCACCACCACCACCATCATCGCTACAATCACCATAGTCACCTCCACCCACATCAGCATCATCAGTATTATCACCATCACCAGCATCACCGACACCATCATCATCATCATCATTAGTGTGATTGTCCGTGGCTGTTATCATCTAAATAATGGGGCTGATTGCTTGTTTGTTTCCTGCAAGCCAGGAAGCCCTGAATGGCACCAACCCTCTGTGCTTTGAAGTCCAGTCTGCCTGGCGACCTGGGGAGGGAGCAGCCATGTGTTAGGGCCCTGAAGCATATAGATCTTCCCCCACGGGTCATTAGGCTCATGTCTGTCACATTTATTTAAGGAAACTGGTAAGGAGAGGGTGGGTGAGGTTAATAGCTCTGAAGATCCTGGGCCCTGCTCTCCAGATGAGGGGAGGACCCACACAGCCTTCATGACCCCAGAGCCTGGCTCCAGCCCGGAGCTCCTGAGAGAGAAGTAGACTCACTCAGAGAGAGACAAGAGGAACAAGGTGACTCCTGGGACCCCTAAGCTTTTACCTCTGGGTCTCCAGACTAGCAGAGAAATACAGTTTGATAGCAGTTACTGCAGAATATTTGGGTATCATTTATAGCCTGAGTCTCTCTCCAGGGCCAGACAAGAAAATGCCTTTCTAGGGGAGCATTTGCCGGGCACAAAGCATGCCACAAACACGAGGAAACCGTGCCATTTGAAGAGAGTCTAGTGTGTTATCCTCTGGGTGACAGACTACTTTCCAGGACAAGCTAGTGGGGGCTCCCACCCTTACCACAGACCCATCCTGAACCTGGGTGAAACGATGGAGCACTACTTAAGACAAATGTCCCAACAACTATTGGCCAAGAACAGGGTACAAATCTGTAACTATTTGTGTGCAAAATAAGTCATCACCTCCAAAGACTTTTAAAACAATGATTAAAACTCCCAATTCTCAAGGTCTCAATGTAATGGGTAAAATTTTCCAAACAGATGAAATTAACTTTTTTTTTCTTCCTCTTAATTACATCTAAGAGAGAAAAGCCCTTGTAGAAAATAATGAGAAACACAACCGTCCCCGTTAATTGAGTAGAAAAATTAATTCCTGGTCGATAAGGGAGGGGCGGTGGACCTACTCAATATTGGTGGGTGTTACCCTCACCCCCACCCCCAAAAATATTCCTTTGTAGGGACCTGCCTGAGCGCTGTGGATTAACAACCTCGCCCTCACTCATCGCCCCCACGCCGGGAGAAGCTCTGCGGCCTGAGAAGGTGTGACTTTAGACTCTGGGTAAGGATGGGGTGGGGGCGGAATGCGGTGGTGTGTGAGGTGATTGTAACCAGAACGGCCTGGCCAGGCATCTCGTCGCTGTCCTGAGCGGCCGCTGGCAGGCAGCCGGCCCCCGGGAGCTCGGACCGGCCCCAGCTGCCCCGGCAGGCCGCTGCCCTCCCCTCCTTCTTATCGGCCTGATGGAGGAGCTCGAGCCCCCTTGCGTGCTCGCCAACGCTTAGGCTCTGAGCGCAGTCCAGTGTCCATCCCGCCACCACCAGGTAAGTCACCAGGTGGGCAGCCCGGGTCAATCTGTTCATTTCTTACTCACGCCGGCAGGCACAAGTCTAGTATTTTAGGGACACCCTAGGGTAGGGAGGTGGGAGTGGGAGCAACAGCAGGGATACCCGGAATGGGTACCAGCTCACGCAGGGTGGGAGGATGCTCTCGCAGATGAGGGCGCTGGCCTGTGCACACTACGTTGCGAGAAACGGCATGAGATGCTCGCACCTCACCTGTCACGAGCTCACGCGGTTCAGCCATCCGCGCTGAAGTGGAGTGCACTCCTGTCTGGCGGTGAAACTAGCTTGTTTATCGGGGTGTCTCTCGTCCAAAGACCTGCCTGTGGTGCAGAGTTTTGAGTCTAGTGCCAGTGGATTGAGGATCGTCGTTTCTCCTCCTTAGTACTGAGTGAATTGCCTTAAGTCTCTGGTCATAGCCTCCTGGACAGGAAGAGAAGAATTTTCAGAGAAAATAGATTGTCATTAGTTTAATGTGACGCGCAATTGAGTGATCATTATGAAATACAGCCTTCGTTTGGATGACTAATCCAAGAAAACTTTGATACTGTCTAGAGAGACTGAACAGGGTGTGTGTTTCTCTGGGAGGAATCCCAGGTAGATTCCAACTGGTGAGGGACGCAGCTGGGTCAGGCTCTGAGCAGGTGTCCTGACACTCGGGGAGACATTCGGGAAGCCAGAGCATGTGGTGCACCAGGGTTCGCAGAAGACCCCAAAAGCTCCAGTGAAGCTTTCCATAGCTTCACCCCACATGCAGCTCCAATGGACCAAGACCTCGGCCAGGTCCCGCCAGGCCAGAGTGGCCGGCGCTCCGCTCCCGCGCTTTGAACCCTGGGGTCTGCTTTCTGCTGGACGCGTTGGGCTCCCGCACAGAGTTCACTGGGGGCAGAGGGACCCGGGAGCAGATGCGCAGACAGACAGACGCCACGGAGTCGGACAGTCTGTGCCCACAATCAAAGGGAACTCTCCTCTCTCGCCCTCTCACCCCGCTCTGCTCGCGGGGGAAACACCAGGCGGCCCTGAACAGTTTGACTGTTAGGACAGCCTCCTGGCTCACTGGGGTCCTTTTCTGGGACACTCAGTGCCCAGAGTTTAAGCTCCATCTGTTCGCTTTAAACCGGGTGCCTTCACCTGCCCAGGACCTCCAGGTTGCTGCAAAATCATCTTAGAATTAAAAATTTTTCCCCAAGAATATTCATTTTAAAAAACAGCGTCCACCTAATGCAAAGAAGGATCATTATGGACAGTGTACGGGTTCCCGGGCGCCCCAAGGCAGTCATCTGTGACAGGGAAGCCATCTATGTGACCTTAAAACACACCTTTCCAGGAGTTTGCCGGTGTCATTTCCCATGATTCAAATGCTCCCGGGGATAATGGACAAGGACATCAAGTTGGAGGCCAGCTTGGATTCCCAAGATGAGATTCAGTCTTCAAACAAAGGTCTGAAGGGAAACTGAGTCCCTAAGAGATTCAGCCAAGGGTTCAAGGTCAGAAGGTCAGTCTGAGACTCAAAGTCACATCATGGCCCTTTGCTTCTTGAGTTGGTATTCCTGATTACCCTCTCATGAGTCTACAACGTGTCCAAAACTGGTTACTGAGAGCTCTAGAGTGCTGGACCATAGTGCTAGACCCAACTAAAAGGTCAAAAGCTTAGTCGAGTGTACACGCCTCCCCATGGGGTTGGGCCAGCCAAAGGGCCAATTTAACATTTTGCTTCATTAGTGGACTTCATGAAAACTGTGGACTAGCCTCTTCAATGTCAGGAGGCTGGGGATTGATTCTCCCCAAACTGACTATGAGGGTGTAGATACACTATGTGCACAAACTGTGTTAGTTAGTTCCTGTAGACAAAATCCACAGACCCTCAGCAGGAGGGTTTAACAGCACCCCCAAACCAATCCCTCTGAGCCACTAAGTTTCTTCTCTTCCTTGGCACACTCCCACCCCCACCTTTCCAAGGTCAGCTAGAAAAATAAACCATTTTTCCTTGTTAATAAATCTCTGCACTGTGCCCTCTTTAAAGACCCCCCCCCTCCAGAAAAAAAATCACTGCCCCCAGAGCAAGCGAGCAGAGAGATTAATCTGGAAGCAGGATTTATGTGGCGCAGGCTCCCTCAAACAATTGCAGTTCTGATGTGAAGTGAGTTGGAGAAGGGGTGGGGGAGGGGGAGGGTCCCCAGGAACCACAAACACTTTTGTGTCGCTAAACAATGTGGAAACTCTTAAAGACCCTTTCCCAACGACTCTTGCAGCCCCATGCTTCCCTGTCAGCCTTCGGGAAAGGGAGAGAGATATATTAACTGAGGACAGGATCTAAAATTACTTAGGGGTTTTAAACAGGCATGCGTCGAGGGTTGGGGGTACAGATAAACTGTCCTGTTTCCTCTTCTTGGTGTGTTATTTCCAAGATATTTTACCCTCACCCCAAGTTCTTTCTTTACACCCCCTTCTTTTCTCTCTCTATTTGTTACGTTGACTGGTAGTGTGGTGGCCAAAGGCTGGCGGGGAACCAGAGCATCCTTCCAAGATCCAAGTTTGCAGCCTAACCAAGGGCAATTGTTTCTTTGCAATGATCCCAAGGCTATGATGGCTTGTCTGGCGCGGCTTCTGCCTCTGGTGTGGCCTTTCTTCGGTGTTTTTACCTCTCACCTAGCGTCTTAGAGATGCTAAGGTCTTAAGCGGGATTATAGGTAAATCCCTTTCCCCCAGGCCTCAGAGTAAACTGACGTGGGTGTGGGATGGCCCTGTGGGTGCCAATTCCCAGTCTTGGTGTAAATGTTTCTATTGGTCTAGCTCTATTGTTTAACTTTAGATTCCTGACTAGGGAGGAGATGAGGGGACTAAGATGACTTCTCCCTGATGTTGGGAGGACGCAGACCCTGGTGAAATTGGGGCCTTGCGTGCAGCGGTCATCCTGCCCCACGACAACTCCAGCCAGGCAGTCACATCAACTCATCCCAGCATGCACTGCTGCAGTTCCCAAAGCCATATCTGTAAAACGGGTGGGGGTGGGGTGTTGGTACAGTGTCAAGCTCATGGAGCCTAAGAGTTTCAGAGATGGTAGTTGAAACACCTGGCAGGTACTGAGAGATTTGCCTGGTCGACAAGGGAAGCATCACTTCAAGACTAATTCTTTGGTTATATAGATTCAGGTCCTGCCAGGGGCCCTGCAGACCCAGGGGTGACTGGGACAATTCTCTGCTACCGGGAATCCCCAGGATTGGTGGGAGAGACCCACGGTGACTCTTCCCAGCCAGATTTTTGATTCTCGCCTGCGCCGTTCCTTAACACGTCTGTGATCACAGCTGCAGGCTGGCTCCTGTCCCCAGGAGCCACACAAACTGCATTGGGAAGAAAAGCAAAAACAAGGCCCAGCGGGGTGGGGGTGGGGACTCTGTAGCCAGTCTCTCAGCTTCCCCCAAGGCTGCCGTCGCCATCGCGGGGAGGGCGCTCAGTAAAACTTTTCTGAAGGTGTCTGGGCCTGACTCGGGCGTGTGAGGCAATCCCTGCGGCCCACGCTGCCGGGCGGACCCCTTGATGGAGTGGGCAGCGTTCATCAGCGTCACTTACGTCATCTTGCAGGGTGCGCACCGCCGCATTTGCGCTCCCCAGACCCTCCCTGCCACTGAGGGGACCCCGCTGAACACCCAGGAATTTGTTTCTGGGGACTTGGCTGAGACAGGGGACCACCAGCACCCACTGGAAATTCTATCTTAAACTCGCTGTATTTTGAATTAAAACAAAAGGGGAAATCCAGCTGACAGCAACTCCTTTAGAATGTCATGAAATGGCCTCAAGGGCAGGACATTCCCCCCCCCTCAGGTATCCCTTGAACTTTCTGCCCGAATTCGCCAATTAGCCAACTATCTAGAAGTCATGAGAAATATTCTAAATATTCTGGATTTGCCCCACAGTCAAAAATCTGATCTTATGGAGACCAGGGTCTAGATTCTGCTAAGTGTCTCCTTTCCTTCAAGACCCAAAAAGTTCCACTCTCTCTTGAAATTTCCTGTTACTTTTTGATTCTCTACACTTCCATCCTGACCCTGGAGCTGGAATGGAGGGGGAGTGGCGAAGAGGCAGGATGGCGGTGCTGGTGGTGGCCAGCATGAAGGTCTCTTCTTGGTCTCTTCTCAAAATTCTGGAAAATTCAGGGTCCTTTGGTGGCCTGGAGTAGAGACTGTAAGATCACTCAGTGGGAGTTCCCAAATGGAAGTGCCTACAGGGGCCTCCGTGATACACACAGGAAGATGCTGGAGCCTTCCAGAGGCTGATCTGTTAATTAGGCTTAGTCCCTGGACCCCCAACTATACCAGAAGGCTTTGGGTGATGGAGTGAAGAACCTTCTCGGGTGATGCTTTTGCCATCCTCCTCTGATGACAGGTCTAACGCACACGTTTTCTCTGGAAAGGAAAAAAAAAAGTTTCTTAAAGAAAAAAATTAAAAGAAAGGCTTAAAAAGCATACAGGAAGAAGAAAGCCCTTGTAGGAACCTCAGGTCAATCTTGACAACCCTGCAAGAGCTGAACAAGGGACTGTTGGCAAAGGTTGTTCATTCCTCCCCGTTTAGGGTAGGATTGGATGCTCTGATCTCCAGAGATGCGATTTGTAACCTTTGGTGGGGGTATTACGTATCAGTGTTTCTCCTCTTGGACTTTTGGATCTATGACACACTTGTGATGCAGACACGAAGTAAATTTGTCGGAGGTGTCCCCCCACAAATTGGATACGCTGACAGAAAACCTTCAAGAGTCCCGGGGAAGGGCTGAAAATAACCTCACAGGGCTGAACACTGGTTCTTCGTCCTGCGCCCTGTTTTCCGGTGTATACCTCGGTTTGGAAGTGGGAGAGCTGAAACCACTTTGAGGTTGGTGGGTTGCACAGGTCATCCTCTGAGGGCAACAGTGAGCCCTGGCTCTGAGGGTACCACCCTCTGACCCCTTTAAGGTACACAAAGATGGGATAAGCTCAGGAGGGAGATGAAGGACCCAGCCCCTGGGCTCTGCTCTCCACAGGGAAGCTTGTGGCTTTCCAAAGCTGTTACAGTTGGGGACCAGTGGCAGAAACTGCAGTTGTAATTATGAGCCCTTCTTGGGAAAGGAGATAAAGGGCTTTATTGCATCCCAAGGGTGCTCCAAAGCTGAGTCCCTTATTTAGAGACTGTTGCTCAGCCATGGACACCCCCCCCCCACGCTCCCCGCTTCGAGTTCCTAACTAATCAGATCGGGGCTCTGGAGTCTGAATGTTGGATCTGAACCCTTTACTTGTTGAGTGACTTTGGACAAACAGTTTAACCCAGTGGTTCTCAGACTGTGGGTCGCGACCCCTTGGGAGTTTTCGAACGACCCTTTCACGGGATTCACCTAAGACCGGCGAAAACGCAGATATTTACGATTCATAACAGTAGCAAAATTACAGTTATGAAGTAGCAATGAAAATAATTTTATGGCGGGGGTCACCACAACGTGAGGGACTGTATTAAAGGGACGGAGCAGTAGGAAGATTGAGAACTGCTGCTTTAACCTCTCTGACCTCCGTTCCTATCCAGTGAAGGTGACTTTTAGGAGAAGCTGTGGGGGAGGGCAGGAGGAGTGGAAGGCTGGAGACCAGTTGAATCTTTTCCCTGAAAGCTGGAGACCTGTCCAGGCTGAGTTCCCAGCCAGAGTTGTAGAATGTAGGCTGGCTCCCTCTCCTCAGCCAGATGGTGAGAACGTAATAAAATAAATCTATATTGCGAGACTGCGGTGTGTGGTACAGGATACATTCCCCTCTGGGCTGTGTGGGTGGATTCCTCCCTTTTATTCCTAGGCTAGTCTCTGGGCTATGAGTTCTAATCCAAGCTCTGCCCCGTGTTTCTTGCTGGGCGACTTTAGGAAAGAGCCTTCCCCTCTCTGTGCACAGCTTAAGAAATGAGTACTGACACTTGTTCTTTTTGTTGTGAGACTCGAGGTCGAGTAAGCGAGTAGGTGCGGGGCACATGGGCCAGGGAATGCTATATCGTCCCAGCACGTCGTAACAAACACATAAGCACACCCTAACACAACACACAAATCCTAAAGGAAGGTAAACGCGGTGCGTATAATACCCGATATTACGACGTGTTATATTGTATTATATAATTCTGGGCACACGTGCGCGCTGAAGGAGACCTGCGGTAGCCAGGACTTGCTTTGCCTCTGTAAGGCCACTCTCTTCTCCTCAGAGCCTGCGGAGTGGAGTTCCGCACCTCGAGCTCCCTAGCGGCCGAACTTTCTCTTTCACCGGGGGCGGTGGCGCGGCCTCAGGTCTGTTAAAGCCATCGAGGGGAGGTATTTGAAGACTCGGAGCTTTGGAGACACCAGCAGGGTCCTGCTACTTTGGAGAGACTGCTAACAGCCGACGGGACAAGGAAGAGACCTTGCATCGTTTGGGTAGAAGCTACTTAGCGCGGCTGGCTGACGCGGTGGCAGCCACAACGTGCTGATCTTAACCAAGAGAAAGCTAGAAGGCGCAAAAGATGGGGACCTTAAAGCCATGGTCTTTTATCCTTCCCTTTCGGTTCCGCGCGGAGGGACAGGGATGCCATCCGCCCCGGACCTCACCAAGGCTTTGTTTGCTCAGTAACCAACCGACAGCGGATAAAAAAGACTCTTTTCAACGCATCTACCCGATTGGTAGCAGCGTGGGAGACGCGCGCCGCACCGAATCCAGTGCACACTGAGAGCAATTTGCCACGAGGGTCGTGCACACTGAGGGACTCGCAAACCCGGAGTCTGGGGCATTAAGTACGGGATCATTCGCACGCCGATCACCTCTGGCGCGTGCTGTTTGTACTTTCCAGGCTGTGGATAATTCACACGTGATTGTCTGAGGACAGATCCTTGTTTGCGTGCGCACAGCGATTCGCACTGGTCTCGTCGCTTTCCTATGGGAAGCGCGGTAAAGACGCCCTTGCAGTTAATGAGTCGGCACGCACCCACTCGCGAGGACCTAGATTGTGAAAAGCGTGGATCTCTACTCGGGAGCGCTCTAGAGTTTAAAAATTCGCTTTTGCTTTTTGCTGTTATTAGGGATTGGGCTCTTTCTCATTCTCCCCCCCCCCCCTCTCTCTCTCACACACACACACACACACACACACACACACACACACACACACACACACACAGAGTTTTTTGTTTGTTTGCTTGTTTGTTTGCTAGAAAAGATAGCAGGGCCCCAAGGCAAGCAGCCCGCCGTGTTTTGAGCCCTGAGTGCGCGCAGAGCATAGCAAGCGGATTTTCCGCAGCACCGAATCCAGTTGTCCCTTGGCTCAGGAGAAACCAGTGAATGGGAAGGCAAGAAAGCTGTGTTTGGTTTCTTATTCTTGGCGACTTTCCACACAGTTATTTGTAGCAGATAAAAAACTTCGGGAGACCCGGGGCCTCAGGGGCATTAAGTGGGGGGTCCCTCTGCCAGACCCCATGGGTTTACGGCCTAGGACCTCGGAGGGCCGAATCACAGGCAGAATCAAAAAATGTGTAAATTATAGATTTGCCTTATAAAACAAACCCTATGTCCGGCGGCTAGAGAACACTGCGGCGTGGAGGGTTGGGGTTTTGAGTTGGTACGCAGGCGGCCTGTTCCCCGCGCTTGAGAAGCCTCCGAGCTCCGGTACAGGGTAGCACAGGCCCGGGGCTCCGTCCCTAATCCGGTGGGCTTGGCGACTAGACAAAAAGAGGACCTAGGCAAGGGTGTCGGCCTAAGACGAACATCGACACCCGGACCCTTGGCCTCCAGCCTGCAGCCAGCCAACCTTTTAGCTCCGGTTGGCTAATTAAGTTTAATCGAAAACTATTGTTTATAAGGATAGCCGGGGGCAAAAGGATGTTTAAGAGGTCGGGTGTGCGCGCCTCCGATGCGGGGGTTCCCGGCGAAGAAGTTAGCAAACTGGTCGGAATGCTTTTCTGATTACTTTTTTCTTTCGCCTGTTGGGAGCCTCTGATTTCCTTCCTTCTCGCTCCTGGATCGTTCTCTCTTTCTCTTTTCTCTTCCTCAACCCCCGCCTCCGTTTTCTTTCTCACCCCTTCCTTTCTTTTTTCTCTCCCCTTCCCGCCCTGCTGGTTCCTTTCCCAGTCTATGCTCGCTTTTATTTCTTCCTCGTATACTACATATTTTAATTTGAACTTCCCTAGTACTGGGAATTGAACCCGAGGCCTCACAAATGCCAGGCGAGCTACCTCCCAGGTCCTATTTTCAATTTTGTCTTTCTTGCCTCGCTGGTTGTGGTTCGAACGCACTTCCTCTACCTTTTCTGGTCTCCCTTACAATAGTTTACACCCCTTTTTCTTTTTCCCATTCAACTCTCTGGTCTCCACTTTTTGGCCCAGAACGTGCTGTAGTTGAGCTTAAACTTTCTTGATTGTGGCAAATTGGACTAGAAACAGATCTCATCGGCCTGGTAAAATTCGAAAAGAGGCCAAGGCTTTGATAATTATATCAAGGAGTCTTGCTTTGGGTTAATACCATTCTCCCCAGGACAGGAAGTACAAGAGAGAAGAGGGGTACAAAAATTGACTAAGTGCCCCCCTTTCCACAGTCAACACGGTTGCCCACCTGGAGCGCTGGGAAGCTGCCGTTATCAGCTGCGGTCCACCCCAGGCGTTATCACCCGTGTGCATACCAGCATCCTCGGATACCAGCTATCTGCTTAAGTCCCCTGTTTGCATGAGCAGAAGTTTCAAGGCCAACAAACCGTTGCTCAGGACGGAGCTCCTTCTGAGACCACCTAGTTCCCTTCCTGGATGACAGATTTCTATACTTTTTTTTTTAACTTTGAGTCCAGGGTCTCCCCCTCTCAACAGCTGTCCATCTATTGTCATATTTATTAGGCAAATATAAACCCATAAATACCCGTGAATGAAAAGCTCCATGATCTGTAATGCACTGCTGGGAGCTGCCGACATTCGGCTAACAGCCTCACTCCTGTAAATTTTGACAAAGAATGTGGGAATGCCACGCTATTGGCCTTTCCCCTTAAGTGAAGAGAATATTAACATTTAACCACTGTGCCCCCCAGGAGAAGCCTCCGCCCCATCCACCTTCTCTAACCCTCTCTCTTTACCGGGGGCCTTTTCTTCCTAGGGCTCTAAGCATAGTCAGCCATTCAAATGATCCTGGGAGAAAATCTAGGCTTATCTGTGGCAGGGTGACCCTCCAAAGCACACTCGTTCCTTCACCCTCAATGTGCAGAATCTTCCTGGGGATCCATGGGTCACTGTGCTTCCATTTACAGGGGTTTGGGGGGTGCACCAGGTGCTCCTGTATATAACCATCCAGGGGTAATTTAAGGAGAGAATTCTTGGTAGCAGCCCCAAGGCTCAGTTTCTGACTTCCAGGAAACGCTTACGGCCACAAGATACTGAGCCCTGTTTCAACCCATGGTCACCCCAGAGCTTTTGAAGTATGGTTCTGGTAAGAAGATTGGTGTAGAGGATATTTAAAGTTCACATTCAGTGCTGTTGAGGGGGTAGAGGGAGGTGGTTCTGGATACTAGTTACAGCCACTGTTAGAGGTCAGTAGGGTGCAGCCATCCAGGCTCGAGGTGCTTATCCTGCTGGGACCTCTCATTTGTAAGTGGCTCGGGGGACACGTTTGTGATCCAGAAAGTTTGGATTAACAGGAGGCTGGCTAAGCTAATTACGCAAACTAGGCAGTGGTATATTAGTTTGTAGATGGGAGAACTTAAAGAACGTCCTCCACGGGAGGAGGAAAGCGGTGAGTGGGGTGTGGTGTGTGTGTGTGTGTGTGTGTGTGTGTGTGTGTGTGTGTGTGTTGTGATGGAGACCTCCAAGAAGGTGTTCAAGACACACAGCTATCACCATGATCCCTTCTAAATGATCTGGGAGGGAAGCTCATTTTTTGGAGGATTGCTTACTTTGTTCATTTCATGTTTGTCTTACATACACTGTAAATATATATATATATTTATTATATATTATATATATATAATATATTATATATATATAATAGCAGGAAATGGTTGCTGCCCTCTTAGCCTTTCCTTGGCCTTTGCATATCCCCACCTTCCAGCCTTTTTCTTCTCCCTTTCAAAATAACAGCCAAAGACTCAGGAACACTCATCATGTGCCGGGCTGTGTCAATTACTTTAAAGACAATTCATCCATCCTCCTATGGGCACTCGCAAGCAAAATGTCTGTCCTTAGTTTAGCCCCATCTTACAGGTAGGCACGTGGAGGCCCTTTGGGCAAGTACCATGTTCACGTACTTAGTACAGATGTGTTTAAGCTCAAATGATCTGTTCAAACCAAATAATTACAAGCGAAGTCTCCTCGTGCTCCCCGTTGCTTCTTTTCTGCCCACTTCTCCAGCCCCTCCGCCAGCCGCCAGCCGTTAATCTCCACCCCATCTCCCGCCACTCACAACTGAAGCAAGGAAAGAAAATTCTGGAAACAGAAAAACCAAGCCCAGATCGATGTGGGCCAACGGTTCCCCTAGAAAGCCAAAGGCAAAAAGTGCGGAGACACCGAGGATTGAAAGGTGGGATTGATGGAGCCGGCTGAGTCACACACGTCCGTCCCTAGATTGTTCACCGGAAGCCCTCCTGTGGACCCCACCGGTTCCCAGTCCTGTCCCTTTCTCCGACTTCCCTAACAGTTCCCATAAATCCTGACAGGTCTTCCTTCCCGGCGGCCTGGCGCTAAACCCTGACTGGGGTGAGACTTTGGCTTTGGAAAACTTCTTGCTTAAGATCCGGGTGTGGAGCCAAGATTCCTGCAGGGAGCCCCGAGGCACAGGCGGCTCATGGTTCTCACCAAATTTCCTCTTATCTCAGGATTTCGCTTCTGCAGGTGATACCTTCAAACTTCAAATGCATTCCTTGGCTGCCTCAGCAACACCCAGGGAAAATGCTAGCAATCTTGACTTTTTATTTTGCAGAGGGAGGCAAGGAGCCCAAGAGCACCGAGCATCCAGGGTACCCAGTGTGCGTTAGTTTCTTATGTATTTCTTTAACGCAAAATTACAATTATTTTACAAAGCTCTGCTGGATGAACTCATCTCTAGCCAGCTCCTCACCCCCAGTCCTCAGTTTACTTCTTCCAAGGTCATTTCCTTGATAGCTCCTTTGGGGTGCATTTTCCAGATCTGATCAGGGGTAACCTCATCTTCTTTGAACCCTGAAAGCCTTCAGATTCATTGTGCATGCATGGCTTACAATGTGAGTACCAATGGCCAGCACCACACACCCGTCCCTCTAGTTTAGTTCTGTGATCCTGATGAGGGCTTCAACCTTTCTGCCTTGGTTTTTTTAATCTGTAAAATGGGTTTTTTTCCTTGCTACTCACCTTAAAGTTTTCCTTTGAAGATTGAATATAGCCACAGGTGTGTCAAGCAAGCAGGGTTTTACCTAGCCCAGAAAAAGACACCTGATGATCCTTAGCTGCTTTAAGAGTCTAGTCTCTCTGTATGTTGCTTTTCAGCCTCCCGGATATGAAGTGGGTATCAATGTTACTGAAAAATAACTGAAGAAGCAGGCATCCTTCATCAGCAGAGGTGTCTCAGAATGTGCACTGTTGGAAAACTGGTTAGGGTTCTGCTCTCTTACCCTGTCTCCCTGCAAACAGACAGGTTGGGGGTGGCTCTGTGCTGGACCATAGACCTCAAATTCCTGCTAGCGTTCCATTCTGTATGTGTCGCAGGGAGCAGCTAGAACAAGTACCTGAACTTGACTGTCTTGTGTGTGGGTAGACTTCAGTAAAGAGGGAGGGGCTGCAGAGACAGCTCATTGGTCAAGGGCACCCACATGCAGGGTTCACTCTCCAGCACCCACATGACAGATCCCAACTGCCTGTAATTCCAATTCTAGGGGGTTCAGTGCTTCCTTCTTGCCTCCCTGGTGCCAGGTACTCATACACATAAAAAAATTAAAAATAAATATTTTATATTTTTTTTTTAAAAAGAAGTTTATATTAAGCTTGAGAGTGCATGTGGTCACATTTAAAACGTTGATGCTATTCATCTATAATGCTGCCCCATGAAGTTTTCCAACGAGTATTTGGTTATAGAAGTGCCTTCCCAGGGGGTCTGGAGAGATGGCTCAGCAGTTAAGAGCACTAGGTGCTTTTCCAAAGGATCGGAGTTCAATTCCCAGCACCCGCATGGCAGCTCACAACTGTCTATAACTCCAGTTCTAGGGGATCTAACACCCTCGAACAGATATACATGCAGGCAAAACACCAATGCACATAAAATAAAAATAAAACATTAAAAAAAGAAGTGCATTCCCTTTCTCCTAGAACGATGCACTTAGCCAGATTTTGTTAACATTGTATAGAACAAAGATAAGAGTGCCGAGTGTTGAGCCCTCCTGGAATTCCATGGACGGGCGTGTTCTTCCAGCTGACTTCCTTGGTCTGCAGGGTGGGGTGGGGCTCTTCCCTTCAGGTAGACCAGATGGACAGAGCAAATGACTTAGTAATTCTTTATAAGTCACCACGTAGTTGGATAGTACACAACGCTCTTTTGTATGTGGTCATTAGCAACCAAAATTGCTCCTTCCTCTAAAATAAAAAATGAAGAGACCACAAGTATGCCTCTCGTAGCAACATTAACACAAACTCTGCGGGCTCTTATTTTTTATGCCTAGAAAATGTTTAAATATGGAAAAATTATACAGATTCGTATATCACATACCTACATTCTTGTACCTAGATAGAAAAAAAGTACAATGCATGTTCATATATGTTTGTTTTTTTACATATATCCGTTTATTTATAGTGTGTGTGTGTGTGTGTGTGTGTGTGTGTGTGTGTGTGTGTGAGAGAGAGAGAGAGAGAGAGAGAGAGAGAGAGAGAGAGAGAGAGAGATCTGGTCTTTTTCTACCATGTGGGTCCCAGGGATTGAACTCAGACTGTCAGGGTTGGTGGCAAGCACCCTCACTGGCTGAGCCTTTTCATAGGCCCCTTCACTGTATTTCCAATGCCAGCATTTGCATGTGTTCACTTGAGCAGCCGCCACCTTGCCGGGTCTAGGTGTTTCCCCCTGCAGAATTGGAGCACTGGGGCTTAGGGAGGAGGCTTCGCCCTGAGCTATTCTATGGAGTACAGAGAGAGACCATCTAGTGCATTATGCTGGGACACTGTGAACTGGCTTTAGTCAACGGTAAGACACCCCAGTCTTTTGTACTGAGACAATCGATTCTTAGCTATTGCTCATTTCACAGACTCAAAATAAACAATGGCCTCTTTGGTTATTTTCTTCCTGTCAATGCCCCAGTCAGCTCAGAGGAGACAAAAAAAGAAACAGAGACTTGAACTGTAGGTAGGACTGGCCTGTTCTGGAGTGGACACAATGGCTGGCTACAGGTGCCTCAGAAGTTTGGGCTATCTCAGGAAGTCCTAAAGGAAAAACATCAATAGTTTCCTGCCTTGCTAAAGCAGTCTGTAAGGAAGAAATACACAGGACATGGGTAAAGGCGAGAATCTGGGTGAATTCCTCATGAATTACTTAAAAGACAAGGCCTTGGGACCAATGGCTGGTGGCGTGGCTCGGTGGTCAAGCCCATGCCTCATGTGCACATAGCCAGGGATTCAATCGCTAGCGTGTGCGTGCGCACACACATACATGCACACACTATAAAATAATAATAATGTATTAAAAAAAAACAAGTAAAATAAAATTCCACTTTCAAGGCATTGTTTTCTGTATGTTGAATTTCCCCAGACACGCAACCTCTATTTTCCTGTTGCAGATATTACCCAAAGCAGCTCAGAGGGCTTTATCTTAACTTTTGAAACCAGTTTACTTTAGTTGGGGGCAGGGGACATACTCTGTTAGTGTTAATGGGATTTTATTCCTTGCTGTGCCAACTTTTGGGGGTGCGAAGTCCTGAAAATTGGAAGGCTTTGTTCTGGTCTATAAACGGATGTGGGTCGAAGAAAGAAATGAAGAAAAGAAACACTATGCAGACAGTTGTTTTTGCAAACAGCTGGCTCCAACCTCCGAAGCAATTAGCTGTTTTCTGAATAATTCGCTTGGACTGGCTTCGGTGTCTTTCTTTGTCTATTGGCCACTAAGGCCAAGATAGTAAAACCCCAACTCGCTGTGTTTAAAATTTTCTTTAATCAGTTATCAGCTTCTTTTTATGTCAAAAATAGCTTGCTGGTAGCTCCAGTCAAGCCAACTGGCTTCTCTTCAAACTGGTTTGTCTGAGGCTAGGGCTCCACAGGAAATGCTCGGCTCTTACTCCTCGATGGAACCTCATTGATGTCAGCTGGAGTTGGGCCATTTTCTTGGGCTAATAAAGCCCCCAGAATCCATGCTGAAGACCTGATGAAAGATGCTGGCTGCTTTCGGTGGCAAAGGAACAATACAACATGTCCTGGGGGGGAGGGAGAGAGGGCTAGCGATTCAAACCTGCTTCCAGACAAGTCCTAAGGGTATATAATGGGTGGTTTGCATTTCCAGAGCTGTAGGGATGGGGGTGAAGGGGGCTGTGGGGGATTAATGAGAATATCTGGGGAATGATAAAAGCAAAAGGAATGGGTATATTTTTCGCTATAAATGATAGAAGTATACCTTAGGCAGAAGTGTGACTGTTACTACTGTTATTGTCTTTGTTTGTTTGTTTGTTTTTTGAGACGGGATTTCTCTATGGAACAGCCCTGGATGTTCTGGAACTTCCTTCATAAACTAGGCTGACCTCGAACTCACAGAGGTCTGCCTCCGAGTGCTGGGATTAAAGGCTTGCACCCAGGTGGTTTTTGTTTGGTTTTCGAGGGACAGGGTTTTCCTGCTTCAGCCTTCCGAGTGCTGAGTGCCGAGTGCTGGGATCACAGAGGGCCACCACCACACCTGGCTCTATTACTGACCTTATTTAGGTGGAGATGAAATAAAGGGAGAGACTGAGGACATGGCTCAGCGGTGACGAGCACTTTCTGCTTTTCTGGAGGATCTGTGTTTGGTTCCCAGCACCTACGTGGAATGGTTCATGTCCTCCTATAATTCCAGTTTCAGGAGATCCGTTCCCTCTTCAGATCTGTGTGCATGTGGTGCTCAGACATACACTCAGCCACATAGGCATAAACAGATAAAATAAGTAGATTTGTCTTCTTTAAAAATACAGGGTGAGGGGGCTGGAGAGATGGCTCAGTGGTTAAGAGCACTGACTGCTCTTCCAAAGGTCCTGAGTTCAATTCCCAGCAACCACATGGTAGCTCACAACCATCTGTAATGGGGTCTGATATCCTCTTCTGGTGTGTCTGAAGACAGCGACAGTGTACTCATATAAAATAAACAAATAAATCTTAAAAAAAAATACAGGGTGAGGTGTGCTGATGTCAAGGTGTCCCAAGACAAACTCTGATGGTTTCCTTGAGCATTTGTATGCATTTCTATGTCAGAGAAACCACTGCTTTTCAGACCCCAATTAATGGTGAACTCTATTTGTGATTTTTGCCATATTTGAGTACTATTTAATCTTTTTTTTTTAAGACAAGGCCTCTTTTAGCCCAGGCTAGCTTTGTATGTAGCCCAAGTTAACCTTGAACTTGTGCCTCCACTTCCTAAGTGCTGAAGTGCCGATGTTACAGGTGTGTGTTGCGACACCTACACCTGGCTCTGTCTTAGTTTTTATTCATTTTGGGGAAACTGAATGTCTACTTGGGTCTCTTCTGAAGCCTTGCTTCATTTGGTAGCTTATCTCTTCCCTACCGTGTGTGTGTGTGTGTGTGTGTGTGTGTGTGTGTGTGTGTGTGTGTGTGCGCTCATGTATTGTGTGTATTTTTTCGAGCACTATTATATATATATATAATATTCATATATAATATATATTCACATATATTATTCATTATATATAATATATAATTCATTACATTATATAATATATATTTAACACATAATATATAATGTATATGTTATATATACTATATAATATGTTATATATTATATATATCATACATATGTGAATATAATATATATATATCCATTCCACTTAAAAATTGATGATAAGGAACAGATTCTACATTAGCTGTCTTCTGGCCCACAAATGGGCACCATGGAACTTCCCCCTCGCCCACATTATATGCACACACAGTAACAACAAATAAGAATTTTTAAAATGACACATAGACAATCCAAAACGTGTGTTTTTATTTCTGTGAACGTTTATCTATGTGTGAGTGTAGTGCAGGCAGAGGCCAGAAGAGGGCGCTGGGTATCTGGAGCTGGAGTTACAGACGGTTGTGAGCTGCCCATGTGGATGCCGGGAATTTAATCTGAAAGAGCAGCCGGGACTCTTAACTGCTGAGCCAGTTCTTCAGGACCATCCGCAGTTTTTAAATGAAGCTCCTAAACAAGACTTTGTTTCTCTCCTCTCTGATGGCAAGGGCTGCTATTTACTGAGAGTGAGGATGGCAACTTCCTAACTCCCAGCACAGTCACCTGGTCAGACATCTTCCTGTCTTCTTTTACCGAAACCAGTTTGCATTTCGTTACTGTGGAACGAAATCTACAGCTTGTCAGTATTGTCCTTCTACTCTGATACAAGACAGTCTCCTTGGCTTTGGCATTTGGAAGAATACAGTTTAACTGTTCTGTAAAATATCTAGAGATTTGAGTTTCTACAATGTTACTCTGTGAATTTGTATTTGTTTGTCTGTCTGTCTATCTATCTATCTATCTATCTATCTATCTATCTATCTATCTATCTATCTATCTATCTATCTACCAACCTACCTACCTACCTACCTACCTACCTACCTACCTACCTACCTACCTATTGAAACAGGATAACCTTATATAGCTGCCTCAGTCTGGAAAACTGGTAGGGCTCACTTGAGTTCTCTCTAGTCAGGTGTAATTCCGTGAGTCTGCTTCCAGATTTGGGTCACCTGAAAGGGTGTGTTCAGGAAGGTAGCCTTCCTGAAGAAACAGAAACTTGCTGGTCTCCCTTCATCTCTTTATGCCCAGTGTCCCAGAGTGGGACTGGCCTAAAGATATGTCATGCACCCGACTTTTTACTCACAAGTGTCTTTACTCCCCAACAAGTGCAGTGGAGGAGTTCTGAAGGAATTGTCTATTGAGCTGATCGCATGCTGCTCTTCCAGAGGGCCCATGTTGGGTGACTTACCTGTACCTCCAGCTCTAGGGGCATCTGATGCCTCTGGTCTCTAAGGACTCCTGTAATCATATACACAGGCACACAGATGTGCACATAAATAAAAAATGATGATAAGAAATCTAAAAATATTATGAAGCCAGCTTTATCTGCTGAGCCTCCATGGATGGAGATCATGACAGGTTGTAGTGACTTTAAATTTGTGTTAAAGAGAGGTAGAAATTTGGAAAAGGGCCAGCTAGAGCCCTGAGGGGTCTGTATCTTTTGTACATATATACAGGTGCACGTACACGCAGGCGTGTACTCTGTTTTTCTTTTTGTCTTTTCTCTCCTTCTCCTTCGTCTTCTTCTTCTCCTCCTCCTCCTCCTCCTCCTCCTCCTCCTCCTCTTCCTCCTCCTCCTCCTTCTTCTCCTTCTTCTCCCTTTTCTTTTCTTTTCTCTTTCTTTCTTTCTTTCTTTCTTTCTTTCTTTCTTTCTTTCTTTCTTTCTTTCTTTCTTTCTTTCTTTGAGATAGGGTTTCTCTGTGTAGTCCTGGTTGTCCTTAAATTCACTCTGTAGACCAGGCTGGCTTCAACCTCAGAGATCTGCCTACTCCCTCCTTCCAAGTGCTGAGATTAAAGGCATGCACCACCGCCCCCTGGCTACACATATATATATTCTTGGTTCCACATACCCAGCTCCCACTTTATAATGTAAGCTACTTTTAATTTGCTTTTCTTTTGGTCCATGCTGAGGACTGCACACAGAGCTTCACACGTGTTGAATGTGGACTCAGAGAGGAGCTGCCCCCAGCTAATGGAATATGTATGAGGTGAGGCCGAGCCGTCATTGGCTTCTGCCTCTGCTCTAACGTCAGTACCAATAGGTCCAGGTGTGCTGTGGTCAATACTGAACTGCACTGTGTATCCCTGCTAGGTAGCCTCTGATTTTTGGAATAAGATGAGATCAGAGTATTAAATTAATTCGGTGTATAAAGTTCAGATCCACATCTGCTAAAATTTCTTGTGCATGCGTATGTGCACGTGTGTGCATGTGTATATGTGTGTGCACGTATATGTGTGTGCATGCATGTGTATGCATGGGTGTGTGTGCATGTGTATGCAAGTGTGTACATGTGTGTGCACGTATTTGTGTGCATGAATATAAGTGTGTGCATGTATATGTGTGTATGCATGCGTGTGCACATGTGTTCTTATATATGTGTGTGTGCATGTATGTGTGTGTGCGTGCATGGGTGTGTGTACATGGCATCCATCTCCTCTTTTATGGAGATAGGGTCTTTCTCACTGGTCTGGAACTCACTGAGTAGTCAAGGCTGTCCAACTGTCGAGTCCCAGGGATCCACCTGTTTCTACCTCCTCAGCACTAGAACCACCAGCATGGCCTGTGCTGCTCTTACATTCAGGGGTGTTAAACTCAGGTCCTCATCTCATGCAGCAAGCCCTTGACTGACGGAGCCATCTTGGTAGTCTGCCGCATCTGCTACATTTTCTTCTCCACCACACAGAGCGGGCGTGAGCCAAGGACCCATTTGTACTGAGGAGGGTGCTAGAGAATCCTGTGAACCAAGCTGAGTACATCCAGTCCTGGGGGCTCTTGGTTGGCTTTTCCTCTTGTGATGTAGTTATCCACCGTGTCCAGTGGGTGGGCTCCTCCAAGGGGCCAATCTCTCAGAAACCCTTCCTGTCTGCAGAAGCTGTATGTGGTGGGTATTGACAGCTTTATGCTTTCTGATACAGTTGCACTAGACCAATTGTGTCAGGTTGGTCTTTTCCCTCTCTGCCTAAAGATTTTTCTCCTATGGGTTAAGTTTTCTTATTTTGCTCATGGGTCTCTTCTGCTAGGGGTGTATTGAGTGTTACACAGGAGCTAGTGTGAATGGACCCTCTTCTACACAGCCCTATACTTTCAGCCCCCGTATGAACCAAGGTGAAAGCTCCTTCATAGATTCCCCAAGCCTTTGGCTTGGACGACCCTTGAATTCCCTCCATTACTCAGGAGAAGAGGTTGAGATCATCTTTGAGTAGCTCTAACCTCTGTCATTGTTTAATAGCCTGGATACATAGTATCCTTGCATGGTTGGGTTCTCCTCTTAAGGGCTTGGGAAGGAAAGAAAGTATTTGACATGAATGGGCAGAGATGGGAAGGACTGGAGTTCCTGGGTCCACATGGGCTGTCCCAACGTTTCTATTGGTGGGAATGTCGGTTGAATGTGGATGCTCCAAAGACACGAGTGGATGTATCTAGTCACTGTGGCTCGGTCAACATCCAGGCATGGCTTCTCCATGACCTGTGGGAGAAACCCAACTGGGAAGGTCAGCTGACTTGTCCTCAGATACTCCCCAAGCCACCTCCATGTGTTTCGCCAGAGCGCCTGCCTCGGAAGTTTTGAGCTGACAAAGCCATTTCCCGGTCATAGCTTCCTTCTCAGCCATGGCGCTGGCTGGACTTGGAAACGCAACGCCACTCAAGCTGGTGTCTAGGGGCGACGTTTCCTTTCTCCGGGAAATGTTTTCCCTGGCCTCCAGAACTGTGTGAAAGTCATCCGTGGCAAGTAAATGCAAGTGATTCCCCTGTGCCTTATCATGACCCTGTTCTGAAGACCGACACTCAAGGGAAGCCATGCCTTGTTAGCCTTTAAAATTAAGATGGAAGGACTAGAGAGATGCCTCAGAGGTTAACAGAACTTGCTGCTCTTCTGAATTAACTGAGTTTGATTCTTTTTTTTTTTTTTTTTTTTTTTTTTTTTTGGTTTTTCGAGACAGGGTTTCTCTGTGTAGCTCTGGCTGTCTTGGAACTCACTCTGTAGCCCAGGCTGGCCTCGAACTCAGAAATCCGCCTGCCCCTGCCTCCCGAGTGCTGGGATTAAAGGCATGCGCCACCACTGCCCAGCTCTGAGTTTGATTCTTGCACCTCCATCAGGCAGCTCACAACTGTCTGTAACTCCAGCTCCAGGAGATCTGATGCCTCTGGTATCCTGAGGCACCTGCATTCACATGCACAGAAACACACACACACACACACACACACACACACACACACACACACACACACACGCTTTAAAATAGCATTTTAAAATTGGGGTTAAAGAGTTGACCATGTGCCTATAGTTGTCAGCACTTGGGAGAAAGAGGACAGTGAGTTCAATGTGAGCCTTAGCTATATGACAAGACTCTGTCTCGCAAAACAGGCAGTTAGAATAAAAAACATATCTCCAAAGGAAAAGTAACGAGGGGTCGCGAGTAAGATTCATGGAATTCTTAGCAAGTGTGAGGCACCCTGCCTATCACCTGAGTACATCTACAACAGATGGAGAAGCCTGTAATTATCTTGGCTTTAGAGATGAAACTAAAGCCCAAGGAGCTTGTACACCAAGACCACAGGCTATGCAGTGATCAGTGCCGGAATTTGAACCCAGGACCCTGGAGATTGCGCACTCTATCTTGCTCATGACTAGGTACTCGTGTCTCCCTTGTCTGTGTTGACTTAATTGTATGTTTTAAAAAATGTGTGCATGGGAGAGTGCATGCGTGCTTGTGT
This sequence comes from Uromys caudimaculatus, assembly GCA_028551405.1. NCBI lineage: Eukaryota > Metazoa > Chordata > Mammalia > Rodentia > Muridae > Uromys > Uromys caudimaculatus. Next base: position 41,956,772 of record CM052721.1, read on the forward strand.
GTGAGCTCATGTGGTGTGTGAGTGTGAGAGTGTGAGTGTGTACTGCATGAGTGTGTGTGTGTGTGTGTGTGTGTGAGAGAGAGAGAGAGAGAGAGAGAGAGAGAGAGAGAGAGAGGGCTGCTCTAGGGAGCTGGTTCCCTCTCACACCTTGTTGAATCAGGGCATAGAATTCAGGTCATCAGACCTACATGAAAACACCTCTACCTGCTACACCCTGAATTCTTAAACCCCCTCTTTCTCCCACCAAGCTGAAAGACAGCTGCCATCCAGTGATTGTGAAGAGAAAAGAACGGCCAGGTTGGGAGCATCAGCTGCCTGAAAATCCCCATCATGGGGGCTAACAAGGTAGCTCTGTCAGTAGTGGCCTTGTCTGTCACATACAAAGCCCTGGTTTGATCCCAGCACCACAGGGCACTAACTATGATGTGGGGTACATGTTTGCAATCCCTGTAGCACCCAGGCAAGGAGGCAGGAAGATGCAAGACTGGAGGTCATGACTGGCTACATACCGAGTTCAAGGCCAGCTTGGGCTATATGAGGTCCTGCCTTTCCTATCAGGTTTACCATTGTGAGGTTCCTCTAGCCCATGGCTGTGGATGTCAACTATTCAAACCTTGGAATGGGCAAGTCTGGATACTTTCTGTACGCCAGGGTAGATGACAGGACCCTCTTGTTGGGGAGTGAATACATCACCACCCAAATTCATCTGTTGGAATGTGACCTCATGGGCGAGTAAAGGCTTTATAGAGGTAATTAAACCAAAATGAAGTCATTAGGGTGGCCCTGCCTCCTTGCTCCCCCATTAGACTGGCACCCTCGTAAAAGAGCAAGTGTTCACGTAGGCACAGGAGGGAATGCCACATCCTCGTGGAAGCAGAGAGGAGGGTCATGCATCCGCTGGATACAGAATGCCATAGGGAATGCTGGGAGCGGTTATCATTGCCTGGTAGAGGGAAGATCAGCTCCTCACCACGCAGAGAGAACTGACCAGCTGAAGGAAGGAGGATACATTTCTCTCATGTAAGCTACTCAGCCACACCAGCCCCAGGAAACCCAGACAGTCCTGAAGGAGAGACATGGGCTGGGGAGGGTGCTCTCTGTGGGTGATCATCAGCAGAGAGTTTGGGGTGGTCCTTCCAGATCTATTCAGCACATCACAGGGAAGGACTTCCACTTTGGGAGAGCAGTCCCTGCTGGTGCTATTAACCCTAGAGTCATGGATGATTCCTAGTGCCTTCGATATCTTTACAAATTCAAGATAAGACTGGTTTTGCAATAGGAAGTTCAAACTCCTTTCCCAACTTGGGATGTGGTGCTAGTCAGGGCTGGATTCACCCCCAGGCCTTGTATTTGCTATCTTGGGTGTAGTAATACCTCCTAACAAGTAACCGTGAGAGGCTTGGTTTTGCTTGTGAGTCTGTGGATAGCTGGATGGGTCCTACTGTGGAACTCACTGGGTGTTTATGGTAAGCTGCTGGGCAGGGGCAATGAACCAGATCAGATGGCTTTGCTGGTGTTAGCTGGGCATCTCTGTGGGGAAGATGGAAAGGGTCATCCAGGACACTCAACCTCTCATAGCCCGCATGGTTTCCTTTATGTTTTCCCGATGGGGAGCAATCAGGAAGCGAGAGACAAAGAAGAGAAAGCAGGAAGGACGTCACTAGGCTCAGAGGCTGGTGTCTCAGTAACACTGGATCCCAGGATGGTAGGCCTGAGGTCTCGCCTAAGGCCATCTTGTTTGTTCTGTTTGTGCTTTGTCTATTTGCTGTCAAGACAGCTCCCAGGCTGGCTAAGAATACACTGTGTTGCCCAGGCTAGCCTCAAACTCACGGTAATCCTCCTGCCTCAGTCTCTTGAGTGCTGGGATTGCAGGTGAGTCACTGGCTTGTATCATGTCTTCTCCCTTCCTTTCTCTCCCTCTCTCCCTCCCTTCTTCCATGCTGGGGGGTGGGAAGCCAAGGCTTCCAACATGCTAGGCAACAACTCCACCATGGAGCACCCCCCCCCCCCAGAGTCTGCCATAACCATCTGATAGTTTAGGATCTGGGGAACAGATCCATAGTCCCTGCCTCCCAAGGTCTGTCCCTGTAGGAAGAGGGCCTAAATCAGTGGTTAGTTTTGATTGTTAAGTGCTGATTGGGATAGAGGCAAAGGCTGCCGGCGAGGGCAGCTGGGCCCCTGATAACAAAGTAGCAAAGATCAGCTATCCCCTGCCCCACTTCGGAGCTGGGGCCAGGGTGTCTGGGGCCCTGGGCATCTCTGGTCTCCTTTTTTGCTCTCAACAGCATCTCCTTCTCTAGAAGCCTGTGTCAGAGGACGCTCAACTTCTTGCAGATTTTAGTAAGTGGTGGTACTCATTTCTTCCCCAGGGGACCAGGAGCACACTGGCCTGCAGAATTCTCCTTTTGCCTCCGTTTTGTCTCTGAGGTTCTGAGGTCTTTGACAACAGTATCTCAAGACCTGATTTTGCACAAGTCACTTGTCTTACCCCTGTCCGGTTTTTTGTTTGTTTGTTTTCCTTTCACCACTACCCGTTGAGGAATGAGACTCATTGCACAGAGCAAGTAACAGAGGCCAAGAGAAACGGATAAACATTAGCTGGGCGTATGCAACAGGGAAATGGCGGAGTGGAGGTTTGAACTCACAGCCATGTCTAAGAGCTTTGTTCTGCAGCCTGGCTTCCCACCCAGTAATTTCTCCCCATTCCCAGGCCCTTTGTGGCTTAGAGAGAGACAGGCTGTTGTTGAGCTGAGCCCAGAAAACTCCCCTTTGCTCTCCAGCTTTTAAATCTCTGTGCTCAGCAAGAACCTGGCTCTCCTCCCCGACTCCCTCTACTCCTTTGAGCCCCCACCCAGTGAGACCAAAAGGTCAGAGCATGGATGACAGGCCAGCAAAAGCAGCTAGAAGCACAATATTTTCTACCAGCTACGGGTAACACCCTGGAAGTATAAATGCTTGATTTTATTTTATTGTTATTATGGCTCAGGGTCCAGTATGGGCCATAAATGAATTTAAGAGACTTCAGAGTACAGAATTTAATATAGCTGGTGTCATTAAAGAAAAATGGTACAGAGGACCTGTGGGGACAGGCAGACCCCTCACCCCCACCCCTGTCTTTCTCCCCATCTCCTGTCACCTGCCACCTTTCTGGAGTGAAGGTTTAGGGCAGGGTAAGTCCTCCATGGGGGGAGCAGGAGGGGACTGAGCCAAAGTGAGCTGAGGACTCCCAGGGAGGTGGGGGGGGGTCACCCTTCCCAGGATGCCAGAAGCTCCAGTGAGTAAATAGTCAAGTAAGGACACTTAGGGGGTGGGCATGAGACAGAACTTTCTAGATAAGGAGGGGGCTTATCAGCCTATAAAAATACCACTTTCACCTATCAGCTGCCTTCTTCTCCTGGGAAGAGACAGAGGGTGGAAGAAAGGAGCCAGGGATAAGGATGGGAGAGAGACACATGATGGACTGGTGAGGGCCATACAGAGGAACAGAGGGAGGGGTTTGGCCGTCCCCTCCCCCACCTCTACACACACACACACACACACACACACACACACACACACACACACACACACATATATCAAGGACCTTTATTTTTGTTCCAAACGTCTCCAAATTCTGACTGCTGTTTTATTTTGTTTATCGTAATGAGAGCATCTCACATCTCCTGGTCTGAGTCCATCTGCCATATAGCGTGATATATTTAATTGCATATGTATTTATCTTATGTGAAAAGTATGGTAAATGAGCAGGGCAGTGGTGGCACACGCCTTTAATCCCAGCACTTGAGAGGCAGAGGCAGGCAGATTTCTGAGTTCGAGGCCAGCCTGGTCTACAGAGTGAGTTCCAGGGCAGCCAGGGCTACACAGAGAAACCCTGTCTCGAACCCCCCCCCCCAAAAAAAAAACCCTAACAAACAAACTTGAATGTCTGGAACAGCAGGAATAAACAACGGAACAGTCAGGAGGCAGAGAGGAAGAACAGAAGCACCATGTGTGTAAAGTCCCGGGAAAGGAACAGAAGGTACAGGGGTGTGGAGGCAGAAAGGGATCTGGGTGGGAGGTGGGACCTGCAGACAGGAGCCAGCACAGCCTTCAGGATGTGTGCAGGGGGGATTTCATCGAAGACCTTCAGATGCCCTTTGGAGGGCTATACTGCAGGGATATATCATATGGTGTCTCTTGTTTGTACCAAAACAGTCAGCTCAGAGATCCCTGGGGGAGCTGGCGGGGTGATGGGTGGAGGATCACGGTCAGGTCCTCTCTTAGCAGTCATTGTGGTGTGGTTTGCACAGGGACCAGAGGATGCTGGTCCCAGCCTCAGCTGGGCTCTAAAAACCTGGTCCTTTATTTATCTATCTCTCCTTGAGCAGAATTAAGGAGCCATTTGATCAGTGGTTGCCGAGCCCACATGGTTCCCACGGTCACAACGGCTTGATTTGCTTTAAGGCCCCGGGGCTTCTGTGAGGTTGGCAGAAGACAGGGAAAAGTGGGTTGAGGGTCAAGGTGCGGATGGGCTCATTCTGTCTGCTCCCAGTCCACATGTCCGTCTTTCCTCCCCATGAGTGGCTCTCAGGCTGGATAGGATCTATTGAGCCAACAGATTCTCTGAAGATGGATTCACCAAACCTGCCTGTGTCCATCAAGGGAGGGCGTTTGAGTAAGGGAAAAGGTTAGGCCCATGTGTGGCAGACATAGACGTGTAAATCACGGATGAATGGGTATGGGTGGGATTCGTTGTGTGCGTGCACTTACGTGTGGAGTGTGCTGCCTCTCTTGCACTATGTTGTAGACATTTCAGCTGACAGCTGATTTGTGTCAGGGTTGTGAGGTGTGCTAGACCATGAGGGTGCCGACCAGCTGTGTTGTCCGGTGAGGAGAAGGTCCTCCCGAGTGTGCAGGTGTCTGAATCACTCCTGTCTACAAAGTCACAGGTTTGCATCTGTAGCTGGCTAGGACTGTATTGTCCTGCTTTATGTGTTAATGTTTTCATGAGACATGCTACACTACGTGTACCATGTGCGCTCTAAGTGACTCTGTGTGGCAGTGACCTGGACATCTTGTTGCTTGATTCTCTCTCTCTCTCTCTCTCTCTCTCTCTCTCTCTCTCTCTCTCTCTCGGTCCCCCACCACCACCCCGAGAAGGTGCTTGATTCTCTTGCCGAGGAAGTGCAAAGGAGTTTCTGGCTACTGGGAGCAGGTGAGACAGCTTCATTCTAGGAGGGTCAGGCCAGGGACACCTTGACACAATGCTTTGCTACCATTAGCTACTGGCTCCTGAGAGCCCCCTGGGCCTTCTCACTGGGAACAAGGTGGAAGGCTGCCTGGAGCTGAGCACTGGAGACAGGCAGGAGAGAATGGCCAGGGGTAGAAGTTAATGGAAACTCCCTGGTCCCTGGACCAGGAAGCCTGGGAGGTTACGGAAGATTGCAATGCTGTGTGTCCGGCTGGAGAGGATGTCACTTTGTCCACCACTTGCAGCCACTGTGTACTGTGACTGTTGGCATCTTACACCTGGTCCTGCCAGCCTGGCAGGAGCCAAGGGCTTCCCACATGTTGGGGGACAGGAAGAAGCATGCTCAGCTCTACTTGCTCCCTTTTTTCTCAGGCACCTTTTGCCCAGTTCCCAGGAAGTGGCTGTGGAATTTGTTTCCAAATATAGACAGGGGTGGCCCCTGGCTGTCTGTAGACGTCCCTTCTGGCTTCTAGAATGCCGTGTAAGAGAACCGACTGCCAGAGGCCAGCATCAGGCCCACACCTGGAATGGCTGGTGAAATAGGAACCATAAAGGTAGATGATTAAAATGGAGAGAGATGGGGGTGTGGGTCAGGGGGTAAAGGGCTTGCAGCCAAGTCTGACGATCTAAGCTCAATGTCCACGACGCACATGGAAAAAGAAGGGACCTGACTCTTGCAAGTTGACTTATGATGCCCACATGCATACATAGGCATGCAAAGTCATACAACCACACTCACAGCCAACTCCACTTACACACACACACACACACACACACACACACACACACACACACACACACGCACATGCGCACGCATGCATATACATATATGGCCCTTCCGCAATGACAGACACATACGTGAGCACCCTACACCACCCATACCGCATACCTCTGTGTGCTATAGCTCACACGTGTTTTCATACAATGAGGTACAGGGAAAATAATAAGTTTATATCAAATGTATGTGTGCATATTATAGATGGATGTATGTTTTAATACTCCAAGGAAGTTTACATAATGATAGATGTGCACAACTCTAAACTGACACCTATTCAAATGTATATATTTAAATACCCCAAGAGAGCCTGCACAATGGCACAGAATCCTTTGCCAAGTGACAGACAAGCATAAATAATATTCAATGATAGGCTGGGCATGGTGGTACACACATTTAATCCCAGCACTTGTGAGGCAGAGTCAGACGGATCTGAGTGGGAGGCCAGCCTGGTCTACAGAGTGAGGCCCTGTGTCATAAAAAACAAAGGCAATAGAAAAACCAAGCGCAATAGCAGAGGCTGGGGATGAGGCTTGATCAACAGAAAGCTTGTTTACTGTGCATAAAACCCAGCGTTCCATCCCCAGCATAGCAAAAAAGGACTGTGGGAAGATTTGGAGGCCCCAGTCTCAGAGATTTAGAAGTCTTCCCAAAGAAGCAATCCTAGGTGCAGGGAACTTGACCTGACAGTGGGCACTCCAGTCTCCATTTCAGGCACGGAGCTGGACGAAACTCTCAATCTCCTTTCTAAGGAAGTCCTCTGCTTCTGGACTCAGACAGCCTTGAGTACAGAGTACAGACTTGAACATGGTCTAGGACCCTTCTATGACCCGTACTTGGGCCCCAGGATGTCAGCACAGCAGAGAGGCCAATGGTGACTTGCCTCTCTCCTGGAAATAGAGTGATTGGAGGGGAACTTAAGGACAGTTGGCCTTGTGATCCTCACAGCTCTGTCCCAGATTCCCTTAGCAGGCTAGCCCACATGCTGGGGGGCAGCTTCCCCTGCACAGGGGGCTCCCTTTCAGGTCCTACCTGGGGTGCCAGAGACTAAGTGGATGTGAGGTATTACTACTGGATCTGTCTGTTCCCTATACTTGAATCTGAGCCTTCATCCTGCCTCCAAGGCAGTGTGTAGTGGCCTTTGATAGAAGCCAGGATATGGGAACACAACCATCAGATTTGAGAAGCAGGATTTCAGCATCTTCCATCCTGGACCTCAGTTGCTAAGGGCCAGCAAACCAGGGTCCTCTACTGCTTTGCTGTCAATGGGAGAGGCAGAGAGAAATCGGGTACCCAAAGAAGTCTGAACTTTTCTCACAGGATGGAGCATCTGAGGCCAACAAGACGGCCTTTGAACTTACCTAGCCCAACAGATCTGCTAGGAAGCCCTTCCCAGGTTCTGTAGAGCAGTCAAAGAGGCTAACGAAGGTGCAGGGGTGGGGTGGAGGTGGCAGGGCTCTGTAGTCAGAAAGCCTGATCCTGACCCAGGTCAGTGCCCTCAGATACTGCTTCCAAAAAGCAAGGGACACATATGAATGTTTCTTCGCCCTGGCAGGACTGTATGGAGCTGAATTGGGGGGGGGGCCTCAAATCAAGACAGCCCTGGCCTGTTGCAAAAGTTCATTAGTCTTGAGCCTCGAGTGCTGGCAGATTCATGAGCCTAAAATATCTGTGTGTGTGTGTGTGTGTGTGTGTGTGTGTGTGTGTGTGTGTGTGTGTGTGTGTGTGTGTAGACACCAGTCTTGAGAAAACAAGAACACAAAAATACTGGGAATAGGAGTTGGGAATGCAGCGTGCTTATTCTTAATGTTCAGTTGTCAGTAACTCTCCCCCTTCCCCCCAGTGCCTGCAATCTCAGCACTGGAGAGGTGGAAGCTGGAAGCTGGAGGAGCAGACAGTCAAGGTCATCCTGGGCAAACACAGGGAATTGGAGCCAGCCTGGTCTACATGAGACCCATCTCAAAAAAAAAAAAAAGAAAGAAAAGAAAAAGAAAAAGAAAAAAAAAAGAAAGGAAGGAAGGAAGGAAGGAAGGAAGGAAGGAAGGAAGGAAGGAAATAGATGAGACCTGAAGAAATAGAAGACACTGTAGTTGCCCCCGCCCCTACCTGCCTCACCAGGATGAGACTAGAGAAGCTCGGTAGGCCCCACAGATGGCTAGGTGCTTTGCTGAGGTTAGGTACCCAGCCAGGGTGATTATTTACCTTCCCTGGCCAGTTCTGAGAGAGCTGGGGTCTATCCACAGCATGCAGCAAAACTACTATCCCTCAGTGCCAAGGCCTTTACTGGCACCAGTGGGTCTGGACCTCTCTCAGGGCCCTCACACTTCTGTCTCTCTGGGTCGCTTATTGCCAAGCTGGGCTGTCAACGATGGAAGGGCAGTATCTCACTCTTTCTTAAAGCTTGCTCCCTTTCACATGGACCCAAGAAACTTAGCATGTATTGTCCACCATCCTACCCCTACCCCCAGAAAAGAACACTGTCTCTCCTCTCACTGAAAATTGAAGGAACAGTCCAACCAGAATATTCTTTTAATATTTCCTCGGTCGAGTCCAACATCAAACTCATTTTCCCTGTCATTCCTAACGAGAACCCAGTGTCATTTACCACTAACGTCAAATTTTCACCTTTCTGACTTCCTTCTCCCATGAAGAGGTTGATCCAGGCCACCGAAGGAAGGGAAGGTCCAGGGTGGACACCTAAAGTCCCAGACCTGGATGTGGTTCCCCCAAAGGTCACCACTCAAAAGCGTTCCCAGTCAGGCTGATACTAAATATCATTTTGGGGCTGAAACTAAATCTCATTTTTTTGGTCGATACTAAATATCAATATTCTCGGGAAAGCCAAGGGTACCAGTGGTAGCATCCTCAGGCTTCCACCTCAGTGTCACTGAGAAGGGACACAAGGCTGGACTGTCCATCTGTTCCCACTGTTGAGAGTGTTATGGGGGCTCCTGGTTGCTAGAGTGATCAGGAAACCCGAAATCTTCCATGAAACCCAGCTCTCCCACCCAGAGCAGTCCTGTCTACTTCCTCACCAGTGTTCTTCCTGTTGTGACTGGGACAGAGGGACAATTTGTCTCTGCTTCCAGAGCCTTCCATCAGGGCTGTGTGAGGCCTGGAGGGATTGACTGGGGGGGGGGGTGGGGGGGGTGGCTAGCAGCCCTGGCTGATGGGGAAGAAAAATTAGAGGTCTCGACCAAGCAATCTTCTTGGTGACTGATCCTTCCACTTTGGGGTTTGGCTACCCTCCTCACCCTTGCCCGCACCCCCACCTCCCTTCACCTCTCTAAAGTCATTACCAGAGTTTTCACTTACAGCTCCAGGCAAGAGTGTCAACTCTTTTTAGCTTCCTGCGTCCTCAGTGGACCCCAGCTGAGAACCAAGTACTCCCTGGGGGGGTGGGGGGGAACGGGTGGAGAAAGCTAGCAAGGGCCACTCGTGCGTATTATCTTCGAAGATCGGAGTGCCTGCATCCGTGTGGATGAACTGATGTTTCTTGAACGTGTAGGCCCAAGTTCAAAAGTCTGATGCGAACTTCCTAAACTTGGAGGTATCACACTGAGCTGGTGTACAGAAGTAACCATTCCCAATTTCTCCTTTGTTTTCCCGGCCCAGGGTGAGATATCGCCTCCCCTCCCCCGCCTATGCACGGCCTTTTATGAAACTAGGGTCGGATTCTCTTTGGTGGGACTCCTCACTTCTTCGGGGCAGGCTGGCTGGAAAGGGCCCCCGGAGGCCGCCAGCGTTGGATAGAGGTGCAGTTTCGTCTCTGGTTTTGAATCTGGTCCTTTGAGCAAGCTCAACACGTGTGGATTTAATTTTCCTTTCTTTCTTGCTTTCTTTCTCCCCCCCCCCCAAAGGGAACAAGAAAAATAGTCTTTCGTGTCGACAGCGCGACACCATTCTTTCTGCCAAAGAAAATTTGTCTTTTCCAGAGCCCCAGAGAACAGTGCACTCCCAAGTTTCCACGGCACCCTTAAGTCGGGGTATGGGGAGATCCAGACAGGTTCCTTTTCACTTAAGGGGGACCCCAGCCCTAGAGTTATTAGCCTAAATCTCTGGCAACAAGGTCACCACAAACACACATTTTGAGGCCCCTGATGGTGTAGAAACAGTGTCTACACCCACAGACCTTTCATCGAATTTGGGATTGCAGATAGGATTCAAATTCCCCGGGTTCAGTGCACTCCCCGAAGCCTGTGGAGGCTCCAGGTCATCGCAGTTCAGACCCTCACCCTTTGGGACCGGTGACCACCCAAATTAGGGGGGATTTGGACAGCAGATCCTTTACCACCGAGTTCTACAGTCACCTAACTGCTACTTGGAAGGGAGTGAGGACTCCTTAACAGTTTGTTGTCTAGAGAAACGTTTCCACGTCTTGTCTCATAATCCTTGATTTGAAAAACAAAACAACCCATCCATCCACGTGCTCAAGAGCAATAATCGGAACCAGTGGGTTATTAGAAGGGTATATCGAATATTGAATAATAATGAACACAGCCAACGCTCTTCCCTGAAGGCCCAAAGTTGGGAGGCCGGGAGCTGAATAAAACATTGAAAAGAGCACTCCTGAAGTCCTGGGGGGGGGGGGGAGTCAGACTTCACTAGGCAAGAGGGAAAGTGACCTTCTGAGGGGTGAAAAAACCCTCTCTACCCTCCCCAGGAGTCTTCCTTCTGCGATCTAAGTTGGCCAAAGTTTAGTTTTCTCATCATTTCTATTGTCGTTAGAATTCTTACTAACTTTCCCAGGCTTGGATGCTCTCCTCTCTACTTTCTGACCCCAGAGGAGACCCAAATGAGGCAGGGACGGGGCCATTGGGGAGGGATACGGAACTGAGTTTCCGGGTGCTCTCTTCTGCTTTACTTTAAAATGAAAGGGGAAATGTAAATAGTAGTAGTAGTAGTGGTGGTAGTAGTAGTAACAATGGCTCCTTACGCTTTGTTTTAATAGAATTCCGGGTCTTCCTATCTTTCAAGGTATTTAAGATCAAGGCGGAAATTTTGCAAAGGGGAAGGAAGTGTGCGCGGAGAAAAGCCAGCAGGGAGCGGGGCTGGGAAAGAGCAACTCTTGGAAGGAAGGGAGGTGCGAGATGTGCTGCTGCCCTCTCGAGAATCGCCGCACAGAGGATGAGGGTAAACGGAACGAGACGCTGAGGTCCATTTTGAGGCTGTAGTGTTTTCCCGTGGCGGTTGGTTTATCCAGAGCACGGGGCCAGTCTATGAAGTTGGGCTGGTGGAACCCTTGAGGCTTGGTCCAGGTAGTTGCACCCGAAATTGCCAAGCAAAGGGAGAAACTGAAAGGAGCTCGACCCACTCGCGGGGCACCCTCGGTCTAGGTTTTACAGGCCACCCTACTCGAATGGGGGGGACAAGAATTCTGGATTGCATTCTTGGAAGAAAACGTGGATTTGGGGTCAGAGTCATTGGCCTGGGAAACGAAAGCATAGCTGAAGCAGGAGGCCGGGCAGCCTGGACTCTTGGGGAGGACAGCAGGGATGCGCGCTGGTGTCCTGCGTCCGCTCTGCAGGCTGCTTGCCCGCTGTCCCTTGGGGCCTGACCTTGGCTCTGCAGCTGCAGGGCCGCCCCGTGTCACTGCCGCTCCAATCCTCGGTGGACCGCGACCAGAACCGGATCATGCTTCTGAGAATCCTAAGTTTTCGGGGAATCGCAAACCCCAGGATAGACCTGTGAAGCTGGGGACAAATCCAGATGAAAAGTCTGGCTCCCCTGGGGCTGCTAGCGGGAAAAACTTACCCTTTGGAAGGCCTGGCGCTCGCTTGCTCCGTGTAGGGCAGGCCTAGCTTATTGCCGGGAGCCGCCGGGGTGGGAGAAAGTCTGCGTGGTTTCGTAACTCAAAACCCAATGGGTTTACAAATGCGCGTAGAAGCTTGCGCAGACCCACCCGAGCTCTTAGAAATTATGCCCATTGATCCAACTAGAAATAATTGCCGATTTCCACAAAACAAAATAGAACGCCTCGCCCCTCTGCAGGATCCGGCTCTGAAAAAAATTTCCCTCCGCACAGCGCACCGGTCTCTACCCTTTCCCCCACCCCGCCCCACCACACACTCGCACCCCGCCCCCGTCTGGCCACTTTGGAACCCACTGCATCCCCAATCTCACTGAAGGAGCGTCATACCGAATGGCCTTTCTCTCTAGAAGGAACCTTGACAGACATCTAAGATATCTGATATCTACTAAGATAGCCCCTAGGACTTATTTCAGTACAGGAACGGACCCGGGCATGAGATATGGCACCCCAAATGTAACCAGCTAAAAGGGCCTCCTCGTCAGAAAAATAAAGCTGTGTAAGTAAGAAGTCTTTACCTTTTGCAACGAACCTTGGGAAACATTGGTTTCCTTACAAATGGGGGTAAGGTGGTCTCCGTCCTCACTTCTCTTGCTTTCTCTAAGAGATCGATTTTGCTTCTATTCGTATCTCCTGTTCACACTCCCTACTCCAGGGGGCTCTGGGCTTATTTATTTCTTTATTTCCCCGAAGGTCCAGGCATGCTGGACTTGTGTCTTACAGTAGACCTTGATAAACGAAGACGGAGAGAGAGCTCAGTCTCCCGCCACTGCCCCCCAGTCAAGCGTGACAAGGCGCGGGCTGGTTGCGTGACTTGTGACGTCTCCAAGCCCTATAGGAGCAGCGGCTGGTGAGATAGATAGTCGCTATCGCCTGGTTGCCTCTTTATTTTATTGGGGTATGCCTGGCAATAAACAGTAATATTTAATTTGTCGGAGACCACAAACCAACGACAAGCTGGGAGGTACTTGCTTTTCTTAACAGACCCTGGAAGAAGTCTTCGTTTTAAAACGGGGGTCTTTGGGGGAGGGATGTCCTTTCAAAACTCCTTGTGAACTACCTCGCCTCAGTGAGCAAACCCTTTTGGCTTCTTGGCTGAAGGAAGAGTGAGGTTATTGGAGGTGAGTCTTGTTGGGGGGAACCTAAAGGGAGGGACAGATATCTACAGGGCGGCCTTAATTTTCCCCAGAGCCCCTGCTTCCCACCCTGCCTAAGCCTGTCGCAACCCCCTCCTTACTGGATTTTATCTTCGCAACCCCCTCCTTACTGGATTTTATCTTCTATCACCTGCAAAAGTGGATTCCTTGCGCCAGGTTTTAAGAAAAATACTCAAAACAACATTGCGTGGTGCCTGGCTTTGTACACCATCTAAGCTCTCAGTGAAGGAAGTCTGGCTGGCTGGGTTGCTGCTTGGGGAAGGCCAGCTTTTCCCTCTCGGGAAGGGCCTGCTGATTATTTATGGGGATTAATTTTATCCTCAAATCTCCGAGAATGTAAAAGGGATTGGAGAGGTCTGTCTGGATTTCCCCTTCCTTCAACCAGAGATGCAGGCTCTCATCCCGAGGTCAGACCGACTTTCAGTCTTCCACCCTAGGTTGAGGTTGCCTCCGGTCGACCCCAAAGGCTTTCTAGTCGACTTTTTGAAGCGTGGCGAAGGTGTTTGCACAAATAAATGGCTGGCCTTGGCCAGGGTCTGTGTGAAAACAGACCTGGAAGCTAGAGGGTGGGGTTGCCCCTGGCTGCCCCACGTTTACAACTGCAAAGTCCACTGGCAAAATTTTGCAGGGACGGTTTGCAAATTTTGCAGCCGCAGAGGCTGTTGCTGGAGTCCTGGGTGGCATATTTTCCCTCTCTCTCCAATCCTTGGCTCTAAGGGTGTAGTTTCTAATTAGAGTCCCAGAAAAGACTTGTACTGAGAGGATATAAAGGAAGCTGAAGCAGGAAACAGTACGTGATCTTGGGTGTTTGTTTCAAGCAACATTCTGTGCTGTCCCAGCCTGGTTCTGCTTACAGCAAGACCTACTTCCAGTGTCTCTGCTGTGGGCTGCTTTCGTTCACCCCCTGAACTGCAGACTTCAGAGAGGCAGAAGGGCAGGCCAAGGAGCGCTGGCAGCTGAAACCCCCAGCCAGCCCTCAGTGACTGATTATTTTAATAAAACTGGGCACTACTCTGTGTACACTCCAGTGTGTGTCTTGGGGAGGGGTATACGCAACGATTTCTTGGCATCTTTGATCTTGGTGTCCCCCATCCTAAGGCACCTTCTCCCCCAAGTCCTAGAGAGCTTGGGGGGGGGCAATGAGTGTGAGATGGAGGAGAGATATCAGGGCAGCTAGTCCTGGCTCCGCATGGGGCCAGGCAGGGTCACACCGCTCTCTGTCTGAGGTCAGCATTGGAGACTGCAGAGGCCCGTGGGTGTGCACACACGCCTAATGCAACCAGTCTTGGTTCTCTGCAGGGCTGGTCCATTGAAATTGCTGGGCTTCCCAGAGTTCTGCCTTGATTCCTGTAGCTCTCCTCCTTCCTTCCTTCCTTCCTTCCTTCCTTCCTTCCTTCCTTCCTTCCTTCCTTCCTTCCTTCCTTGTCTTTCTTTCTTTCCTCCCTGCAGCCACTGGCTCAGAGCAGCCAACTGAGATGGAAGGAGGCTAAAAGGGGAAGAGAAGGGAGTGGGGGTGGGGACTCAGTAGGTCTAGAGCGGAGGGCCCTGTAGTGATTCAAGAGTTTGGGGTGTATCTCGTGAAAAAGTGGGAGAGGTGGTGGGAGGAGGGAGGGAGGGGAGGGGAAGAGAGAGAGAGAGAGAGAGAGAGAGAGAGAGAGAGAGAGAGAGAGAGGAGGGAGTGAGTTGGAAAAGCAATTTCTATACTTTGTGAGCATCCCAGCTGAGTTAGATTGTCAGAGACAGGAGAGAGAGAGAGAGAGAGAGAGAGAGAGAGAGAGAGAGAGAGAGAGAGTGTCATACTTCAAATTCTGGAACTTTAACCCCTGAAAGCGTCTCTCTGGAAACAGCTGGCTGATGCCCAAGGCTCTCTCAAGTCTCTCAGCTTTTCTTCTCTGGGGGGTGCAAGGGCAGAGCAGGACACTGAGATTGTAGGGTTTATGGAAGCTCCCAGATCTGCTATTTAGTTTCCTGTTCCTCTAAGCCCTTCTGGAGCCCGACAACTTAAAAGTATTTGGGGCTAGCGAACAGTCAGCGAGCTGTGAAGGAGGTGTGTGCTGGAGGTGGGCAGTCGCTGGGAGGCTCCAGTGGTGGGTACTTCTTCGTAGCAACAGTAGCAGCTAGCTTGGGCAAGCAGTCCCCAGCACAAACTCCAGAGACACCATGCCTGCACCCCCACCTGGCCTCCGACTTTCCAGCTAAGAGGAAGAGGGGCGGTGGCGAATGCATCCCGCTGTACAGAGCGAGGTAACGGTACTACCAGATGGCCGGGGAGGCTTGGGCGGGAGCAGGCAGCAACAGTCAGCCGACCGGGGAAGAGGAGAATGGCGGACTCCAGCCCTGTCTTGCATTCTGCAGAGTCTGGCTTGCCGAGATTTTACCCGAGCCTTTCAAGGCAAGAGGGAGTCGGGAGGCTGCCGCGACTCGGGGAGCAGCATTGAGGCTTGCAAGGCACACGGCCTGGTTCTGTCAAACCACATCTTGCTCGCCTCCGCCAGTCTCTGAGCTTCCCCGGGATCCTGGCAAGGGCTCCGGTGGGTTTCTCTCTATGGCTGGCCGTGAACGGGAGAACATGTGGGGCTCCAGCCCTGTTTTTCTTTGTTATGAGAAGATTATGGGGGCTCCCATGCCAGTCTCCCCCAAGCTCCTAAGACCACAGGAAGAAAGATACGGTAGAACTGGGCCTCAGAAACTATCCATGGCCCGGTTTAGGTCTCAGGCCGCTTCAAACCAGGCTGGGATTCAGGCTTTTTTTCCTACGAAGCTGCTAAAATTGTGGGGAGCCATCTCTTACATGATGTCTGCTGGTGTTTTGAGGTAGAGGCAGTGCTAGAAATCTTTCTTTGAGAAAGGAGAATGAACGAAGAACTTCAACTGCTTGATTCGTCTTCTTCGGTTGAAACCCGGGGCTGCCCTACGAACCCACCTCCGTCCCTAGCAGCCCATTGAATGTCTGCAGCCCAGGATTTATCTGGGACTGATTTTAGGCTGTCCAACTGGGAGCCAGGCCGGCAGTTTGAGTTAGCCAGCCCCATTGAAGCTCAAAGAAGTTCCCTTTAGCTTGCTTACTCTACGAAGAAACGCCTG
>CM052721.1:41972926-42022959 GCA_028551405.1 Uromys caudimaculatus
TTCGAGTCCTTTCTCCTGTTTTTTATTTTTGCAAGACGCGGGTTATTCTGGGCCCTTTTGTCCATTATAATAAAATAATGTCTCTTAGGAGGTTTCATTAAAAAAAAAAATGCTGGCCCGGCCTCTTGGATTTGACAAAGACCATTTCTCTAAGGGGCACAGGGTTTTTGTTTTCTGTTTTGTTTTGGGTTTCTACCCGATGGCTTCCAAAAATACCGACGCCTTATCTTTATTGGCTCTTCCAGGAGTTCAGACAAATTTGACGGACAGCTCTCTTATCACCCAGAGCCTGTGCAGGGGAGATGCGGGGGGCCTTGCCGCCTCCTCCCTGTCTGAAGCGGGTATTTCGCAAGCGGTGGTGCGTGGTCAGAAAGTATAACAATAAAAAGACTTTCTGAAGCCTCCTTCAGCTTGGAGTGAAGGGTCAAACAGCTGTCCCCTATGTCGCTAGACACTCTCCAACTCTCTCTCTTGTCGTCCTCAGAATAGAACCTCGCGCGGGCACAGGAACCCGGGCGCACTATGGCCGATACAGATGAGGGCTTCGGCCTGGCGCGCACACCTCTGGAGCCTGATTCCAAAGATAGGTCCTGCGATTCGAAACCCGAGAGTGTTCTGGGGGCTCCCAGCAAGTCTCCATCATCTCCGCAGGCCGCCTTCACCCAGCAGGTAAGAAAAGCTGGCCCAGCGGTGTAAATCGAGGCCTGAACCCGGCTCTCTATTTGTGCAGAGGGCGGGCAAGGACCAGTTATTCCCTCCACTTTCTGGCTAGTCTCATCCAATCTCCCCCAATTCCACTCTATTCCAATCCACTTTATCGAGGCGTTTATCTTTATGGCCTGCGTATTTTAGAAACCTATTTACATTATTGGAGAGCTCTCAATTATCCGACTATTTGAGGTCAGCTAACAACGGCCCAGATAATTCTCTCCCAGCTGCCCTGGGTATGCCTTATTAAGGGTCGAGTCAGCGGCCGCTTCAGGCCGGCATGAGCGATGGCTTGACCCTTCTTAGATCTTTCTTAGCCTTCGCCTCGGCTCGCCTGCTCTGCGCAGCCCGCCTCGCCCCTCATGCAGTACCATTTATCTTGCTCCGGGGCCTGGAGGAGCTCCCTGACCCTCCAAGGAGAGCACACAGGGGGCTGGGACCAAGGCACCCGGAGCCCGGAGCTCCTGCGGGCTGGAAGTTGGTCCCGAGGGGACGGAGAGGGACCCACCCTATAATCTGCTATCTGAGCCCCCAGCGCGTTGGGTGTGCTAAGTAGGTTTAAAACTAAGTGTCACTGGGCACCCACCGATCGGGAAGGCTTGATCAGAGAGATGGGTTAGATCTCAAAATCCTTTCCAATAGATGTGTGTATAATTTTTAATAAAAAGAAAGAGGCTTTTACTGGGGGAAATTTACATATTTTTAAAAAGGGCAAACAGGTCCACTTTTCAGTCGATTGATAATTGTTTCAAAACAAAGATTTGTGTCTGATGTTTTGGTATTGGTTTTTAGAAATAACTTCCAGTTGAAAGGGAACATGGCTTCAGTGGCTGCCCCGAGTCAAAGAAAGGCTGGGCGATGGTGCTAGATACGACAAGAGCCTGGAAAGACTGCTAATACAGACACTGAGAATTCTTTTTTTGTCCTTGAGAAGAAAAACATTTTTAAAATTGAAAATTTCTACATAGTGGCTCACATGTGCTGGCATCTTAGCACTTAGGAGGGTGAGGCAGGAGGATTGCCAAGAGTTTGATACCTTTATATGCGCTTCATTGTGAATTCCAGGCCTGTCTGGGCTGCAGAGCAAGACTTTGTCCCCAGTAATAACAACAATAATATTGAGAATTCTTGTATGTTCGTATTCAGACCCAGTGATGAAAGACAGCATTGCATTTGCATAGCTGTGTGTTTTGCATCTAGGCGACAATACAAAAATATCCTAGTAGGGTTTTTTTAATTGACCCCCTCCCCAGCCATGTCTCAGCTAAAAATGGATCCAAATTAGATGGCCTGGTCCTCTAGGGACGAGCTCTGTGGTGGGGGATGATTCCCAGGCCTCAATCTGGTGGAAGAGACAGCAGGTACCGAGAGCTGAGACTCTGCTGGATGCAAACTCCAGCTTGCCTAGGGAGTTGTAGGCAGATGCCACGCCATGGGCTGCCCCAGAGTTCCCATCACTCTCCAGAAGTCAGAACCCTCTTTCTTTGAATGCACTGGTTTGGGTGAGCATTCCGCCTCTGCATACAGGGGGAGTTTGAGAAGGAATTAACCCCTCAGAGCCATCCCTGAAATTTTTTCTCTCTATCAAGGGCATGGAAGGAATCAAGGTGTTTCTTCACGAACGAGAACTGTGGCTGAAGTTTCATGAAGTGGGCACAGAGATGATCATCACCAAGGCAGGGAGGTGAGCCAGCTCCTGGCACGGAAGGAGGGCAGCCATTGGAGGAAAAAAAAAAAAAAAAGAAAGAAAGAAAGGAAGAGGCTGAGAGAGAAAAAAAATAGAATAGAGACAATATTTATTCAGAGTTCATTCTGGCTAAAGAGTCCTCAGCAGAATGGGGGACCTACCCCAAATGCTTACCTTTGGATAGAATGTTCCTTCCCGATCTTATAGGAAGAGAGAAAGGTGGGGGCGGGGAGAAAAGGTGTAAAGCAGGGAGACTAGAGGACTTTGAGTCGTTGGACTTGGACTTGTTCCCTTGCTCCTACCCCTATTTCCACCTTCTCTGATCTTGGAATAGTTCCAGGGTCCCCACCCGATGATTGCCAAAACGGGGATTGTTGACTGTATTCGCTACCTCGTTCATTGTTTATACTGAGCGGGTGAAGTCTTTGAAACCGATCGGGGAGCTCCTCGGAGCTCTGTACACAGACACGAATAAACACAGCCGATCCGCCATCGCGCGGGGCCCAAAACTGCTCTTCAAGGCCGGCAGGAGTTTCAGCTAGAGAGGCTAGGCTAGGCCTGGGGTTGGAGGGTGACAGAACAATTCAAACTCTGAGTCTTCCGTGTGTATTTGTGTGTGCCGGTCTGGGCAACCTACTCATTTCCCCAGCGTCCGGCCTAAGCTACATGCGTCCCCACCATCTAAAAAGCCACGAGTCTGCCCAGTGCAAGCATGCGAAGAGACAGGGGCCAGGGCAGTAGGCCCAAGCTGCCGGGTGCTTAAAGGCAAAGGGTGGAGTTGATTTTTCCAGATTCCGCGGGTTCTCCAGTCCAAGCCGCCCTCAATAAACTGACAACGGTGACGTTTATTATTTCTTGAAATTAAACAATGTCGGCTCCCCCGCTCAGCCCGAGGCTCTAGTGAACTAGAAGGCGGTGGGTCTGTTTATATCAGACATCTGAGGTCCCCTTTCCCATCCTGCCCAGGAGGGAAAGTCCCAGCCGGCTGCCTTTTCCCCCTCGCTGGAGCCGAGAGGATTTAACTATAAAAGGCCTGCACTGTCTCTGGTGCCTCTTGCTGGGGCAGATAAACACGAGGAGTCCGGGCTCCCGGCCTGCGATGGAGAGGCCTTCTCTCACCTCTTCCCACGCGGCACCAACCTAGGTCCAACGACTTGTCCTGGTGCGCAAATCCAGCCGGATCCCTTGCTTTCTGGAGCGCAGTCCTCACCAGACGTTAAGGAAAAAAAAATTCTAGGGGGGCTGAGGTATGGGGGAGCCATTATGAATCCGAGTTCTGTACCAGTTGTGTGTCTTCAGCTTTCTAGTTCAGGCTTCGCCTCTCTCTAAAATCGACAATGGAAGGGTTTGGAATTTCTTTCCTGAGTGCCTGGGAGTTTAAGCTCCCCAGGGAAACCTGCCAAGCGCCGTGGAGAAGTTGCAGACCATTTATGAGTGACCGCACGCTGGCCATGCGGGACTGGTCACTAACCCAGAGAACTTGGGAAGCGCTCTGGCAGCCCCGGTCAACCTGCGCCTCTGAGGGCAGAGGACTAAAGTTAGTATCCAAGGTGATGTGTCCCTAGAGGGCCACCTTGGATGGCAGCCTCGGGCTTGAGTGAGCCAGTGGTTAGTTTTGTATTTAATGAACCGCCTCCTCCCCCTGATACTAGATTATCCCGTTGAAAGCTGGTCTCTTTAAACTTAGACGTCTATAGGCAACAATTCCCGGGCCCTACTTTCTTCCGAGGTTCCTGCAGTTGCAGCGGCTGCCTCCCTTCTCCCTGCGCCCTGTTCTCCTCCCGGTAACTTCAGGGGAAACCCGGCCTGGATCTCACCGAGGATGGAGTGGGGCCAGTGGTCTTCTTTTTCCCAGGGAAAATGGCTGCAGATCAGGGACCTGCTCTTCTTTCTATCTGCGTGTCCCTCCCTTCATCTCCCTCTCTCTCTGTCCCAGGCGAATGTTTCCTAGTTACAAAGTGAAGGTGACTGGCCTGAATCCCAAAACGAAGTATATTCTTCTCATGGATATCGTTCCCGCAGACGACCACAGATATAAATTTGCTGATAACAAATGGTAGGTTCCAGGTTTCCAAAGGGCAGGGAGGGCTGGGAGGAAACTGTGATGCCTACCTCACCCCCAGCAACCAGAACAGAAAATTCATTGTTGTTGTTGTTATTATTTCCAATTAAAGCTCAAGGCTTTTGTGCCGCTTCTGTTGTATATAAAAGGACCGCAGCCACTAGCTCCCATTTCATAGACCTAAAAACTGAGGCTGTGGGAAGTGAGGGGATCCTGTGTACTTCTCTATACTCTCATGGGCTGCACTTTTTATTTTTTAAAAGAATATTTTTTTTTAAAAAAAGGGTATTTTCACCAAGTACTGGATATATTTCTGGGGGGCATAAAATCATTTACAGTTATTTTTTATGAGTTACCTGCTTTGAACATGACTTTTTTTATGAAACTGCAAAACTGGCCAATGGCTTTTCTGGTAAAACAGTCAGCAGAGGAGACTCATGCCTGGGCTCCATTGCTCCTCAGGCAGCGGGCAGCGCACAGCTCAGAGGCTGCAAGAGTCTGGCTCCTTTAAAAGCATTTGCGTTTTCAAGAGTTTTTTTGCATGTGCATATTTTCAGATACCACCGATAATTTGTGGGCAGCCGAGACTTTGAGGCCCCACACACTCTGGCACTAGGCTGGGGAAGGCATGGTGGAAAGAAGAAAGAGTCAGGCCAGGGGTTTTCTTGGATCCAGTGTGGTGTGCTCTGGGGACAGTGGGGGCTGTAAATGTCTGAAGGAGACCAGAATGTACCCAGAACTTTGCCCTCTTAAGCAGCCCTCTTCAGGCCAGCTACCTCTGGACCATGCAGCTCTTATCTCCTTTACCTAGGTCCGTGACTGGTAAAGCCGAGCCTGCCATGCCCGGTCGCCTTTATGTGCACCCAGACTCCCCAGCAACCGGAGCCCACTGGATGAGGCAACTTGTCTCCTTCCAGAAACTGAAGCTCACCAACAACCACCTGGACCCATTTGGACATGTAAGTATCCTGCCCCCCGTCGGTGTGTTTCTTTACTCCTCCCCAGGACTCTATCTTTTGCCCGCTCTTCTGTTTCCCCACAGCCCTGAGGCTCTCGGCGGCATCCAATTTACTTAGCCCCAAGCTGCTCCCCAACAAGTTGGGACCCATCCTCCCGGCTGGGTACGTTAACTCTTTTATCATTCAGATCGGGACTTTACCCCCTCCCACCTTTTCTTCGCCTCAGGCTCCCAGCTCTTCTCTCTGCCACTCCATACCTGGCCTTCTTTTCCCTCCTAACTGTTTCTTTGCTCTCCATGGTTCTCGGACTGAGAGGACACTCTCTCCCCTGCCTGGTCCTGTGGTCTATGCCAGGATCTGTCTTTCCTCTTCCCTGGGTGGCTAGAGATGGGGCTACAGGCCTTCCCATCTTTTAAAGGCCCCCACTTTGTAACTGAACTTTCCTGGGTAAGGAGCGCTCAGGTCTTGTGCCTCCTCTTTTACTGGTGCAAGTGACCTCTGGTTTCATTGCCTCCTTGAAGCTCAGTGCTTTCATATTTTATTTTACTCTGCAATATCTCCTCTCCTCTCCATGCTTAGAAAGGGCAAACCTAGATCAGAATCCCAAAATCTGGCATCTCTTTGGCTCCGGTGATTCCCCCACACTGTGAGGGTACAGTGAGTGTACCCTCAGTCTGGCTTCACCCTTCTTTCCCCAAAGAACGACAAAACCCAGGCTTTTGGAGAAACAGCCTCAAATCTGTAGGTTACTTTGGGTTTTCAAATTCTCCATTTAGAGCCCATTGTTAGATGACCATTCTCGTCCTTGAGGCATCTGATACTCAAGGTTGCTCTTGCAAAGGGAAGTCTGGGGGCAGGGGAGGGGCTAGAGGATATGCCCAAGTTCAACAGCTTGCTTGGGGATAGGGGTTTCATGGGGCTGGGGGGGGGGCACACAGTCTCCAATTTAGGGAAATAAGTTCTGGGTAGATTGGACATGGGAATAAATTCAAATGAGAAGAAATCTGCTCTTTCTAAGTGAGGTGACAGAGGCTAACTGGGACCTGGGGAGGGAAGAGGGTCTCAGGATGGACCACTGGGAGAGGGGGTTCTGCGTGTGGGAAGGGGAGAACACTGGATGGTGGGTAGAAAGTTCTATCCTGAGCACTTCTTCTGGATCAATGAATTCATAGTGATCCCAGTGCAGAAATGTCCTGGGGCTCTTCTGGTCCAGGATTAGAAGGCTTAGGGTATTCCTGTGGTTACTAACCAGAAAGTAGGTTCAAGGTCCTGGGGGGTGTCCCCTGCCTGTGAATGCTGAGACCCTTGAGTAGGGGCTTCCATGGAGTCCCCAGATGGCAACTGAGTCTGTCTCACAGCCTCATTTCAGCTTCAAGCTGCTCCTCTGTTTTTCTGACAGTACTTTTTGGGGTCACTCTGGGGTAGACTTCCAGGAAAGGTCCTTGGCCCTATCAACAGATACGAGCCACTTAGCTGCCTCCCACCCCCACCCCCAGTTTCCTCTCAGCAACTCATGGACAAAGAGTGAAGTACTCTACACCGACTTTGAATCTAGAGTCACCCTGATGGAATTAGGGGCCATTAGATCACCCTCATTCTGAAGTCTCCACACTGTCCCCAGCTGTCAAAGCAATTTGGTTAAGCCGAGGGGACGGCTGTGCTGGCCCAGGAGCTGTGGCAGTCAAGCTGGACCTGGTGCGTCTCTCTGTCGCCATGCCGCTGGTCCACCAGCGACATTATAAGCCTGGGAGATGGACGGTGTGTGTGTGTGTGTGTGTGTGTGTGTGTGTGTGTGTGTGTGTGTGTGTGTGCAATTAGAACTGGACACCCCCGGGAAGGAACTAAGGGGTCGAATCTTGCATCTTGAGGGCTTTGCTTCAGGGTTAGGCCAGGAATTCTGCAAACCGGGGTCAGCAATGCAAACAATCAGAGACACGGAGCGGAATCCTGCTGCCGTCAGGGCCTGGGACCCTGTGGGGGGGGGGGCAGGTAAATGTGACTTGTTGCATTAGAGAGTTTTGGATGACTTTTAACAGTCACTCCAGCATCAAAATATGGGCATCATCTGGACAACAAACCCAGTTTTATTATTATGAATGCATATGCAGGAGCACTGCCTCCTTCCTCCCCTCCTCCCTCTCCTCAGTCTCATAATAATAATAATAATAATAACAATAATAATGATTATAATGTGGTCGTAGCAATAACCAACAGCAGCTGGAGTAAACCCTACTTGGAGTAGCTCAAGTGGGGAGAAGGCCGCAACCCCTTTTCTAGGAGATTCAGAGCTCCGTCTCTGAGTTCCAAATGTTTACACTCAGGGAAAGGAAACCTCCAGGTCAGCCTGTCCCTGCCTCAGTGGGACACTCTCCTCACCCCACAGTCTTAGGAAGACAGACCCACCTCTCCTATACCAACATGTCTCCCCTCCCTCCTGACGACTCTTTTTCATGTTTCAAAACGAAAGACCCAGGTTTGAGTTCTGTTAAGAGCCACCAAGCCTCAGCAATCTAAAACTGCTATGCTCAGTTGGCAGGGTCCGCCCTCGGCCTTCCTCAGAACGTGTTTGAGGAGGGGATGAGCCGTGACTATTTGTATGTATGCCTATATGTCCTTCCTGTCCCCCTCTGCCACACACTACTGTCCAGTTTCTCCAGCCCCCGCCGGTTCCTGCCTCCAGACTTGCCAGGCTCCCGTTGGGGGCTGGAAGTGCCCTCATACACAGAGTTAATTTATTAAGCAAACTTTATTAAGAATTCTGATTTACTGCCCTGTGTGCTTTGGGTAGGTTCCTGGAATATTACCTTGACTTTCTAATGTGGAAATTGTCATTTTTGAAATGTTTCTTTTAAATGAAATCACTGGCCCTTTTTCAAAAGAGAAGAAGAAAAAAAAAAAAAGACTTTTTTTTTTTTCTTTCCGAGAGCCCATATAATAAAGCTTAATTGGCAGCGTAGATGTGGGGGGAGCAAGGACCTAGCTGGAAACAAAGGGAGTTTTGATTATTTTTTTTTTCTTCTGACAATCTCATTTTCTGTTATTTTTAGATTATTCTGAACTCCATGCACAAATACCAGCCCCGATTACACATCGTGAAAGCAGACGAAAATAATGGGTTTGGTTCAAAGAATACTGCGTTTTGCACCCACGTCTTTCCGGAGACAGCTTTTATCGCTGTGACTTCGTACCAGAATCACAAGGTAAGCCCCCAGAGTCTCCACCCGCCTGCACCGGGGCCGCCTGCTGCTTTACGTGGACGCATGCGCCGTGTCCTCACTGGAATGCAGTCCTTTAAGACGGAGGGTGGGTCCACAGTCTTACAGTCTCAGCTGCTATTGTCCTCCAGGGGGCTGGGCAGGGGCCAAGTTGGAGCTGTTTGCTTTATATTGGTGGTGGGGAAGGATCTCTCTCACCTATCCTTTCTAGTTAGAAGCAAACTAATCATCCATTTATGCGCAATTGGTGCGAGTCTACAGAAAGGGGGAGGGGGAAGGTGACATTGTGCAGGGGTGAGTGGCTAGTGCTACCTTTGGTGAGGACTGACTTTTCTGTTGAGAACAGCGGCGTGGTTTTTAGAGGCACTTCAACTGGCAATGGGGCAGGTGGCACAGCCTAGGCTAATTGGGGGGGCGTGAGAGCCCCACGTGAGCTCAATGGAGTTTGTCCCCTCCCCCTCCATCTGGGTGAAGTTAGCTGTAAAGGTTGTAAGACTGACAGGGGAGGCCAGAGAAGGGTCACAGGCAGGTTTCCTTCTGGGTCAGCCAGTGCGGGCCATCCTGGGCCAGGCTGGGTGGTAGACAATACCTCCACCGATCTTCTGTTAGAACCCACTGTGGGTAGTCTCTGAATTCGGCCCGAAGGTGGCTGTGGCTGAAGAGTGATGGATGACCCCTTCCAGATCTAGGGAGAGCTTCCTTCTTTGCCTCAGAAGAAACCCCCTCCCCCCTCCCTAACACGATTACTTTTTTAAAGGGAAGAAGCAGAGTTGACCCCACCAAGGGCAAAATGGCGAGGTCAGTTGCTGTGATTTAGCGAAACTGTATTTCACGTGCCCAGAAATCAGCTTCCTCACCGGGCCCTGCAAGCCCTTGTTTAGTTGTGAACTTAAAGGCTCCTAGAGCTGACACAAGAGCCACAAATATCTCATCCCCCTTCCCCTCAGGCAAGCCCAGGTTCACAGAGGATGTGTGTGTGATGGGGGTGGTGGTGTGTGTGTACCTACATATAAAATGACCTTTAAAAATGTGGGTCCGTGGATCCTTGGCATGTTTTGAGTCGTGGACATTCACTGTCCCCATCCCTCTTGCCTCTTTGCTTTTAGCTTCGCTGCTTATTTGCTTTGTGAGCATATTTGGGTTTGAACTCGCAGCTTCAAATGTTGCTAAGAATACATCCTGCCGCTGAGCTGCATTTCTGGCCTCTTAAAGACTGAGTGCTAGGTCACGTGGGACCTATGGGCATACGCCCAACACTGTCATATTTCTGTGTGTATGTGGACTCTGTGTGTTGGGGGAGGGGATCAGACATTGTACTAGAGCTTGCTTGTTGAGTTTAGATGACAACTCATGGAAGTTGGTTCTTTCTACCTTTCTGTGAATTTTGGGAATTGAACTCAGGTCCTCAGGCTTGGTGGCAAGCACCCTTATCTGCTGAGCCATCTTGCTGACCCATGTACGAGTTTTGAACAAAGTCTAAAGGTCTGTGGATCTAGACATTCCCAGGTCTGTCAGTGTGGGTCTCCAGCCACACAGTTGGGTGTGTGTTTGATTGCATTGAAGTTCCACAGGAAGTGCTCTCTGTATTAGTTGGGACTCTAGTTGAAGTGCACACGAAGGTCTTTTCAGCCAAGTGGCAGATTTTGTACATGCACAACGGAAGACAAGTTTCTGCCATTCCATCTTTCTTATGTCTTACCTGTCAAGCCCCGAAGTCATTAATTTTCTGTGTGAAGAGCCCAAAGAGATACATTTCCCAGTCAAGGTCAAGACCCTTGAAAACATTCCTCAAGTGGATGCAGGACCTGTGACTTAAATAAGTGGGTCATGGGGTCTTGTGATTGGTAGACAGCATCTCTCCCTTTATTGTCTCAGCTGGGATGGGTGTGGAGTCCGCTGAGGGCATAGGTGAGCCTGCTGAGATGTTAACCATGTGGGAATCATAATAGCATCCACTGCCTGGGGTCCTTGCTAGGATTATCCCTAGATAATTCCTGGAACCATTATAGATGACAGAGCAATGGCCTGGATCTAGCCACTGGTTTGCTTGTAGGTCAGCTCTGTTCAGAACTTTGATGTTTTTGGAAACCTCTTAGCTCGTTCAGTACCACTCCTTGAGTGTATGGAAATCCGCCTGACTGGCATTTTAAAATTAGGTCTTATTATTGCGGTTGAAAAATCACAACCAGTCCTGGTCTTTGTGGTTCCCTTGGTTTCTTGTCAATCAAGAGCGAACTTGTTTTGTCTTGGATGAATGTGTTTGGGGAAAGCCAGGAATTCCTGGGGAATGCGAACCCTTGTTTGGGAAGGGGTGTCCCAGAGCTCAGTGCACCCAGGATGTTTTCGGCATGCTAGCCAGGTGCCAGGCAGGGTGTGTAGGTGGCAATGTTCCTTTCTTAGGTGATAAGGCACGGACCTTCCAAACACAGGACCCTTAATGGCGAGCTGTATTTCCTCAGCCCAGCTGTGACCCTAAGCTGGATTTGGGAGTTATTTCCCCAGATGTTTGACAGCCTGGAAAAAAAAAAAAAAGATATTTAAAAACTCGAATCTTCCCCAGCTCCAGCATTCACTCGGGAAACACGTTTTTGTTTAGGTTTTTACAGCAGTTGTCAGCAGCTCCGAGCACACTGCCTAGAAATATGTAGGTGTTAAACGCGTCACTCGGGCATTTCATTTCCCGGTTCTTACTACAATGGCTGTGTATGCAAGCGTACACGTCCCTCAATGTTAACCAACTTTTCCATCTCAAGGAGCTTTGCTCCAGCTTAAGTCCTTGTGTATAGAGTTCATATTTATGAGGTACAAGTTTTCTGGTTGGGACCAGGAAATGAAGCCCCTAATAGAGAGACATAATTAAGATTCTTGGCCCTCATGAGTTGTTTTTTTCCCCCCAAAAGCAAGAATTTGCAACAATTATTTTCATTAATTTTTACAACCGCTGTCTCACCAGTTGGAGCCGGCATTTATGTTTGCCTTCGCCCCACTCTCTCTCTTACCCGGATATCCGGTTTTATACTGATTTTGGAAGGGAGTGCATTTGTACGGTAAATAGAAGTAGGTTTCCCTGGAGCTTTTAGGTAGGTATAGGTTTCCAGGTGTGCAGATTTGGGGGCTTATAAGCTGACATGCAGCCTACTGGGGGGGGTGTTATAGAGTGGTTTATAGTGTAAGAGGCTGTGTGCAAAATAAAATGTGTTTCAGCAGTAGGTGAGCCTGTCTGGAAGGATTTTTCAAGGATGATTCTGCTGTGTGTGTGTGTGCGCATGCATGCCTGTGGTGTGTGTATGTATGTGTATGAGTCTGTGTGTCTGTGTGGGGTGAGTGCATGTGCGTGTATGTGTGCACATGTATGTGTGTTTGAGGTATGTGTGTGTGGGGGATGTGTGTATGTGTACATATGTATGTGTGCAAATGTGTGTGTTTGTGATATGTGTGTATATACATGTATATGTCTCTGTGTGCCTGTGTGGCGTGTGCATGTGTGTATGTGTGCACGTGTGTATGCGTATATGTGTGTACATGCACACGTGTGTGTGTTTGTGGTATATGTACGTGGTATACACACGTACATGCCTGTGTGTGCCTGTGTGAGGTGTGTATGTGTGCGCACTTTCATACCATACCCACAAGTAGAGGTCAGATGATAACTTGAGGGACCCAGTTCTTCCCTCCTATTTGTCTTGGGGACAGAGCGCAGGTGTCCAGGCTTCCTGGCAAACACCATCTCACTGGCTCCGCCTTACCTTTGAGACGGGGTCTCTCACTGAATCCAGGGCTCACCCTTTGGCTAGACTGGCTAGCCAGTGAATTCCTGTGGACCCTCCTGTCTCTGTGCCCTCAGAACCAGCGTTCAGTGGGATCTGAACTCAGGTCCCCATGCCTGTGTTAGGGGCACTTTACCCCCCCAATCACCCCAGCCCTCCCCAGCAACAATTTACACTTGTATCCTGGAGGGGCCTACGCAGTCCCTGAAAAAAGTGAGGTGGGTGTGTTGTAGAATCCAGGAATGGAGCGGTGTGTACAAAGTCCTGGATTCTGTTTCTAGTACTGCCTAAAAGGAGGCATATTTAAAATCAATGTTTAAGTGTCTCTATAACTAATTATTTTTTTATTTTATGCAATAAGTTTTTGCTTTGTTTCTTGTTTTTGTTTTTGCTTGAGACAGAGTCTCAGTAAGGAACCTCAAACTCATGTTCCTGCCGCCTCAGGAGCATGGTGGGATTGTAGGTGTGAACCACCCCATCTGCCCGCCACAGGAGCATGGTGGGATTATAGGTGTGAGCCACCCCATCTGCCTGCCATCATCGTTTCGTATAAATTAAGGAATGGTGAAGTTGTGAGTGACCTCAAGTGACATAGAGACAATCAGTGTGAGAAAAAATAAAACCTTGTTTGAGTGTTTTGCCTGCATGTATGTCTGTGCATATGTGTTTGCCTGGTGCCCATAACGTTCAGAGTAAGACATCAGATCCCCTGGAACAGGAGTTACAGACAACTGTGATCCACCATGTGAATGCTGGGACCTGAACCTGGGTCCTCTGGAAGAGCAGCCAGTGTTTGTAATTGCTGAGCCATTTTTTCCCCCAGTCTAGCAAAAAGCTTTTTTTTTTTTTTTTTTTCCCAGACAAAATAAAGCCCATGTTTTTCATTTTTTCTTGGACCAAGTTTGGGTCCTAAGCTCTTAAAGGGACAGTGATGTTCTGGGCTGGGCCTGGATTCACAGCCTCATCTGTCCTCAGCATTGCAAGGACTGGGAGGCATCAGCTTCAGTGACTGGGATGAGGGAGAGGGTGATGGACAGAGGACTTGTTCCGTCCTTTAAACGATCTAGTTATTATTTTGTTTCTCTATAATAGGGTTTCATGCAGCCCTGGCTGACTTTCAACTCAGCATATAGTCAATGGCTTTGAACTTTTTAATCCTTTGCCATCACGTCCCATTTATGCTTCTGCAATTGAACCCAGGATGTTTCTGTATGCTAGGCAGGCACTCTGTCAACTGAGCTGCACACCCAGTCCAAATTATTTATTATTATTATTATTATTATTATTATTACTGCTATACTATGGGGTCTTGCTATGTAGCCCAGACTGATCCCAAACTCTTGATTCTCCTGCTTCAGCTTTCAGAATGCTGAGATTACAGGCATGTGCCAGCATACACGATCTACAGCATAAATGCCAGCTTGATGTAATCTAGTCCTCAGTCAATTTTTGAACATTAATATCTTACAAAATCCTCCTCCATCGGATTGGGCCTTATGGCAGAATCTCAGGAGGACAGGCAGATCTCTGAATTCAGACATGCACATTTCAGAGAGAGCTTTCAGACTCCAACTTATCCTGAAGAGTCCAGACACAATCAGAAAGCAACAGGCTTTGCCAGGCAAGCCTGTGATGCCAGCACAGCATCTGGGAGGCTGAGGCAGGAGAGTTAAGAGTTAGAGTCCAGAATCCAGGAGAATCCAGGCCTGTCAGAAACACCTGTTATTCAACAAAAGGGTGACAAGCTCTCTCTTTTGATATCCACAGGAAGTTCTGAAACCAAAGTCCACTCTCTGGCTGGAAAGAGGAAGTAGGTGCTATTAGAGAAGGTTCTAGCACAAACTAGTCCTGAACTAAAAACTCCGTCATTGAAAACTCAAGAGTTCATGGATGGTATCGATCAGGGTGGGACAGGAGAGCGAAGGAGCTGTCACGATGGGCCTGTTAAAGAACGAGGGAGGGGGATTGTGTGTGCACACATACACACGGATTTACAAAATATTTTAAAATGACCACTTTAAGAAAAAAAAGATCTGTCCTATTTTAAATTAATGTGTATCTGCATGTGTCCGTGTGTGCGTCTGTACCCACAGCTGCAGGTGCCAACAGAGGCCAAAAGAAGACACCGGATCTCTGGAACTAAAGTTACGGGTAGCTGTGAGGGGCTGGGGACCAAACTGGGGTTCCCTGCAAGAGAAGTTTGTGCCCTTACACCCGGTTACCTGTTTATTATTGTCATTAGTGTCTCTGTGTGTGTGTGTCTGTCTGTCTGTCTGTGTGTGTCTGTGTCTGTGTGTCTGTGTGTGTCTGTGTGTGAGCCACAGCACCCATGGAGGTCAGAAGAGAGCTTCTTGGAGGAAGTTCACTCTTTCTGCCTTTACCTGGGTTCTAGGAATCGAACTCAGGTCTCTAGGCTTGCTCAGCAAGTGCATTATAAGATGAGCCATCTCACTGGCCCTAACAGTAATTCTTCAATTTATCAGAAAACTATTTGAGTGTGTGTGTGTGTGTATGTGTGCATGTGTGTTTGTTTGCGTGCGTGCACGCATGTGTGTATATGTGTGTGTGTGTCTGTGTATGTATATGAGTGTATGTATGTGTGTGTATATGTGTGTATGTGTATGCATGTGTGTGTGCCTGTGTGTCTCTGTGTGTGTATGTGAGTGTATGTGTGTGTGTGTATATGTGCATGTATGTGTGTATGTGTATGTGTGTATGTGTGTGTGTGCATATGTGTGTGTGTGTTGGGTGTTGCATGTGTCAGGGCAGAGGACAACTTGTGGGAGTCATTTCTCTTCTCCTACCCATATGGGTGCTGGGGATTGAACTTGGCTTATCAGGTTTGGAGGCAAAGTTCATTTTCTGAAGCGGGTGTACTGCTAGATAGACGAGAGCATTCTCAGTGTTGAATAAAATGCAGCCACGGAGAGAAACTCAGTCTGATCCATGAACCCTCTGGTTTTCCATCTAAGGGTTTTAGCTCAGGACTAGCTTGTTCTAGAACCTTCTCTGGCGGCATCAACTCTCTCCTTCCAACGAGGAAGCAGGTTCAGAACTTCCCGTGGATACCAAAAGAAAGTTAGTCAGCTTTTATTGAATACCAAGTGACTCTGGTACACGTGGATTCTCCTTTGTCATATAGAGTCGTGAACAATATTTATGGTTAAAATAATTGTGAATAAAAAGGGGATTGATTTAAATAAGATTCGTAGCTGGGCATGGGGGCTCACACCTGTAATCCGAGCAGTTGGAGTCACCTTCGGCTGGGGGCCAGCCTGGGCTACACAGTGAGGTCCGGTCTCAGTAGAACAAAAATGGGGGTGTGGCTGTCTTAGCAGAGGTTCAGAGTCTGGCTCACTATCACTCACACAAACGCTGAGCTGGCATGACTGGAGTCCCTATAGTCACATTCCTCTGGAGGTGGAGACCGGAGCCTCAGGGAAGCTGGATAGCTAGGATAGTTGAATCTCTAAGCTCACGGGAGAGATCCTGCCACCAGCATGGAAGGCGGAGAGAGACCCAGGAAGATACCTAGGGTCAACTTTGGGCCTCCACAAACATGCTTCTAAACACGTGAACATGCGTGCACACAGGATAACATACATACACATATATATACATGTAAGGCAAAACAAAACAGACTGCAATTAAAGCCAAGCAGCATTCAAATCCTCTTAGAGGCTCTGAAGGGAGAGCCTGAGTTGCTGATGGCAGTCATGACACCCTGGTGCCTGTCATGTGATTCTTTATGTGACAGGTCAACTCACACACAGCTCTTAGGAAACACTTCTAGCAAACTCCACATGGATGCAGCCCGCCACCTGGGTCGGCTATTCCATTCGCACTAATATAATATGTGTTGATGGCTTAAATTAGAGTGTTGGGCCTTGAACCAAAGCACGAAGAAACATACAGTTCTGCTGCAGGGTTGTGACACCGAGTTTAAAGACAGAATTCCCACCTCCTTGCCTAGAAAACCGCAGAGGGTCGGCACCACGGGGCGGCTACCATCTGTGGGAGCCTCAGATGTAGGCGTTTATTGTACTGGGCAGTGTTTTACACCTGGGTCAGTCAGTGCTGTCTGCAAAATGGTGAAATGGAGCATGGCCGGACCTTTGAAAGCTTCGATCAAGATGTGTTTTCTGCTATCGGGAGATTTTACCACATTGTGTGGGACGTGCAGTCTCTATGTCAACACTTAGGGCTTCCTGAGGAAGAGCGGCCAAATGTTGAGGCTTCCATTTTCTTTGAAATGCAAAATGCACACACACACACACACACACACACACACACACACACAGAGAGAGAGAAATGATAATGTAGAATATGACTTCAATTAATAAGTAAACCAAATCCAGGTTTCCCCTTCTTTTCAACAATGGTCTGATCTAAGACACTTTCAAAGCCTCAGCTGCAATGGTGTGTCCTGTCACTGTGATGCCTGCATGCGTCCCCTGGGTTGTCCAGGGTCTCTTTCCCATGACACTTGTTGCGCACTCTTGTCCCAAGGCCCTCTTTTGGTAACCAAGTGTGAACCTATTTGTTCTCCTTCCTCCTCTCAGATCACACAGCTGAAAATTGAGAACAACCCCTTTGCCAAAGGTTTTCGGGGCAGTGACGACCTGGAGCTACACAGGATGTCTCGGATGCAAAGGTAAGAAATTGGGGCAGAATGCACCCCCACCGGCATCCCTGCCATTCAACAGAGAAAGAGATCTTTCATTCTCTTCTCCGTCTCTCGTCTCTGTGTCTCTGTCTCTGTCTCTGTCTCTCTCTCTCTGTAGGTCAAAGGTCAACACAGGTACCTCCCTCAATCACTTCTCCACCTTATTTTTGAGACAGAGTCTCTCGCTAAACCTGGGTTCTCTGATTCAGCTAGGCTGCCTGGTCACTGAGCTCCAGGGATCCTCTCGTGTCCACCTCCCCACAACTGGTATTGCAAGCAAGTCTCACCATGCCTGGATTTGCCACGGGTTCTGGGGACTTGAACTCATGTCTTCATGCACATGCAGTTGGCATTTTGTGGAGCGAGCGATCTTCCTAGCCCTGAGCCCCTCTTCTCATAACCTTTAGGATCTGGAAGGATGCTTTCGGGCAGCCTGCAGTGTGAATGTCTGGGTGGGAGACTGTGGAATCTAGCCTGTCAGGGCCTCAGAGCTACATGGTGCCTCTTCGTTTATTGTGTCCCATCATCCCCTCCTCCTCCTGAACCTTCCCCCCTTCTCCTTGTCATCCATCTCAGCCGATGAAGGCTGTTCTTTCAGCAACAGCTCTCCATACATGAGAGAGAAGTTAACAACTCCATTTCCCAGGGGGTGAAACACAGACCAACTTGACACCAGGTGGTGTCCACGGCCCCCCGGGGATGGGCTTGGGGATGGGGGTGGGGGTGGGGAGCCAGTGACAAAAGTCATTTGCTAGTTTGACATATCCTGTGGTTGCAGCCGCTGATTTGACAAATAAAAGGGGTTGGAAAGAAACAAGGGAGAGGATTGGGTTTGACTGCGAGGAGTGAACGAGCACAGTCGGTTGTCAGTTGCTCTCTCAACTCTCGGTGTGACCCACTACATGGCAAGAGAATTAGAAATCACGTCTCCATCCCCTTGGCCAAATGTGTGCACTAGAACACACACACACACACACACACACACACACACACTGGCACATACACACAGATGTATACACACAGGTACACACATACACACACATACACACAGGCACACACACAGGTACACACACAGGCACACACACAGGTACACACACAGGCACACAGATACATACATATACACATGAACACACAGAGGCACACATGCACAGGGGTACACCTGTTCTCTCTCTGTCTCTGTCTCTGTCTCTGTCTCTGTCTCTGTCTCTGTTTCTCTCACTCTCTCTGTGTCTCTTTTTCCTCTCTCTGGGTTTAATGATTCAAAATAAAATGGAATCCTGGATGACGCTTTGGAAGACAGGAAAAGGGAGGTCAGTTAGAGAGAAGGCACAGTCATCCAAGAAGGGTAAAAGACCACACAAGAGAAAGGGACGGAAGCCTGTGGTCTTGGGGTTTAAACACTGGGCTGAGAATTGTGTGTTGTGAAATTAATTTAATTAAAAACATTCTTTCATTTGCATGGCTATTTTGCCTGCACATAAGTCTGTGCACTGTTTTAGTTCAGTGTCACAGAGGCCGGGATCCCCAGGAACTGGAGTTATAAATGGTTGTGAGCCCCCATGTGGGTGCTGTGAATCTAGTGCAAGTCCTCTGCAGAGAGCAACGAGTGCTCTTCACTGCTCAGCTATCTCTCCAGCCCCAGGACTATTTAAACTCGGTATTTTAAAAAAACTTGAAATTGCCAGGCCCTGTAGTTCTAGGGTCAGAGGAGTCAATGCCGACAAAAGTCCCATCTAATCAGAGACAGATACAATTGTTTGAGGTCCCTCGAGAGCCAAGTTCAGAGTCACGCTCCACACTTGGTGACTTTGCTGCAGAGGTAGCCACAGTCTTTGCTGAAGCCTTGTCTGAAAGCTATAGGTGAAGGTCCAAACTGGGCTACTTTGCAGAAGCATAGGTCACCAAAGGGTCTAGCATCTCCTACCTGTTCCATCCTTCCTACAGGGGCATGGTGGATTGAAGAGGTCAGGAGCCCCCCCCTCAGCTTCACCAGGCCTCCCAAGTGTATCTCTTTCTGTGCTAAAAACAGATCTCAGATAAAGCCCAGTTCTACTGCTGAGCCCTCCTTTGGGCCAGATTCTCCTTACTACATACTCCTTGACAGCAGGGGCTTCTTGACTTACTCTGAATGCAGCCCCCTTCTCCTCTGGGGTCTTTCCCAGGCAGTCCCACTGAGGCGATTGGAAAACACAAGCCCGCAAGGTCACTGTACACTTGGGAACTCTCCAGATTCTTATCACTGTGGAGGGAGGTCCAGACCTCTTACCACGACTGACCACGCCCTTCCTGCCAGGCTCTGCTGCTGCTGTCTCTGTCTGCTCTGAATCTGGTTGCTTGTTCTTGTTTGTAGCCCTGGGACTTGTGTTCAGTTTGTGTCTCATTCTTCCTTCCTTCCCCTGGTCAGCTCCCAACATCAGTGGGCTTCTCGAGCCTCTTCCTTCCTTGAAGGAACTTTCTCGGGTGGACCCTGCTCTTTGGAAACTCATAGGAATGGGTGTCAGATGGGAAAGGGATACTCGTGGGGGAAGGACAGGAGTTTGAGAGCTAGGATACATGGATATCCTAACCAGTGCTCATCACAGCTCCTATTCCTGTTTGCCTGGGTCTCCATCTGTCCAGGTGTCAGGTGGAAAAGGGGGAAAGAGAGGGTGCAGGGGGAGAAAAGGAGGAGGGACTGGTCACCACTGCTTGTCCTGTTGGAGCCAATCTGTCAGCCTAAAAAGAGGGAGAAGGCTAGACCTTCTGGGGGATTAGACAGGGTGTTTTTTGCAAGTGGCCTTAGGGGCTATGATGGAAGAAGCAAAATGGCCGAAGTGACAATTTCAAGGTCAGTCAAAGCTAGGGGCTTATCCCTGGCCCTGGGCCAGTCACTGTGTGACTCTGGGGAAGCAAGTTAACTTTCCAGAGACTCAATGTTCCCACCTGTGAAATGGGCACAAATAAGTGTAGCCTGTGTGTTTTAAGGGCCTTGCAAAAATTACTTGAGAAAATGCAGGCAAAGAATTTGGATCCTAGTCTATTCTCAGGACACTTTCCCTGATCCAGGGGAAATCTCCTTGGGACTATCAGTTCTAAGTTTGTTCAGAATTTATTTTGGGCTGTTGTCCCAGCCCCCAGGTTGCAGTAGGTAGTGACAAGCAAGGACTGTGGCTCTTGGAGTCAACTGTGATAAAGGGCGGCTCACTGTTAATCTTGTAATTCTGTTTCCTGTCCTCCACACACCCGGTGACAGCTGACTCGAGGAGGAGGAGGAGGAGGAGGAGGAGGAGGAGGAGGAGGAGGAGGAGGAGGAGGAGGAGGGATGAAATCTGGGAGAAGGGAGAGAGAGGCAGGGCTCTGGAGGGCTGCATAGCTCTTTCTTCCACAAAGCTTGTTTCTGGACTGGCTTGCCCAAGGCCTAGACAATCACACCACTTTGCTCTCTCTCTTCTGATTCTGTGTTTGGAAAAACACGACAGTGACTTAGCTGTTCCCCAGTATTCATTTATGGTGTCCGGTTACAGGAGCCATCACCGCTTATAATAAACACAGTAGAGCTGGAAAAAAAAAATTAAACCACGTAAACTGCCTGTTTCCAGTTTCCTGTGACAGTGCACATGGCACCCAGGTGCTTTAGAAAGAGGCAGGGCTGCAGAAAAAAAAAATCCAGCTTCACAAGTCAGTGTTGCTTAAGTCCTAAGAAGTGAGCGACTAGGGAACTGATTTTAGACAGTGCACGGATCCACACGAGTGTCGTCGGTGCTGTGATCTCAGAGATGTTACTGGGGTGCTGGAGAATGAGATTAAGTTTATAGGAGGGGGAGAAGGGTTAGGGGAGGGAAGGAGAGGAAGGGAGGAAGGGAGGAAGGGAGGAAGGAAGGAAGGAAGGAAGGAAGGAAGGAAGGAAGGAAGGAAGGAAGCAAGCAAGCAAGCAAGCAAGCAAGCAAGCAGGAAGGCTGGTTAACTCCCAGGTGACTAAAGGGAAATGACTGGCACACAGCAGTTGGGTGGGCCTCCGGAAGAGGTGATGCAGTGGAGATAACACGCAGACAGCAGATATTCTGCGCCTGCGCATGCCAGCTCAAGCTCTAGAAGGGTTAGGACTGCCTTGCTGCAGAGACAACCCTACGCCCTGCTTTTCGCTGTGGTTCCTGCCGTGACCTTTGCCTGTGTCCATGGAATATTCAGACAGCTTGAGAAGGTCTGGAAATTGAAGGGGCCGGGGCTGGGACGATGGGGGACAGGGAAGGTTTTATGGAGAGGCCACAGTAGCTTCTGGAATGTGTTGAGAAGGGAAGCGGTGGGCAGGGTCTTGAAGAGTAGGGTGTAGATTCCGAAGGTCTCAGAGAGTAAGCTTGAGAGGAGAGGGGGCAGAGTGACATCGCGAGAACTGCTCCTGGAGCCCGGCTATAAAGATAGAAGAGGCAGTAGGGGACAGCTTCTAGTCCGTGCCCACCCCCATCGCAAAAGAGGAAACTGAGGTCCAGGGACTCTTTCTGGAAAGGTTTTGATCTGTTCTTTATTCTTCTCCCGCCTTTATTAAATGCTTACTGTATGCACTGGGCAATGCAAAGATGAGGCACCATACAGAGGAATCGGGACTCAAGTACAAACAACTGGCACTGAAACTGGGGGAGCCCTGGGTAGTTCTGGGGCTCCCCTAGCTCACAGAATACCTGTCTAGACTTTGAAAGGGAGGGTATTTGTGGAGAACCAGGGCTCTGAAACAGTGAAATGTTGTAACTCAGCTTTGTGGTATTGCAACAAAATACCCAATGCAATCACCTTAGGAAGGAGAAAGTTTATTTCAAGCCACAGTTTCAGACCTATCAATCCAGTCAGTTCAAGACCTCACTTTGGGCCCGTGGCAAGGCAGAACCCCAGGGCAGTGGCTCATCTTGTAGCAAGTGGGAAAGGGTGGTGGTGATGGGAAGGAAGTTCCAAGATCCCGGTGAAGGGCAAACCTCTGAAACCCAGGTGCCACCTGTTGTTTTTAGAAATATTTATTATATTTTATTTTGTGTGTATGAGGATTTGCCTGCATGTCTATCTGCATACATAGCTAAAGAGCTCGAAGAAGCCAGAAAAGGGCATCAGAACTGAAGTTACAGATGGTTGTGGGCTGCCATGTGGGAGCTGGGAATGGAGCCTGGGTCCCCTGGAAGAGCAGCCAGTGCTCTTAGCCGCAGAGCCATCTCTCCAGCTCCAGGTCTCCGATCCGTGAGTCTTTGGTAGAGACTTTACCTAAACAATAACTCTTGCTGTCAAATAAATGAATCCCAAACTGTCCCAGACTGGCCCCGCAGTCCTGTTCTTGATTTACCCCATTCATTCTTTGTGTGCTAACCATCCAAGCAGCTAAAGGGGACCATAGGGTTACCCCCATTTCCTGAGATGCATCTGTAGGATGCATAAAGGAGAAAAGGGTGCAGGGTAACCCTACTTCTCCCACAGAGGACTCCACGGCTGTTGAAGAACCCCCAGTGTCTTATAGTTCAGAGGAACCCATATTTGCAATGTATACTGACCTGTGAGTCCTAGGTCAGATCTGGGCGGGGCTTCTGGCTGAGACAGTGGCTGAAGGAAGGAAAGGCAGGCTGGCAGGGTGTACACTCTTCCAATCTGCCTACCAGCTTTCTGCAGGCCCCTGACTGCCTGTGCACAGGAACTCCTGCATGCAGATTCTCCAACACGGGCTCTGTCTCTACTGGAAGATTCTTAATGTCTCTCACTAGCCTAGACGGAGTGGCAAGGGACATGCTGAGGTATAAAACTGCCCGGCTCACACAGAAAGACAGCATAGCACTGAGCCACGGTGATGTCCCATGTTGACTGTGCTGGATGATGAGACGGGTGCCTACCTTAGTGAGGCCTCATTGCAGGTGCACCTGTCAGGGTCACAGAAATGGGTGGGTGAGATGCAGATTCCTCGCTGTGACCAAAGATTCCCCAGGGGAGGCCCCTTGTATAGGGTGATGGAGGTAGAGAGGAATTTCCTTCTATGGAATGAGGGATGGAAAAGAACCCCTTTCTAGAGGGTGAGGGTGCAGAGGAACCCCTTTATAGGATGAGAGGGATGGAGAGGAGCCCCCTTTTACCAGGTGAACGGGGTGCAGAGGAATCTGCATTTATAGGGTAAGGGGGGGATAGAGAGAAACTCCTGCTCTGAAGGGTAAGGTGAGGGTGGAAAAGAATCTCTACAGGGTGAGGTGGGGTGATGAGGAACCCCCTTCTACAGAGTAAGAGGCAGGTATTTGAACTTGAGGCACACACACACACACACACACACACACACACACACACACACACACGCCACACAGGTGCTTCTTGCTTCTCTTCTACAGAATGGCCTTGAGCACTGGTGGCCTTTCTGCCACAGAGGTCTAGATTGACTATCCCTCACCTAAAATGTTTGAGCTGGGAAGTCTTAGAGACTTGGAAGTTTTGTGCATTTTGGATTACTGCATGCATTTAAGAGATTTCAACTCCACACCTAAGATTCATTTGTGTCTCAATGCCTTGTACACCTAGCCAGAAGGGAGTAGTACACAGTATTTTTATGGTGTCCTTGGGTTCTTTGGATTACTTAGTTTACATACTTAATTACATAATTGGTCTTGTTTGTTTCCTGGGGACTGACCCCAGGGCCTTTGTACATGCTAAGCAAGTGCTCTCTCTTTGAGACACATCCCCAGCCCTACCTACTTTAAAACATTATTATAATAATAATTTGTGTGTGTGTGTGTGTGTGTGTGTGTGTGTGTGTGTGTGTGTATTCCAAGACATGTTTGTGTGTGACAGTCCAAGGACAACTTCGTGAAGCCAATGTTTTTCCTTTTGCCTTGATGTGGGTTCCAGGGATAGAACTCATGTCTCCAGGCTTCGACAAGCACCTTTACCTGCAGAACCGTCTTGCCAGCCTTGTACCTCGTACATTGATTGCAACAAGTGTGTGACTTTCCACTCAGGGTGTCATCTTGTCAGCTCTCAGAAGGCTTCAGGCTGTGGAGCATTTTGGATTTGGCCGTTCAAGAGACCCAGCTTGTGTTGATGGAGTCTTACCAGGAGCTAGTCAATTGTGTAGGTCAACACCCTCTGGGGGCTGTCATGGCTTCAGAGAGCAGACGGGAGGAGTGATGTTACTTGTGTTTCTTTGCTCTTTTAATAGGAAGTGGTGCTCGGTCCCCAAGGTAGACATTTGTAGATTTTGAGCTGTCCTCAGCCAGACAGAGTCGGGAAGTTTAGAACTTAGGACTTGGTTGCCAGATCAGAACCCTCCCCCACCCCCACGTCAGAGACAGTCTTGGAGTCACTTGATATGGTCACATTATATGTGACTATCATCTTCCATCTCTGCTTGGCCACGTGTCACCCTTTCCATGGTGTCTCTACCTCTTCTTAAAGTCCAATGCAAGTGGTGGGCGCATACCTTTAATCCCAGCACTTGGGAGGTAGGGGCAGGCAAATCTCTGAGTTTGAGGCTAGCCTGGTCTCCATAGTAAGTTCCAGGACAGCCAAGGCTACATAGAGAAACCCTGTCTCAAACACACACACACACACACACACACACACACACACACACACACACACACACACACACACACTGAGACAAATGAAACCAAGAAAGATCAGAAATACTCCCTGTATATACATAGCAGAATCCAACAATATTAAGGGATTCGTGGGGCCATTTCTTCTGTAGGAGAGTACCTGCCTCTGTTCTTTCTGCTAGTAAATCAGTTTTCAGCCTCTGACCACACATATCTGGCTTTCGTATTGAAGGCTTAGCGTTCTTACTTTCTCTGCTTGTGGCTGGAGGCCAACTGAATGCCGGTTACAGAGAGGTGACCTGAGACGTTTTTTGTGCAGCAGCCCAGACTCCCCCACCCTTCTGTGATCCTAGCTGCCCCTGGGGAAGCACGTTTATCTCAAACAAGAGTAAGGGTGGGAGTGGAAAGCCGGGGTTGTCTGCAGAGACTCCATCTGGGATGTTGGGGAGCAGGTGGGAGGCCTGGATAACTCCCCTCTTTCTTACCTGCAGGACCCCCCTCCTGTCTCCCTACCTCTGCCTTTGGGCACTTGCCTTCTGGAGAGAGCGCTGTGAGCTGCTCATTCGTTCATCTATGCTTTTACCATCTTTACTGAGGCGTAATTCATATATAGAAGCATGCAACTTAAAGCTTTGATATCTAGGATATGAAACAGGCCAATAAGACAGTCAGCACATAGCCTGGGCTAACGACTCTTTTCTTCTCTCTTTTTCTTTTCTTCCCTCACCTTCTTTCCCCTCCCCTCTCCTCTCATCAGTCTTCCCCCTCTCTCCTCCTCTTCCCTTCCCCTCCCTGCTCCTCCCTCCCCACCCCTCCATCCCCTAGGGACTAGTTCTTACCCTCTGCATGTCATTATCACCCTGGGCAGCTCCCACCAACTCTCTATCATGCTGCCTTGTGTCTTCCTAGAGCTCATTTGCCTAGGATGCTCTAGTCATTGACCTACATCTCTCTAGGCCTTTTCCTTCAACCCATGGCAGCCACCATTCTGCTCTTCCTGCTGGAAGTGGGATCATTTTAGACTCCACTGAGGAAGTGGTGTCTTACAGCCTATCTTCTACGTCTGGCTTCTTTCCCTTAGCACGGCACTCTCCAGGTTCACACACGGGGTCTCAAATGAGAGGATTTCTTCCTTTTTGAAGGATGAATAGTACTCCACCACACATATACACACCACATTCTCTATCCATCACCTGCAGGCTTAGGTCGTTTCAATTTCTTGGCTCTGGTGACCAGGACAATGGTGGGCATGCGAATCGAATCCAGTCACCAATTCCAATCTTTTTGGATACAGACCCAGCAAGGGACTGCTGGACCACACAGTGCTTCTATTTTTAGCTTTTGAAGGAACTCTGCGATGTTTCCAGGATGACTGTGCCAAGCCGTATCCCCACCAACGGCAGAGAGGGTTCCCCTTTCTCCACCTCCTCGACAACACCTGTTATCTCGTGTCATTGTGATAGCAGCCATCCTAGCGGGTGTGAGGTGACAGCCCCGGGTGAGATTCCCTTGCATTTGACTCTTTCCTCAGGGATCTGTTGACCATTCGTGTGCCTTCCTTGGAAAAAATCTCTGCTCAGATAATTCATGGAATTTATATTTTTATTTAGACAATTATTTTGGGGTGCTGTTGGTTGATCTCAATGCTTTGATCTTACGAAGTGTGTGTGTCTTACTACTGATACACACACACACACACACACACACACACACACACACACACACATCCCTCATCTACTTTTCAGTAGTATTTATCATACTTACAAGGGAGCTTGTTAGAAAGCAGGTTTCTACATG
The DNA here is from genome assembly GCA_028551405.1 of Uromys caudimaculatus. Taxonomy (NCBI): domain Eukaryota; kingdom Metazoa; phylum Chordata; class Mammalia; order Rodentia; family Muridae; genus Uromys; species Uromys caudimaculatus. The sequence continues at coordinate 41,999,317 of CM052721.1, forward strand.
TCCCCGACAGTCTGTGCCTCTAGAATGGGATAAAAACTTCCTTGGGATAAGTTCTTTCAAATGACCAAGGGAGGGATTCACTGGCCAGCCCTGTTTTATTCCTTGGCCTTAAGTAATGAGTAGACAGGTAGTTGCGTGACCCTGATTTCCGAAGACGGAGGCCCTGTGTGGTTTTTCTATAGAAAAGATGGCCTCTTTCTCGATTTCGTGCTCAGGTCTGGCTAAGCATTAAAGTTCCCCACAAGCCCGGACCAGCGTATTGTCATCAAACACTTAAGATATGAAGAAAACCCAGAAGAGTTAGATCAAAATTTCTGCTTGTATGTCTGCTTTGTCACACGCGTGTTCATCTGTCTGTCTGTCTGTCCATTCTTTCAGGCCATCTCTTAGTCTATCCGCGTAGCCATCTATCCATTCAGTCTGTCAGCCCATCATCTTTCTACTGGAACTGATGAAATTTAATCTAAGTCACAGAAACAAGCCATTTCAGCCCAAATCCTTCAGTGTTGCAACATCAACTGGTATCGGATTTTTTGTTCACATTTCTTCCTTTTATCTTAGGTTTCCAGAGCGAGAGGCACACATCATAAGTTTACCTTTTGCTTCTTGACAAACGTACATGATCGTAAAACCTAAATCCCTGTCAAAATCTAGAGCATTCCATAAAATCTGCTTATTCCTCTTATTAACACATATAGGTGTGTGTATATGTGTGTATTTGTGTGTCTGTGTGTGTGTCTGTGTATATATGTGTGTATGTGTATGTATGTATGTGTGCGTGTGAGTGTATGTGTGTGTGTGTGTGTGTAGGCTCAAGGTTAATGTCAGGTGTCTTCCTCAATCACTCGCCACTTTATGTATTGATGTGGAGTCCCTTGATTGAACTCAGAGCCCATTGACTCAGCCAGCCTAGGCACCCAGTTTGCCACATCCACTCAGCATGACGTGGGTTGCCACTGGGATCCCCTGTCTCTGCCTCCCTCACACTGGGGTCATAGGTGAGATGCCACATCCACTCAGCATGATGTGGGTGCTGGGAATCCAAAGTCCAGCCCTCAGGCCTGTTCATCGAGTGGGTTGCCCACTGAGTCGTCTCTCCCTGCTGGCAGGCTTGTTGGAGAATTGACTATCAGTTTGTTCTGTGCAATGCGGTGTGTCAGACAGAAGGGAAGACTGTTTGATGGACAGACAGCTGGAGCTCACTAAGGCTCAGCCACGTTCACGTCCTATGTTCATGCTCTCCGTGGAGATGCTTCCGTCTGACTCCCAGATGTCCTTCAGGGTGGGCCTTCTTCTTCCATTCCTGTAGATGGAAGAAATACAGCAAAGGGCCGAGAAACAAAGGAAGCCATCCTGTGAGGGCCCAGGGTCCCCCACAATTCAGAACTGCCTTGGCAGCATTTGCTAAGACCTCTTTTGGACTGTTGGACCCCTTTCAGGGTAGGGGGCGTGAGTGCACACCTCTCCCTAGAAAACTGCCAAGCCCAGAGTACTCGATCTTGGAGATGGGGCGGCATCTCAGAGCCCATTCAGAGCCTGCTGGGTGCAAAGCGCTGCTTCCACATGTGTTGTGCCGGGTGGAATGATGCATACCCATCCTCCTAGCACTCAGAAGGCTGAGACAGGAGGATCAGAAGTTGGAAGTCACCTTGGCTATATAGGAGATCCCCTAACTTCTCCCAACCCCCCAAAAGTGAGACTTGAGGTGTTCAGGTGGTAGAGTACTTGTATAGGAACCACAAAGCCCCAGCTTCCATGCCCAACACTACATTAGCCTGGCAAATGGAAACAAAGGGAGGAGTATCAGAAGATGAAGTGTTGGGGGAGGGGTGGCTTAGCGGCGGGGGAGGAGTGGCTTAGCGGCTAAGAGCACCAGGTGCTCGTCTGGAGGACCTGGGTTTAGTTGCTAGCACCTACATATCTGCTCACAACAGTCAGTAACTCTAGTTCCAGGGGATCCGGTGCCCTCTTCTGAACTCCTTGCATACCAGGAACACTTGATGCACACACACACACACACACACACACACACACCACAAGAAGAACTTTCATACATGCAAAATAAAATAAATAGATTTAATTTTTAAATATAAATTTAAAATATGAAACGGGGCTGGAGAGATGGCTCTGTAGTTAAGAGCACTTGCTGCTCTTTCAGAAGACCTGGATTTAATTCCCAGAACCAACATAGTCCAGTCCCTAGGGGATCCAATGCTCACTCTTTTCTGGCCTCCGTGGAGTTCACACACACACATACACACACACACACACACACACACACACACACACACACACACGGCACACAGACATACAGTCATGCAAAACACCCACACACGTTCAAAACAAAAACAAAAGTTGAGAGCCATCCTTGGCTATATATTGAGTTTGAGGCCAGCCTGGGCTACCTTCCTCCTCTCTTCTCCTTTACTGAGCTCTATGTCCACAGACACGATAAGCCTTCCCATCCATCTGCCATCTCAAAACTCCTAGAGGCAGCTGCCACTGTGATCCCACTCTACAGAAGGAGACAGGCATGGAGGAGAGAGGAATCCAGGAAGCCAATCGCCATGTCTGTGTCTGGATGCTTGAGGACAGGGCATCCGTTCGACCAGGCCAGCGTCAGAACCAGGAGCCAGTTGCTGCTGTTACTCTTTCTAGAGATGTATAGATCCATGGCCCCGGAGCTGCAAAGCAAAGGCTGTTACTAGAGAGGGGAGAAGTCCTTCGGGGAATCCTGGTTCCTCTCAACCACACAGCCCCAGTGGGAAATTTGTGTAAAATATTTGTGCCTATTTTCCACTGTGAGACAATTTCCTGCCCTTCTCTTGTGAGAAATGAGAACCAAATGGATTGGTTAGCTGCATTGAGCTGCGTGTCACCCGGGGTGTGCCCTCCTGGTTCCCGTGGTGCTCACGTATGTCAGGTCAAAACAACTTTCCCCAGTGGATCAGAAGGTGAACCTAGCAGGAAAACTCCCTGGGGGTTGAATTTGCCCGGCCTGTTTTAATTTGGGTCTCAGAGGAAAGTGAGGAGCCAATGAAAGAGGAGGTTATCCCACAAGAACAGGGCTTTTACAGCCCTCACCCCACTTTGGTTGTTTAAAAATGCTGCCAGAAACTGGGTAAAGCATCTCCCGGAGAAAACAAAACCGAACAAAAGCGTCCCCGCCACACCAGCTCCCTGCCACCTGCTTTCGTGAAAAGGCCAATTCAGCCGGTGCAGCGTAGTGGGGAGGTTCATTAGCTGGCAGCGGCTGGCCGATGGTGCAGTTTGGCCCTCGGTTTCAATATTCCCTTGTAACATTTTACAACCCAGACCCGTGGACAATGGCGTCATTCAGTACACTCCCGCTCGCTGGGAACAGAATGTCAGGGAGCCTGAGTCAGGCAGGGTCTGGTTTGTGGGTTATGGCACCCAGGGAGAGCCGAGGAACGCAAGATCTGGCTTGTGTCTGGTGCTTCAGATCAGGCTGGTTGGTGGGGTGAGGAATGGAAATGGTGGACGGATGGACGGACAGACAGACGGATGGCCGGCAAAAACATCAGGCTGTCATGAGCAGTGCGTCTTGCCCGGTGACCTCCGACCCCACCCTCTTGTAGCCAATCCCCAACTCTGACATTGTCGTTAGCTGCTTTATAGAAAGGCGCTTACCACACAGGCGAAGCTTCACCATCACCACCTCCAAGTTTCTCTGCCAGAGTTTGTGATTACATTCACTGTTGTTCAAATGATCTGGGTTCAAAAGAGGGAAGCCATTGAAGGCAGTCAGTACGGTGGCTGGAATACAGACCATGGCGGTGATGATGGTAGTACTGCTGCTGCTGAAGATGGTGGTGGATGATGAAGGTGGTGGAGATGGTGATGATGGTGTTTAGTGCTGCTGCTGATGGTGATGACGGAGATGGTGGTGATGATGATAGTGATGGTGGTAGTGATAGTTATGGTGCAAACCTGCCCTCCACGGCATGCATGCGCGCACACACACACACACACACACACACACACACACACACACACACACACACACACACCCTTTTCAACCTTCACTGTAATTCTGCATTGCTCCGGTTTCTCCGTGGACATGTTTAAGCTACAGGTGAAACCAACCCACCTTCCCATCCAAAGCACCATGGTGATGCTGCCAGACATCTGACTGATCCATCCTTTGATTGGTCCACCCCGCTGGGGCGTCCTTTGGACGTTCCCTTCCCTGGGTCTCTCGCTGGACGGCGGAGGCACACTGCCTTCCCTTGCCCACAGCCGGACACCTGTCAGATGGCCTCAGGACACGGAATCTCAGGCACTGGACGAGATGTTCTTGATACATGATGTTTGAAGCTCCTTAGAGGGAAACAAGCTGTGAGGGACATGTGGTTATTGGGGGATAATATCACTTTTCCACTTCTGGAAGTGTTTATAAAACAGGGTTTGGCCTTTCTTGGGGTGAGTAATTCTGCAGCTTGGCAAGGCTGGATGGGAGAATTCCACAGAGCGTGCTGGTACTCTCCTTGTAAATTCCCTCAGCCAATATTTTGGGAGGCTTATTTTCTTTAATTAAAAAAAAATAACCATCACCGTTAAACATATAAAGCCCCAAACGATTTCTCCCCTCCTCCTGGAGTGCTGACAGCCCAGCACTTGACCTCAGCAGACTCGGGCTGAATTGCTGGTGAGGTTTGATGGCTTTGGTACTGTTTTATTATTATGCTTTTTCTCCTATCCTGCTTGTTTTTTCCATTACAGGGTTTGAACCACAAAGCCAGCGCTCTTAAGCTAATGCCATTTTGTTTAGCCTCCTGGCTGACTGGTGGCTGTGTGGCGCACATCCCAGCCAGGATCCGAGATGGCATAGACTCCCAGGGGAAGCGTAGCTAAGAGACTCTTGGGTGTCCTGAGTGGTGGGTACAAGTGTCACGGAAACTTGGCAGCTCCTGCGTGTCCCTTGCCTGGACACCGTGATGTGTTTCCTTATAACAGAGGCAGAGGCAGAGAGTAGAGAAGGGTATAACCCTGGCGCATAGAAAGGGAATTTGATACCAGGCCTCTGCTTTAGACACTGATAAGAGTGTTTACGGAATAGATGGGCTAGAATTCTTTCTGGTTGCATCTTACCAGTTCTAGATCTTTGGGCAAAATGTCTAATCACTCTAGGATTCAGTTTCCCAATCTGTACAATGGGCACAGTGACCATAACCTCATCACAACATCATGGGAAGGGTACCATGGGCTCTTGCTGGTAGCAGTGCATATGGGAGCTATATAGTGTACGCTTTGTATTTTATCTTATTTCTATTTTTTGGCATTCAGGTATTAAAACTCAGGGCCTTGTATGTCCCACAGGACCTACTACTGAGCTACACCCTTAGCCTGTTATTAATTAGTGTGGGAACAAGCCTGGTGTGGTGGAAAGAAGCCCTGCGTGTCTGTCCCAAGCACTGTGGCTCTGGGTGGGACAGGAGACATGTGGAAGTGGCCACGCGTCTTCTCACACAGTCTGACGGGCAGGTGGGGGCTGTGGGAAGCCTTTGCAGGCCCTGCCCATGGGTGGGGGAGGGGACCGTTCCAGGTAACAGGTGGCTCACAGCTGGGGTTCCCTCTGAGCCCGGGTTTCGGCAGCTTGGGGCACCGGGCTAGCTGCTTAGGATTGGGTGAATGGGTACAGTCTGGGAGCACTGGGAAGCCCTCGGGGAGAGATTAGAAGCGGCTCCTTAATTGAGGGCCGATCCCTTGCTTCCCATGGTGGGTCCAGATGAAGAGACAGTCCATAATTCTAAGACGTTTATTGTCATCGTGTGGAGTGGCGTGGATGGAATTGTACCTCGACTTTCTGGGAGAGGCGAGGCAGATATAGTAACTAGGAAGGGGTGTGGCTAAGCCTCTAGGGGTCTCATTAACATGGGGATGGCTTGGGGCTGAGTGGCCACACCTCTACCTCAGGAAGGGTGGTACATGACCGTGACTGGAGCATAATGTTTTCCAGTCCCTTGTGGATTGTTCCGCTGGGTCGCCCAGATTTTACGCCTGTGCTCAACCGGGTGCCAGATTGCCTGTCACAGATCACTGCCCCACAAATTAGCTAATCAACAAATTGGGGTGCTGGGAATTAAACCCAGAGCCTTGAGCTTGCCAGGTAAGTACTGCTGCTGAGTCACATCAACACCTATCTGTCTGTCTGTCTGTCTGTCTATCTGCCTATCTATCTATCTATCTATCTATCTATCTATCTATCTATCTATCATCTATTTATCTTTCTATCATATAACATCTGTCATCTATCTATCATCTATCTTTCATCTGTGTATCTATGTTCTCTCTCTCCTTCTCTCTCCTCCCTCCCTCCCTCCCCCCCCCTTTCTCTCTGTGTGTGCTAGAAACTGAACCGAGAGCCTCATGCCTCATGCATACTAGGTGAATGCTCTACCTCTGAGCTACGCCTCCAGTCCCAGTTGAACGCTTTAATTTCCACAAGTAAACATTTATTTTAGTTGCATGAGGAGGAGCTGGGTTGGTACCTCAAGCACATAGTCTTACACATGTGATTGCTCATAGTGAGACTAAACCTATTAGGATCAAAAAATCACCATCAAAATGCCTGAAAAGATATTTGATTCCAGGTCATGACAAAATAAATAACTAATACATAGATAAACTCTGACATTTGGAGTCTCCTGATCTGTATGTGCCTTGCGTTAGAATATGCTCCTAGCCTGTCTAGTGCCAGGGGTCTCTGGCTGAGTGTGGAAACCTATACATTTCTCAGAACACTGTGATTAAAATTCATACTAAAATACTCTAGAAAGGAGACTAATAGTGTTGACACGGTTATCAAACTATAATCATTGTTGCTGTTATTATTTGGACTCCTGGTCCTCCTGCCTCTGCCTTCTAAGTGTTTGCATTAGAGGTGTGATCCACTAAGCCAGGCTTATTTGGTTCTGTGGGTCAAAGGCTGGATATCATACACACTAGGTGAGCACTCTACTGAATTGCACCCTCAGCTTCGGAGAGACCGGATTCTGAGAAGCTGGCAGGATGGAGGCTCAGCGGGCTGTGTGGGCAATCGATTTGGTTCTACCTCATCTGGTTCTGTGGCTTCCGTCTTCTTTACCCTCCCTTCGCCCCTGCCCCCTTTCCCTGTCTCTCTTTCCCCTACTTAACACAACAGCAATAGTGATGACGACAGACTCTCGCCAATCTCCTCATTCATCCCCTCAACGTTAGAATCTCTTGAAAATTCTTTAATTTTTAAATTTTATTTTGAATTATGGGGGGGGAGGTGTTATGTGCACATGAATGCAGATACTTACAAATGACACAAGACAGTGTCGGCTGCCCGGGAGCTGGAGTTATCATTGGTTGTGATGTGGGTGCTGGGAACCAAACTTAACTACTGAGCCATCTCTCCAGCCCCTGAGGATTCCTTCTTTTTATTGTTGCTCTTGTTATTACGATGATGTGTGGATGTGTGACTGTGCTTGGTGAATGTGATATGTATATGGGGTATGCTCGTGCCATAGTGTCCGTCCACGTGGACATCAGGGCAGCACAACCTTGTGGAGTCGATTCTTTCCTTTCACCTTTACATGGGTTCCAGGGATTGAACTCAGGTCTCTAGGTGCAGCAAGCACCTTTACCCACTAAGCCATCTTGCCTGCTCATAAACTAGAGTTGTTTATTTCCCTCAACTTACAGAAGGGAGAAACCAAGCCATAGAGCAGTTAGATATGGCAGTATGACAAAGACACTAACCTAAAAGGTTACAATCAGGGATCTGTCTAGGTTAGGATGGCCTAAGGCTACACCTGACTGTCCAGGGTGTTCTACTTGGGGAAAGATACGGCCTTTAAAAAAACGTTCAGAGGTTAAATCTAAACATCTTGGCAGTGCATCCAGCTTTCGACTTGGATAGTTCAAAGATATGTGGGTAAGTAGAATAATTTCAAATGTAATAACAGTGAAGAGGAATTCTGAGGTGCTCTTTGCTTTTTACTGACCATAATAGGGCTGTTTTTAGGCCTACTCGCCTGATGTACAAGACGTAAAAAGTGACTGCTGGACATCTATTCATGGCATGGGATGCCAGGAGCCACTGGCCTCTGGATTATCAAAGACACCCCCACCCCCAGTTTCTTATTGTGTTGACTTTTCTGGTGGACACATTGACGTGAGGCTCAGCAAGAAGATGAAGTTCCATCAGAGCACCGGTGAACATATTGTTTTTGTCTTCTTCCTTTCAGTAAAGAGTATCCTGTGGTTCCCAGGAGCACCGTGAGGCACAAAGTGGCCTCCAACCACAGCCCCTTCAGCAGTGAGACCCGAGCTCTCTCCACCTCGTCTAACTTAGGGTCCCAGTACCAGTGTGAGAATGGTGTCTCTGGCCCCTCCCAGGACCTCCTGCCCCCGCCTAACCCATACCCACTGGCCCAGGAGCACAGCCAAATCTACCACTGTACCAAGAGGAAGGGTAAGTGTAGCAGGCCTGCTGGGGCTCTGCCCTTACTGCTCGCCGCCATGGGGGAAGGGAGCACACAGTGACATCCGTTTGCTATTTATTTATTTATTTATTTATTTATTTATTTATTTATTTATTTATTTATTTATTTATTTAAAGTAAGTAACACAGAAACATAGGAAATTCAAACCATATAGGCCAAAGTAAGAGGTTCATTTAGTATGTCTCTCAGTTCAGCCTCTCCCTGGAGAGGATGTAAAATGATTTACTTTACTCATTTATAAAGCATGCATGTATGTAGCGCATGTACACACACATACATGCACGCATATATGCACACATACATACACATATACCTATACACAAACATATTCATCCATACATACACATTTACAGACACACATACACACATATATACATACACACATAACACATACTTAACACACATATATGCACACATACATATACATAAACATATACACATACATACATGTACGCCTACATATATACACACATAACACACATATATGCATACATAAATACACATACACAATACACACACACAGAGACACACACATCACACACACTACCCATGCATAACACACACATACCATACATACAGCACACACTCCTTTTTCAAATGAGAAATCAACTTTTCCCTAAGCTGTCTGAGCCAAAGGGCCTGTATCAGGAAAAGAAACATCTGCCAGCCCCCCTTGGGAGCCAGAACCACCATAGTTGACATGTACAGTGTGATTGAGTTAGCTTTTCTGAACATTCGTTTGTGTCTGTGTGTTTTGACACAAGATCTCATTCTGTAGCTCAGGCCAGCCTATATCTTGCAATCCTCCTGCCTCAGCCTCCCGAGTTATTATCCTCCCTGGGTTTCTCACTTTGTAAATGGAGACAGGGGTCTCAGAGCACCTGATGCCCCATCACCACCCAGCAGGCTGCAGCTATCCCAAATAGGTGGCATGTAGTCACTGTGGATACCGAGTCCCTGGAAGATATGAAGAAACCGTCGCTATGAGGCACACCCAGGGTGGAGATAGCTTTCACCCCACGTCCTTCAGGGTCAGACACCAGGGGTGCAGCTCAGGCTTGGGAGTTGGGAACTTTTTTGTGAATATGGGCTCATATTTAACCTCTATCTTCTCTGTTTTAAATGAGACTGTAATTCAAGCTCAGGGTGGGGTGTGTCTTGTGACTTGATGTGAAGTTGCAGGCTTGTGCGTATGCTGTGTGTTTGTCCGGGATGGGTTCAGTCAGTGGCCACTGTTTTATTCTCAAACACCTAAGTCATAGTCTGGCCTGTTGGCCCTCACTCCATAAGCCCCAGTTCTGCACCTTCAGAGGTCCAGCAACCTGTGTCTAGACTTTTGCTTAAGCTCTTGACCAGCAGGCGACACCAGCAAAGCAGCTGTCATAAAATTCTCAGGAGCCAGGCTTCCCAGAGGAAGGAAGCATGGGGTCTGACTGACTAGCCCAAATGCCCCATCCTTGTGTTTGGAAGGAGAGAGATGCTGGCATTGGTCCTCGCCTGAGGATGATGTCTGACTTCCAGATGGACCCAAACCCATTCAAACTCCTTGGATCTCCAAGGCCTGAGCAATGTCACCCCAACAGCCCCCATCCCAGCTACCCCCACATCCGCCCCCGGGTAGGCTGGATACCAGATGCGGCAAGCTCGTCTGTTCCCTCAACTCTCAGAGAGGGAAAGAGTATCAGAGAAGGAGTTCCTGTTCAGATATCCTGCCTAGTGTGACAGCTAAAAGGGTCCTCGCTTGACTTGGTCTCTGAGTAAGTCGGTATGAGGAACTCTTTTGACAGGTGGCAAACTGAGGCACAGACAAGGGCTCGTGCATTTTTGATTCTAAGACAGGCTCTTATCATTTATCTCAGGCTGGCATCAGACTTTCTATGCAACTCAGGCTGGTCTGAAACTTGTGTAGTTCAGGCTGGCCTCAGACTCATTGCATAGCCCAGGCTGGTTTTGAACTCCAGTCATCTACCTCAGCTTCCCAAGGACTGAGGTTGCAGGCACACACCACCATGTCCATTCGGCCAGTGGTTCGTGAAGGTGGGATTAGAAGGTAAACACCCTGGTTTGCCCTGTCACTACACTCAACTTATCATCTCCTGTGGGGGATCGTAGCAGGGATGGGTCCTACGTGGCCATAAAGAGCTCAGCAGGTTTGCATTATGGAGCTCTGTCGATTAAATTAGTGCCAGACCAGAGGCCGGGGGTGGGGGGAGAACCAAACCCCATTGTTTAGGGTCAATCATCACAGTATCGTCCTCAGCCACGCCCTCTGTACGGATGTGGGAGGAAGGCCGCAAATGCCAAGGGAGGCAACCTCCCTGGTTAGGTGACCCTCAGACTCCTCAGTTGAATTTAGAATCAACACAGCAGGGCTGGAGAAAGGGTCCGCCTGTGACCCTGGGAACTAGTTTCACCTTTCTGGGCCTTGAATACCTCTGAGGCAGGTGGAGGGTAACTGTAAGTCCTACCTGTTACATTGATGAGGAGAGGAGAGGAGAGACTATGTAGGAAGTACCTGGTCTGCTACTGCTATGGCTGAGCATCCCAAAATAGCTGTGATCACTTCCCTGTCCTGTACAGAGGACATGCTGTCCCAAGCAGGCTGACTGTTGCATAAGTGGTGATAAAATTGCTTAATTAAAACTGCAAAGGAGTCTGGACTGAGAGCTCAGGCAGCAAATGTTCCCCTTACAAGCATGACTCCCCAGAACCCATGTATAAAAGGAGCCAGGTGTATGGGCACCCACTTGTAAGCCCGGTGCTGGAGAGGTGATGGGGCTTGCAGGGCAGCCAGCTTTGCCTAGCCAGCAAGTTCCAGGTTCATGAGGGACCCTGTCTTAAAAACTGAGATGGATGGTACCTGAGGAGTGACAGCTCGGGCTGTTCCCTGACCCCCATGGACAAGACACATGCAAATGTAAACACACACACACACACACACACACAGAGAGAGAGAGAGAGAGAGAGAGAGAGAGAGAGAGAGAGAGAGAGAGAGATTGCTAATGAATACTGAATTGTAAGAACAGACTGAGTATAGAGTCAGGGAAAGTGGGAGGCAACTAGAAGGGTAAGAGACGGGGTGGGTATGTACCCTTTCTGGGGAAGAGTTACAATGTGGGTGCCCAGGTCAAAGCGCAAAGAGTAGAGAAAGAAGACTGGACAGAAAGGTGAGGCCAGCTGGATGCCCCCTAAGTCGTTTCCATTAGAGCCTCTGGTGTTATCTGAACAGCGATGGGCGAGCATCAGGGGGTCAGCAGCCTGCAAGTGTCACAGCTAGCGGTTGTGTTTAGCAGCGCCACTTTGCTGTGATAGGAGGGGACAGAAATGACACCAGACACCTGTTGAGAGGCGACCTAGGTTGTGAGGCCTGCCACATGGCGCAGAGCTGCAGAAGTGAGAGGAACCGGGGTTTGGGGACTGGCTGGAGATAAGAATGTGAAAGACAATGTCCCCTCTGTCCCTTCAGGTTGGATGCTAGCGCTCAGGCAGATGGACGTATTTCCCCAAAGTCCCCTAGCTACTGAGTGGCCTGACCTGAGATCCTCAGTGAAGTCAGTGGACATGGTGTGTGTGTGTGTGTGTGTGTGTGTGTGTGTGTGTGTGTGTGTGTGTGTGTGCGCGCGCACGCGCGCGCTCTGAAGAAAGCCTCTTGTCTTCCCAGAAACCTCTGTTCTCCTCACCACCTTCCATACTTCCATCCCCCAAAGAGAGCTTGGGTGACAGAGAAGCCAGTGGGGTCACAAGGCAATTCATCATCGGTCCCCATGGTGTAAGGAGATAACAAATCAGGAGGCTTCCTTCCAGTTTGGGACTCCCTAGGAGTGATAACTCCGTGGGTGGTTTCCCCCCCTGGCCCCGGCCTGGCCCTGCTATCTGACTTCCTCTCATTGTCTGTCTGCCTTCCAGCCAGCCCAGGAGCCAGGCCCCATGCAATGTCAAAGGGCCCAGCGGGCCAGCGGCCTCCTCTCCTGTTTGGACCAGGCTGTCTCCAGCCTATCTCTCCTACTGGATGGAGTCAAAAAAGCTGGGCAGGTCTTTTATCAATGCCACTCAATCCAGGATCCAGGACTGGGAGGGGGCACTTGTCTGTCTTTCCTTCCACGACCCTGACTCTCTTACCATCCTTTCATTAGCAAACAAACTGACCCAAATAAAGATGTAGCAAAGACATTATGGCACTGGCTACCAAAGGGAAGTCAGCGACAGGGGGAGGGGGAGGGGGAGGGGGAGACGGAGGGGATACTGGAAATGGTTCCACGGAGTACTTTTCTCCCCAGGCTGTGAGGTTTGTTTTGAGTACTTTACATATGTATATATATTGTGTGTGTGTGCGTGTGTGTGTGTGTGTGTGCGCGCGCGCGCGCGCACAGGCACATGCACAAGCATGTGTCATGGAAAAGCTAAGCCTACAGAGTTCAAGGGACAACTTGCCAGAGTGGACTCAAGCCTTCCGCTGTGAAGGTCTCAGGATTCGAACTCACGTTGCCTAGCTTGTCAGCAGGTGCCTTTACTGACCTGACCTGACACGGTGTGTTTTTAAAAACAACTTCAGGGTCTTCCCTTAATTGAATTATCCAGGGCAGCCTGAGTTGGAGAATGCCCACTCCTCACCCCTCAGGGGACACATGGTGTGCTATGCACTCATACCAGATTCTAAGGTTAGAGGGATGACTGACAGAGCCGGGTGAAGTCGTCAAATGCTAAGGGCAATTAGAATACCCCAGGCCCTGTAAGGAGAAAACAAGCAGGAGAGGGACCTGCTCTTGCGAAACATGCATTCTCAGGGGAGGCAAGTATGAAAGCAGCGGATAAACTCACGATGGTGGTGAGGTCTGAGCCAGGGTGTTTCCATTTTAACTTGAGATCTTCCCGTGATACCATTCCAGACATGATACCATGTCTCCATTTTAACCTGAGTTCTGAGAGTTTGGAGCGTATAGGTTCAATATCTATCATCCATTCATTTGTCTCTCCATCCATCCATCCATCCATCCATCCATCCATCCATCCATCCATCCATCCATCTACTCACCCATCTATCCATTTGTCCATCCATCCATCCATCCATCCATCCATCCATCCATCCATCCATCCATCCATCCATCCATCCATCCACTCACCCATCTATCCATTTGTCTGACTATTCATCTATGCATCCATCTATTCATCCATCCACCTATTTATCCACCCACCCACCTCTTTATTCTTTCATTCACCCAACTATCCTATCCGTCCACCCATTTATCCATCCATTCACCCATTCATTCACTTCTCTGTTTATCTACCTGCCCATCCATCTATCCATCCATCCTTCTATCTATCTGTGTTAAGGGTTACAACACTCCATATTGGTTGAGCCTGTTGAGCTACAGTAACAGCAGAAAACCCAGAGCCACTTGTCCTTGATGTTTTGTGACTCAGCAGGTCTGAATTACAGCCATCTCCAGACTCCCTGCAGACCCCTTAGCTGAGAGCTCCATACCCTGGCTTCCAGAGTCTCTGTGGAAACACCACATTTCTCAGTGTGCACTCAGCCGGCAAGGGATGTGACCCACTTGGGAACTGTGACCATATTTGCTCAATGGGCTCAGTGACTTAAAAAGAGTCTCTGGGAAGCTTCCAGCTCTGGAATCCACCCAAATACCTCTGAGCGTTGGATGACCTTCAGAGAGCCATCTGCCTAGTCTGCTGAGAGAGAAAACTGGAGAGAGGGAGTAGACATGGGTTATGCCGACAGATAAGATTTGAAGTAAGAGATTCCAAGTGCCGAGCTGACTCACTGGGTAAGGCAGACAGACTTGATATTTCCTTAATTAAACCTAAGGAGGAGTTTGGGGATTGTCCCCATGTGCAGTTAGGGACTGTGCTTGGAGCAGTTCGGGCCTTTATCCACAGCTACTTGGAGCATAAACATTGGGGCCAAGATGCTGGATGCCTTAAAGCCAGTGTTCTGAGTTCATCACGGAATGATTTTATCTAGAGTTAAAAAACAAAGCAAATAAACAACAAACACATACTTCCAGAAAATTCTAAAGGAGCAGGGTTTGCTGCAGTGATTGGGTGGCCAGACTGTTACTCAAGAGACTTAGCAGAATTGCAAGTGTCGCGGACCACTTTTCCTACACACCCTACACACCCTCTGAAGCAGAATCGTCAGGTCTCCGGCTAGTCCCCCTGGAACACTTGACTCCTGGTTATGGCTCTTTGCACAACCAGGGAAGCTAAACTCCACCCAGACTATTAAAAGACTAAAACCATATCTTCCCCAGACCAACTCAGAGATTAGACGAGGTGCACTGATCATGTCTGACCTGAAGTTTAGACCTCTGATGAAGCCCGGGAGGAATCCGAGAATCCTCAGGTCTAGCTTTCATCAGGAAGCCAGCTTACAGTCTCCCTGAGCATTCTGGACCAGCTATTTCTGGGTATTACAGACTGGAATGCATAATTTTACGATTTTCCAAGCTGCGTTCCGACCTTTTTCTTATTATTCTCTCCACACACCCCTGTTTAAACTTGTAATGAATCTGGAAGAGATCAGAAACTTAAAAAAAAAAAAAAATGCTGGTTCCTTTTTGCCTTTTTTTTTTCTCTTGCCAATGGTACCCTGCAGCTGTACTTTCTGTTGTTAAAAGGGGGAACACCCTAGTTAATAATAATAATAAAAAAGTCCAAGGCTGTGAGCCCAGCAACAATGAGATCTTGGGGTATAAGTCTGGTGGGCAGAAGGAAGATTGGAAGGCAGGAATCACGGTGGCAGACGTGGAAATGAGCTGAGTGGTACTGTCAAGAGTCCAAAAACCCTAGCTAGCTGAAAAGTGAAGGAAAAGAAGAAGAAACACTGCAAAACATCTGGATGTCTTCAGACATCTGCATGGTTGGCACCGTGTGCACAGGACACCTGCAAGAGTGACTGCACAGTTTTCTTGGGGGTGGTGTTTTGATTTATTTTTTGGTATAAATGTTTGGGTACCCCATAGGGTTCCCAGATGTGTTGCAGAATGTCCAGCTAAAAACAAATGTGCGTGTTGTTAGACAGGTACAGTCCACATTGTGTGGGGAGGTGTCTGAGCTGCCCACTGGTGTCACCCGGGGAACACGGTTACCTCTGTCACTGTGTGGCAGAAGCCAGATCTACACTTATCTATCCAGTTGAGGGTCTGCTTCACTGATGTGTGAATGCTCACTCAGAACCTTATGTTCCAGTACGTTCTCTGAGTAACAGGATACTTAGCCTTCTTCAGGAGCTGCCCCCAGTTGGATGGAGTGGGGTGAGGGGGACATGCATCTGCCTGGCTCACAGTTCTATCCAAAGCACCTGGCACATTGCCTGGGGGTGGCCAGGTGGGTGACATTGGCCATTGGAAAGCTGGCATCATAGGCTCAGTTAGTCAGCTCCCACTTGGCTTCCTGTCCCTGTCACTCTCTGAGGTTGACTGCCTGCTTCTGAGAAATGGGAGCAAGGACAGACACTTTGAGGGGTTGTAGTAAGATCAAATAGGGGTCACACCGTAAGTGTTTAGTAAGTAGTTCATTCCTCACGTTTGGTCCAATGTCCAGCTTCATAACTCCTAATCATCCTTGCAAGACACACGGGTGAGACAATTCCCTTTTTATTTATACTCCTCAAAGACAGCCATAGTTTCTTCCCATCCCCATCCATTCTCTTCCCCTTCCCCTTCCCCTTCCTTCCTCTCTCCTTCCCTCCCTCCTTCTCTCCCTCCCCCCTTCCAACTCCCAAGCATGAGCTGCACCCTGGTGTCTGACCCTGAAGGACGTGGGGTGAAAGCTATCTCCACCCTGGGTGTGCCTCACAGCGGTGGTCTCTTCATATCTTCCAGGGACTTGGTATCCACAGTGACTACATGCCACCTATTTGGGTTGGCTGCAGCCTGCTGGGTGGTGATGGGGCATCAGGTGCTCTGAGACCCCTGTCTCCATTTACAAAGTGAGAAACCCAGGGAGGATAATAACTCGGGAGGCTGAGGCAGGAGGATTGCAAGATATAGGCTGGCCGGAGCTACAGATCGAGACCTTGTGTCAAAACACACAGACACAAACAAATGTTCAGATAAGCTAAACTCAACCACACTGTACAGGTTAACTATGGTGGTTCTGGCTCCCAAAGGGGGTTGGCAGATGTTTCTTTTCCTGACACCACAGACCTTTTGACTTCTCCTCACCTTTCTTTCCCTCCCCTTCTCATTTCTTCTCTCTCTCTCTCTCTCTCTCTCTCTCTCTCTCTCTCTCTCACACACACACACACACAGACACACACACACACACACACACACACACACACGCTCCAATCTAAAGTGTATTCCCAAGTGCAAATGTAATTTGTCAACGTGTGTTGAATTAGAAAGAGATCGGCAAATGAGAAAAGATGACCTCCGACCCCTGGGGAGGTCAAACTCCCCCTGAGGAATGGGTGCGTTTGAGATGCCGCCTTGGCCTCCCTGAAGGAAGCAGCTGGAGGCAGTTAGGGACCAGGTCTTCCACGAGAATGATTCACCAAGTAGTCCCAGCAACAAGGATGTTCTGAAGGTTATCAGAGGACTTTTGACACCAATCTTTCTTTTTCTTCCTTCTTTGTCGAGAGCTTTACATGCATACATATGGTGTGTTTGACCAAATCCGCTCCCTGACTCTCTCCTTAATTTAATTTTATCATGGAATGACGTCCACAGTGCTAATGTGACTTGCAAGGGTGGATTCCCCACGGGCAACATACTAACAGAAGGATCAGATCCTTGTCCAAATGTCTCCAGGGCTCTTAGCCTGGGTGCTGGGTCTCGGGAAGTTTTCGACTCCCTTAGAGGGTTAGAAAACTGTGTGCATACTTTCCCAAACATCCCATTTCAGGGAATTTGTCTAGGAAGTGACCTACCCTAGCACACTGGTTAGTTCCCAAGAAGGCCTACGGCCCCAGAGTGCCCAAGGGAGGCTCTTCTGGGCATGAAGTTATCTCTATTACCCTGTACCGGGACAAATAAGTGGGCAGAGCAGGGGTGTGGTCCAATTCACAGGAAACAGTGACACAGGGGTCGGTATTGACCTAACAGCTAGTGAAGGGGATTTGCTCCAAATTCTACTCATCTACCTACCCACCGTCCATCATTCATCTAGTCTACAGCTATCCATCCACACATCCATCTAACTGTCCATCCATCCATCCATCCACCCATCCACCCATCCACTCATCCATCCATCCACCCACCCATCCATCCATCCATCCACACATCCATCTAACTGTCCATCCATCCATCCATCCATCCATCCATCCATCCATCCATCCATCCATCCACCCACCCACTCATCCATCCACCCACCCATCCATCCATCCATCCATCCACCCATCCATCCACCCACCCACTCATCCATCCACCCATCCATCCATCCACCCACCCATCCATCTATCCACCCACCCACCCACCCACCCATCCATCCACCCATCCACTCATCCACCCACCCATCCACCCATCCATCCACCCATCCATCCATCCATCCATCCACCCATCCATCCACCCACCCACTCATCCATCCACCCACCCATCCACCCACCCACCCACCCATCCAGCCAACCAGCCAGCCACCCACTCATCCACCCACCCATCATCTATCAATCCACCTATAGCTACTATCCATCCATCTACTAACCCACCTATGCATCCACCATTCATCTACCCCCCCGCCCCCACTGCATGGATATTTAATGTTTGCTTCATGTGTTGTGACATTGATGAGCAGACACTTCATAGTGAGACAGCCGGATCACCAGCCACTGATCCACCATTATCAGCCACCGTGGGAGAGCCTGGGCAAGCTTCTTAACCTCTGTGTTCCTTTTCTCTCGTGTATAAAGTGGGACTAACCCACTTCGAACAGTTGCTATGAGGACTGAGTGGGCAGTGGTTAGAACACAGCCAGGCATCACCACTGTTGTTGCTGGTCCCACTGCTATCTATCTTACTGCTGCCTAAACACCAGGTTTGGGATAAAAGACGGATGGATGAGGTAATGTACTACCAATCACTATCATTAATAATAAGGCTGGAATGCAGTCGGTTGGTAGAGTGCTTACCTAGTATAGCCGAAAGTCATGGGTTCAATTCCCAGAACCACATAAAACCAGGTACGGTGGTGAGTGCTTGTAATCCTGGCTCAGGGGAAGGGGAAACAGGAGGTGAGACGTTCAAGGACCTCCTCAGCTGTATACAGACATTAAAGCTAGCTTGAGCTACACAAGAACATGATGGTGATGATGGTGATGGTGGTGGTGGGGATGATGATGATGATGATGGTGATGGTGATGATTATGTGTTCTGTAGCATTTTTTGGGGTATCAGCCTCTGAATCAATTGATTATTGGACATATTTTCCCATTTCGTTTTCAATGTCCCCCGCTGTAGGAAGTGCTGCAGAGGACTGTTACATTTTACACATGGTGAAACTGAACTAATTCAAGGTCAACATTTTGGCTTAAAACTCAGAGCCCAAGAGTGTGCCCATGACACGTTTTGTTTTGTCTTGTTTTGTCCGAATGGAGGCTGGAGCCCGCTAGTCTCAGGCCTATTGGCTGTCTTCTTGTCCTGTCTGTGGTATAGGGTGACTAATATCCTTCCGGTCTTTGCAGATGAAGAATGTTCCAGCGCCGAGCACCCCTATAAGAAGCCGTACATGGAGACATCCCCCAGCGAGGAGGATGCCTTCTACCGCTCGGGCTATCCCCAGCAGCAGGGCCTGAGTACCTCGTACAGGACAGAGTCGGCCCAGCGGCAGGCCTGCATGTATGCCAGCGCCGCCCCACCCAGCGAGCCCGTGCCTAGCCTGGAGGACATCAGCTGTAACACATGGCCCAGCATGCCTTCCTACAGCAGTTGTACAGTCACCACCGTGCAGACCATGGACCGTCTCCCCTACCAGCACTTCTCCGCTCATTTCACCTCGGGGCCCCTGGTCCCTCGGCTGGCTGGCATGGCCAACCATGGTTCTCCCCAGCTCGGAGAAGGAATGTTCCAGCACCAGACCTCAGTGGCCCATCAGCCTGTGGTCAGGCAATGCGGGCCTCAGACTGGCCTTCAGTCTCCAGGCGGCCTCCAGCCCCCCGAGTTCCTCTACACTCACGGCGTGCCCAGGACCCTGTCTCCCCACCAGTATCACTCGGTACATGGCGTCGGCATGGTGCCAGAGTGGAGCGAGAATAGCTAAAGGGCGACTTATGCCAGAGAGGGAGTGGGAGGCGGGAGAGAGAGAGAAAGAGAGAGAGACAGGAGAGGAGAGAGAATTGAGGGACAGTAGCTATGAGAACCCCACAGATGCGAAGCTCTGTATGACCTGTTGTAACCTCCGTAGCCGGAGCTCCACAGCCACTGATGAGATCAGTGGCCCGAAGCCACCATTCCAAAATTGTGACTCGGCGTCTCGGAACCGACAGGACAAACAGAAAGAGAGACGAGTCCCATCCTGCCCCGCGCCCACTCTCATCCAACCAGGAACACACACAGCGTCCCAGACATGTTCCCCGATTGTTTCTCTTGGGTTCTAGACCATATTGCCTCTCTGAGTGTTGGACCCCGGCGCACGGTGAGAGGCATTCTGTGTCTCGGTGTTAATGTTGACTTTGTTATATAATAAATAATAATATATTTTTTTTCTTTGAAATTTTCTTACTGGGACCCAGTCCCTTGAATGGAGGGAGAGCAGAGACAGAGATGTCTCAAAACACGTACTTTTGGGGCTTCCCTCCGATAAATGAGCTAAAATGTACATCGGCTACCACCCTCTAACAAAAAATACCTACCTCCGTCAGGTGAGATGTCTACGAAGGTCGCAGGGTTACCTGCTAGTTTTTGGATTGGGTTTTGCTTTTTTTCCTTTTGGTTTGGTTCTGCCTTCCCCAGCGTCATGGGATTCAGAGTTGCCTTCTACTGAGCGGATGGAGCTAGGATGTCGGCTCAGTCTGACATCCTGCCTCCTCAGCACCATCTCACCCCAGCTCCAGGTCTCTCCAGCCATCTGTGGCTAAAACGGGGCCTAGAACTCCTCAGCCGGAAACCTTGCTTCAATAAACTGAAAGAGCCCTGGGTGACACGGAAACAGAACTGTGACACAGAGCAGGGGCACAAGCTCCCCACTTACACGTTGTTGGGGAGAAAAAGAAAGTGAAAATAAATATACTTTGTGATGAAAAAGAAAAAAAAAGAACAGTGACGTCAGCCCCAGCCCCAGGCTGGCTCAAACCTTCTCTGTGACCCTCGGAAGCAGAGCAAAACAGCTCCAGGTGCCTCAGGAGAGGAAACTGTGACCGGTGCCTCAGCCTCCAAAAAATCCCCCCAGCGCCAATCACCTGGGACACAAAACCACACGCATCAAAAGCAGAAAAACAGTATTAAAAAAGTGTGTAAGTACGACATTATTGTAGGGTTTCTCAGATGTAATATTTTACTGGTACTATTTATTTATAAATAGGAATTCTAATTAAGTAGTAACATGAAACCAAGCCTGGGGGCTGACCAAAACCTTTTTAATTTTATTTGGTACTCAAAATCGCGTTTGTGTGCTCTCTCTCTCTCTCTGCTTTCTTGATTTCTTTCTTTCTTTTTTTTTTTTAAGTTTTGTGTTTCTTTTCTTTCTCCTTCCTTCCTTCCTTCCTTTCTTCCTTCCTTCCTTCCTTCCTTCCTTCCTTCCTTCCTTCCTTCCTTCCTTCCTTCCTTCTCTTCTCTTCTCTTCTCTTCTCTTTTCTTTTCTTTACTTTTCTTTTTTTTAACTGACCCTAATAAACAGAACAGGGTAATCTATGTGGCTGAGAATGTAGAATCCTGTGAGTGAGTGAGTGTGCTTGCACGTGAGCGAGCGTCCTATGTGATCTTGTCTTTTTATGTCGCTAAAGGGGGGGATGGGTGAAAAAAATCAAGTACTCGTTTCTTACATTTGTGCGCCCATTAATGCCTAATAAATATCATGTGCTTAAAAGAGTCTACTAGACGTGAACACCCATTGTTTGTTTGTTTGTTTGTCTGTGTCTCTATTTTTTTCCCCTTTTCTTTTCTGACTGAATAGAGGGGATGGCTATCTGGAAGAGGAATCAAGGAGGCTTGCGGTTGACTCCTTCCTTCCACGCCTTCTGTCCTGCTGCCCCTCAGCTGTTTCAGACCAAGCAGAGTGAAACCGGCATAAACTGTCCATAGGATTAGAACTTCGGGATGCAACGTCTTAGAACTGAATTTATGTGGGTATTAGGATCAAAGACCTTAATGAATCCTTTCTGTCTCCTGGTTGCCTGACAGAAACAAATTTAGGGGGGAAGAGGTTGATTTCCGTTCAGCGTTCTATCTGTGCGCTTGGCCCCATGTGCTGGAGCAGAATATCGCAGTGTTGGGAGTCTGGGATGGAGAGGCTTCTTTCAGTTCATGGTGGACAGGAAGAGAGATGTTTAATCTTTTAAGTCCCTCCCCCCAGTGACCTACTTCCTCCAGCTAGCCCCACCCCCTCATCCGGTTCTATAGCCTCTAAGGAGAGCAAGCCCACCAGGAACAAGGGTTCAAACCATAACGTAAGCTGGACTAAAGGTGGGTTCTATCTCGCTGTAGATACCGTCTTAGCCTGGATTCTCTGAGATGTCTTTTCCTGAACTATTTTGAGATCAGATGCAGTGACGGGCTCTCCGTGCAGACAGCATACGGACTGGGATTTTTGTCATTTTCTTTGAGTTAGGGTCTCTCTTATTTATCTCTGTTGTATAGAAACTCCATATGTTGACCAGACTGGCCTTAAACAACAACAACAACAACAGCAACAACAACAGGAATTTAGTTTTATGCCTCTGTCACACACTCACAAGACGGGTGGAGCCACAGATTAGCTAGGAAGCTGCCTTCATTAGGGTTTTATTGCTGTGACAAGACAGCGTGACCATGGCAACTCTTATAAAGGAAACCATTTAATTGGGACTGGCTTGAGTGAGTGGGTATACATGCGTGTGTGTGTGTGTGTGTGTGTGTGTGTGTGTGTGTGTGTGTGTGAATGTGAGTGTATGTGTGGTGTGTGGTGAAAGTGTGTATGAGTTTGTATGTGTGAATTTGAGTATGTATGTATGTGTGTGAATGCCCATGTATGTGTATTATATGTGTGTGTTGGGGCGGGAGGGGCATTTGACCTGTGTCTGGTACTGAATAGGAACTAAGCAGGTAAACAATTGGCAGGGTCAGCATTTCAAGCATCGCGACTGGGAGGCTGAGACCCAGGTGGACAGCGGGAGGCAGTGACCGCGCCCATATATTCCATCAATAGACCTGCGTGGAGACTGTGTCATGTGTGGTAGAGACACTCATGGTGGCGGCGCTGTCCTGTCAGCGCCGGAGCTGGAGCAGCGCCAGCTGTTAGGGTTCTGCTTCAGACACGGAGATGCCTGGAGACGCGGGCGCGCCTCCACGGCCTGGCGCGGCCGCTCGGTCCTCCTGGGTCAGGGAAGCTGTGGTCCTGGGCTGAGCTATCTTGTCCTTGTTAACAACATAATGCGCACACGCTCTCACACACAGACACCCCTCACACACACACACACACACACACACACACACACACACACTCACACACACTCATGCACACACTCACATTCCTTCACACACGTTCACACACTTGCTCACACAACATGTACCCCTTCATACGTGTTAGCACCCTCATGCACTCATGCACACATACTCACGCTCACACACACCGCTTCACACACTCACTCTGTATTGGGCACTTCCCTTTCTTTCGTGGTCCGGATTATTAAATTTACCGCACCCCTTGCTGCCCCTTGGGTAAGGCACTTAACCTGTCTGACTTTCTAGAAAATCCTCCTCGGGGCAGACGATTCCAGGCATTTATCACGGACAGTGTTGGTAATGAGGTAATGAGGAGTCAGTGAGGCCGTGAGCGTGGACGGCTCGGCACAGAAGCTGGCAAAGAGGAAATGCCAGGGAACCCTCAGCCGATAAAAGAGCAATAGGTTTCTGCTGTCGTTGCTTCTTCTTCTCCTTCTTCTCCTTCTCCTTCTCCTTCTCCTTCTCCTTCTCCTTCTCCTTCTCCTTCTCCTTCTCCTTCTCCTTCTCCTTCTCCTTCTCCTTCTCCTTCTCCTTCTCCTTCTCCTTCTCCTTCTCCTTCT
>CM052721.1:42023059-42105673 GCA_028551405.1 Uromys caudimaculatus
GGGGAGTGAGGAAGACATCATACTTGCTATCCATTACCACTACCACTGGCATCATCATGACCCCCGGCGTTATCAGTAGTGTCTTCACCGGCACAATCACCATGACCTCCACCATCACCACCATCACTATCTTCATCAGCACCATCAGCACTATCCCCATCATCTCCATCCCCGCCATCTCCCTCACCACCACCATCACCAGGATCATCACAGCCACCACCATGCGTTTCCAAGGCAGTTTGGAGACCTTTCTTGCTGGCTTTTTCCTTTTCTAGAACTGCAGGTATCTAGGGCCAGGAGGGGTGTGCAGGGGCAGAAACCTTCCAGCTATTTGCTCTGACATCAGATGAGCTCCTCAGAGGACGCATTGCACCACTTGGGAAGGGTTCTGTCGGCCGTAGAATTTACCTATTGTCATATGACCTCCGTGTGTGTGTGTGCACGCACGTGTGTGTGCATGCATGTGTATGTGTGTGTAGACATATCTACACACTCCAGATAGGGCCCTGCCAGTCAGAACGATCCCATCCAAGGCTGGAACTACCAACAGAAACTCAGATATCCCTCATCACCTATTATGATGAGCTACAAAGCCAAAGCCTGCTCCACACGTGTGAGGACCTGAGTTCAAGTCCCCAGCACCCACATAACAGCCTAGTGAGGTAGCACATGCCTGTAAACCGTGCTGGTGGGCGAGGCAGACAGACCTTAGCGACTTGTAGGACAGTCATTTTTTTCAGTGTTGTCGTTTTGTTTGAGATGAACATCTGGAAGTCCAGCTGTGAGTCTTACCTTCCTCCAACTTTCTCTGCTGCCCACCTCTTTTCCTTGAATAAGAAACAGAGAGACGGAGTCACATAGGGGTTGGGGACAGTGCTCAAGGCAAGGTAGCAGCTCCTATGTATTCTAACTTCTGACACAGAGGCTGTTCTGGGCAGGTAATTCCCCACCCCTACTCTCATTCCACGCCACCGTTAACCTCCCTGGCATTAAGGGTAGAGAAACTCCTAGGAAATCTTTTTTCAAGTCCCGCCTGACCAAAGATCCATGTAAAGGCTTTCCCCTCTTTTTTGTACGTCCTCTAAAGAAAAAGAAAGAAAACTCCAGCCCCCTCCAGAGCTACAAATGAACCAGCGATACATTTGCAGTCTGTCAGCTAAACTAGGGCCATGTCCCATCGCTGGGACAGAACCAGAAGGAAGCAATTCTGTGCCCACTGAGCGTCCAAGCTGGGGGTATGTTAGTGATTAAGAGGTTCTTGGCCTGGGGGAGACCGAGAGATATGGCTCAGATTCACGAAAGCACCATAAATCTCCCATTTTATTCAAAATGTGTGTTTTATAGTCATTTCCTGGCCAATGGCTGCCTTGGATAAATATATGACATATCTGGATTTAACTTTTGGGCTCCAAGCTGGGGCTTGAGTGGAGGGCCAGGCATGCTGACTATTTCCAAGAATGGCGAAGGAGCCGATAACGAGGTTCTTTGTCTCCTGGAGTCACCCACATCCCTATATCAAAAGCAGAAACAGAAGTCCGCACCAATTAGACCGAGAGAGATAGAAGTCCACCTGCTCCTCCCTCACGCATCCACTCCTCTCTGCCACCCTCACCACCCAGCACCCATTTGTGAGGGGTGACGCCCAGGGTTTCAGCCTCTGTTCTCCACAGAATGCATTTTGATAGATCTGCCAATTCCAACATTTGGCCAAAAGGCCTTGGCTTGGAGGATCAAAGTTTGGCAAAAATAGCTTTTTAAAGGGAGGGGTGTGTGTGTGTGTGTGTGTGTGTGTGTACACTGGGAATTAAACCCAGGGGCTTGTAGAGGCCGGGCAAGTGCTCTACCATTTTGCAACACTTCCAACCCTCTTTTTTATTTAGAGAAGGACTCTTTCCATGTAGCCAAGGCTAACTGTAAACTTGTGATTTTCCTGCTTCAGCCTCCTAAATAGCTGGAGTTATAGAAGTCTGACACCATACTTGGTTTATCATGCAGGGCTGGGATTTGAACCCAGGGCTTCACACATGCTAGGCAGGTTGTTGATCAACTGAGTCACGTTTTCAGCCCCAGTTTCTTTTTCTTTTTGTTTTTTTTGAGACAGGGTTTCTCTGTGTAGCCCTGGCTGTCCTGGAACTCTGTAGACCAGACTGGCCTCGAACTCAGAAATCCACCTGCCTCTGCCTCCCAAGTGCTGGGATTAAAGGCGTGTGCCACCACTGCCCAGCTAGCCCCAGTTTCTTCATCCTTGATGTGGAACATTTCCAGTGCGATGAGTGATAGAGCCAAAGCCCACAGTCCTGCCCACGAAGAGATCTCAGTTCAACATTGCATTGGATATCATGTGCTCGGGTCCCCACCTCCTGCTTCAGGAATCTGAGGTTGCTCGCAAAAATACATGCAACATACCAGGTGTGCTGGCACAATCTTTTAATCCTAGCACTGGGGAGGACTTGAGATCCAGGTCAGCTGGAGTCACAAGGGGTACCCTGTACAGAAAGGCAACAGGGTGAAGCTTGGGAAAGCCAGTAGTAATTAGCACCTGCCAGTGAATTTGGTTTGTTGTCTGGTGATGACAGAAGGCTCCAGCCCTCTCTCAGTCTGTCACACTTTCCCAGAGTTTCCCTGGTGCTGGGTTACATTGCTGCATTGACTGTGTTGTTGGGTATGGAGACTTACTTCCGAAGTGTAGCTGAGCATCCTGCTCCAGCATCAGGGGCTCAGCAGAAAGCAGCTCCCACAGGAGTCCCAGCCAGGAGGTTAGCTAGGTTCTGAGGGTGCAACTTCCACCCTCAACTCCTTTTTTAAAACGGAGGCTTCTTTTTATATTATCATTCTCTTTTTGTTGTTGTTGTTGTTTTTCTTTTTCAAGACAGGGTTTCTCTGTGTAGCTCTGGCTGTCCTGGAACTCCCTCTGTAGACCAGGCTGGCCTCGAACTCAGAAATCAGCCTGCCTCTGCCTCCCAAGTGCTGGGATTAAAGGCGTGCACCACCACTGCCCAGCTATTATCATTCTCTATAGAATGGACTAATGTATTTAAGCCGTGATCTCTTTTATTCAAGATTTATTTTTATTTAGATAGGTTTGTGTATCTCTATTTGGGTATGTGTACCTGAGGACGGTTATCTGCAGAGGTCAGAAGAGAGCATCAGATACCCCAGAGCTGGTGTTACAGGTACTTGTGAGCTACTATAAGGGTGCTGGGAACTGAACCAGGGTCTTCTGCAAAAGCAGAAGCTCTTTGGCCACTGAGCATTGCCCCCCCCAAACAATCCTTGGCACCCAGCTCCCATGCTGGAGGCAGCATATCCCTGCCCTGTGAGACCCACAGGGGAACGAGTTGAGGCCCCAGCCTAGAGCCGCCATCCTTCACTGGTCTCAGGAGCCACGAGCTTCCACATTGCTGCGGAATTTCTCTCAACATTTTTGCATCAAGTCAAGCTGCCCCTGTTCTGCTCCGTCCTCGTCCAGACGCTGGAACGTGGGAGCACCCTACGGGGTGGTTTTATGACTCTGCATTTTAGGAGCACTGACTTCTTAGTCTCCCACCTGGAACATCCTGTGTCGGTGAGAGACATCTGTCTGTCCAGAGCCTTCTGTCTAAACAAGAAGAGGTAGAGTTAGCCATGAGACTCTGCAGGTTGACCAGAGATAGACACGGAGCAGTTTGCTAAAAGTCACAGGATGGCTTCTGAAGAATGACAGCAGAGGTTGTCCTCTTATCTACACACACACACACACACACACACACACACACACACACACAGAGAGAGAGAGAGAGAGAGAGAGAGAGAGACAGAGACAGAGACAGAGAGAGACAGAGACACACAGAGAGAAACATACAGACACATGCATACACACACACATACTCACAAAGAAACATATGCAGACACATGCATGCACACACACACACACACAGAAACATACAGATACATGCATCACACAAATACACAGAAATATATGCAGACACATGCACGCACACACACTCACACAGAAACATACAGACACACGCATTCACATACACACACACACACAGAAACATATGCAGAAACATGCATGCACACACACACACACATAGAGGGGGAGAGAGAGAGAGAGAGAGAGAGATAGGAGGAGGAAGAGGAGAAAGAAGAAGGAGGAGGAGGAGGGGAAATTAGTTATGGTACTTTAAAAAGCTAGTCTTGCAGGCTGTATTCAAGGTGGAAGCAATAGTGATAGCCCAGGAAGCTTGGGATTGGATCAGACAGTGGGGAGTGACAGATCAAGCGCCCCTTTGCTGTGTTCAGTATGGGCTGGGGCGTTGGGGAGGGGGGAGCAGGCAGTCAGCCCAAGGGTGGCAGCATCTGTAGACAGACATGGCTAAAATAGAACCTCAAGGACCACTCGACACACCCACCCACCAGGATGCCTACTGAAGGCAACCAGTGTCTGGACATCCCTCAGGGAAAAGGGAAGGCCAAAAATGCTGATTGGAGGGCAGGAATATGTGGACAGGTGAATGTCACTCATCGGACTTAGCAGGGAGAAGCTTCAGAAAGCCAACTCCAGTCTGGTGCAGGGTCTCGTTTAATTAACTCAGCCCTTCCCCAGAGTGGTCTCTCCCAAGAGGTGTATTAAGCTCGTCAGAGGTTCCTTCTGGCTTGTGAAGTCTCCTGATCAGCTGTGTGACCCCACACAAGTTACCTAACTTCTCTGAGTCTCTACTTTGCTATCTCCGACACAGGGAGAATAGCCGACCCGCTTTACAGCAATAAGAATGGCTGCAGCGCATGTAGGAAGATCTAGAGCTCTTGAGAGTGGCTGGCTGCACTTAACTTCCCTCTCCTTTACTTTCTCTTTCTGGGTCTCACCACTTCCCTCCCACTTGAGAGAGACAAGCTGCAGTTTCAAGTGCTTCCAGTCGCCTAGGAGGAGATTTGGAGAAAGAACTAGGAAAGACTGCATCCTCGGTACCCAGCACCCAGAACCCAGGCCAAGGAGGGCTGAGTGACTGGCATGACCTTCTCAGCTTGGAAATCCCATTCTTCAGAGGAAGCTGGCTAGCCAGGGCATCCTGTCCCTAAAGCTTCACTTCTCCCCTCCCCCAGGAGGAGACAGTCAGTCCTGCAGATAATGTCAGGAAAGACGGATGGGGTGAGCTTATCTTGCTGAAAGAGACACGGCTTTCCCCCTCTTCCGTCCCAGCCTAACAATTGGGCTTTCCTAGAGGCTCACAGTGGTGTGCGTTCTTCACACGTGCACCCTAGGAAGTTTCTTCATGTCAGGCAGGGTGGTTTACCTGCCTTCCTCTCCACTGCTTATAAAACAGGACACCATCCTAACCTCAAAGAGGCTGAGAGTAGATTCTGGAAACTTGAATAAAGAAGGAGGTGAGAGAAGACAAGAGGAGGGAAGGGGACCAAGAGAAGACTGAGAAGAAGGAGCAGGAAGAGAGGAATAGAGAGGAGAAAGAGGGGGAGAAAGTAGGAAAAAGAAAAGAGATACTTTGAGGAAAGAGAAGGAGAAAGAGGAGGAAGAGGAAGAAGAGGAGGAGGAAGAAGAGGGGGAAGAGGAGGAGGAAGTGGAGGAAAAGGAGGAAAAAGAGGAAGAGGAAGAGAAGGAGAAGAAACAGGAGGAAGAGGAAGAAGAGGAGAAGGAAGAGGAGGAAGGAGAGGGGAGAAGGAAGAGGAGGAGGAAGAAGAGGAGGAAGAGGAGGAAGAAGAGGGGAGAAGGAAGAGGAGGAAGAGGAAGAGGAAGAGGAGGAAGAGAAGAAGGAGGAGAAAGAAGAGGAGGGGAGATGGTAGCTCCTCTCCTTGCTGGCCAGCTCCTTCCTTCCACTGCTGGGACAGTGACTCTAGACTCTAGAACTGCATTCCAGAGCAGGGCACCCTTCCTGGATTTGGGGCAGGAGATGGTGGGGAAATGGAGGGACACTCACAGTTTCAGACTGAATCCTAAATCCAGCGCCACAGGGACAAAGAGGCAGAATGTTTCCCAACAGGACAAACCAAACCTCTTATAAAGTTCTCAGGGCTTTGATGTAACTCGGTAGAATGTTAGTAATGGTGACTTCCTAGGTGCTTTGAGGGGACCAGGATGGGGTGGGGGCCCACCACTTTATCTAGAAATCCAATTTTGATCTCTCTCCCTCCCTCCTTCCCTTCCTCCCTCCTTCCCTCCCTTCCTCCCTTCCTCCCTCCCTCCCTCTCCCTCCCTTCCTTCCTTCTTCCGTCCTTTCCACTTCCTTCTACGTCTCCCCTGTCTCTCCTGTCTCCCTCCACGCCTGCCTTTCTCTCATTTGTGTAACACTTGAGATAAAACTGCGAATGACGGTGAGAATGGGAACTTAGCAATTAATTCATTCAATGTCTGTATTTCAGAGAAAAAGCTAAGGCTCAGAGAAGGGAAGGAGCTGGCTTGACCAAAATCACACAGCAAGTCCCCAGCAGATGGAAAGGGCATCCTAGCCTGATAGTTTTACTTGTGCTCCAAGGGGAGGGTGGCCGCAGGTGACAGACATGCTCATGGGCTTGCATTGTTCCTCTGCTCCCATTCAACAGGGACATCAGATACGTTACAGAAAGAACTGGAGTGATCATAGGACTCATGCTGCCCCTGACTTAAAGTGCACAAAAGGTTCTAAAATGATCAGAGGTGCTAGCTAAAGTCTGCAGACCAGGGCTGAAGAGTCGTGTGGTGGGTTTATGGAGGACAGCAGGAAGCAAGGAGGGAAGGGGTGCCATCTACCCACCCACCAATACACACCACCACCCACCTACTGATTTCCCATCTTCCAACACAACAATCCATCCATCCTCTATTCACCCATCTGCTCATCCATTCCAGTTCCTCATCCATTCATCTATCTACCATCAATCCATATATCCCTCATCCACTTGTCTACCCATCTACTCACCATTCCTATCATCCATCCATCCATCCACCCATCCATCCACCCATCCATCCATCCATCCATCCATCCATCCATCCATCCATCCACCCACCCATCCACCCACCCATCCATCCACCCACCCATCTATCCATCCATCCATCCATCCTTCCATCTGTCCATCCACTGACCCATCCATCCATCCATCCATCCATCCATCCATACATCCATCCATACATACATACATCCATACATCAATCTATCTGTCCATCCATCCATCCGTCCGTCCATCCATCCAACCATCCATCCATCCATCCATCCATCCATCCATCCATCCATCCTTCCATCCATCCTTCCATCTGTCCATCCATCCATATAATCAACCATCCATCCAACCATCCATCCACTCATCCATCCAACCATCCATCCATCTATCCTTCCATCTGTCCATCCATCCATCCATCCATCCATCCATCCATCCATCCATCCATCCATCCATCCATCCATCCATCCATCCTTCCATCTTTCCATCCATCCATCCATCCATCCATCCATCCACCCACCCATCCATCTGTCCATATAATCAACCATCCACCCATCCTTCCACCCTCCCTCCACCCATAGACACATCCATTCCAGCCACTCATCCATTTGTCCATCCATCCATCCATTCACTCACCCACCCCACCCACTGACCCAAAGGCCAGTACTTGCCTCTTGGGAGGTCAAATAATCAAAACTAGTGGTTTATCCTCAAAAACAGAAAAGAAGATGTGTAAGTAGTGGCTATGTCTCAACTTGGCTTCTCCAGGAAGTAGACCCGGAGATAATTTGGCATTGAAGGGCTTATTAGGGGGTGTTCTTGGGATCCATCTGGGGTACAAAGGAGAGAGAGGAGTATATGGGAGAAGGAGTAGGCTGTGGCAAAACTTTCCTGGAGCAATCCCCACAGTCAGCTCTGGGTTAGTTGTCTATCTCTGTACCTCGTTATAAACTTGGCATGTATTCAACATCTTGCAGATTGTGAGGGTCCGGTGTCTAAACATCATCCTGTAATTCAAGGTCCCATGATTCAGGGACTCACAATTTTCAGATCCAAGTGTGGGTCCCACATTCAGAACGAGCCGTGGAAAGGTACACTTCTCAAGTCCCAGTGCTGTTGGCAGAATTAAGTTTCCTTCAGGCTACTGTGAACTGCAGCTTCTTGTGGGCTGTTGCTGGAAGCCACACATAGTTTCCTGTCCATGGGTTTCCTAGCATGGTCACTGGCTTCATCAAAGCTAATAAGACCCCCCCAAGAAGGCTGGCTGTCCCAGTGTTATAAGACAGGATGCCAGAGTGACCGTTGTATCATTTTCTTTTGCATTCCATTTTAATGTATGTGTGCGTGCACACACAATGGCACGTGGGGGCCAAAGCTGACCTTGATTTTCTTCTCTCAGGCACTGTCCACCTTGGCTTTTTGTTTGTTTGTTTGAGACAGGGTCTTTTGCTGGCCTGGAGCTCCAAATAGGCTCAGACAACTGGTGGGCGAGCCCAGGGATCTTGAAGCCCTAGCCTCCCCAGCACTGGGGTCACAAACACATGTCAGCATTCCTGGTTTGTTTGCTTACATAGCTCCGGGACATCACATCGGGCACTTTGCCGACTGAGTTCTCTTCTAAGCTCCTCTTATAAGTTCCAAGAGTAGTCGTAGGTTCTGCCTACATTCATGAAAAGGGGAGTCTACAAGGACATGAGAGAAAGAGCACAGGGATATCTGGTAGCCCCCTTAGGAGTACTCCACTGACATCCATGAGTCTGGTGTGGCTAGTCTAAGCTAATCCATGTTGGAGACAGGACCAGAGTTGCCTTCACATCTCCCCATAAAACCATCACTGGGTGTGAGCCACTGCATGAAAAGATGGTAGCCTTGGCAGAGGTGGCTTTCCATTGATGAGGCCATCTCTGACAGCTTAACAGCTGAGGGCTGTGACTGATGATGTTTTTAGTGGGGCACTCATTCCTTCATTCCCCTTCCTAAAGGGGACGTTCCCAAGCAACCCAGGCATACAGCCATCTCAGTGCTGTGCAGCCTGCATTAGAAGTGACAGAAGCCAGCCCTCTGTGAGTGAGAAAGTGGACTGTGAAATCTCATCCATGTCCACACGAGTGAGTGATTCAGTCACCTTCCTGCCCAGAATCCAGCACCCATGCCACGTCCATGGTCTCTGATTTCCCAGCGGGATTTAAAACTCTTGATGCAGTGAACAGGTGGCTTGATTTTCGATAAAATGATTATAATTTATCTAATTCATGGATAAGTAGATGTGTGAATGAATAGATTCAATCATGGATGGAGAGAAAGATGGCTAGGTGGGCAGATGGATGGATAAATAGATAACAGATTGATTACGTTGAGAGAGAGAGCTTGATGGATAGATCATAGATAGATAGATAGATAGATGATACAGAGATGGCTAGGTAGGTGGATGGATGGTTGAATAGATAGATGATAGATAAATTGATGGTTAGTTAGATAGATGATAGATAGATAGATAGATAGATAAATAGATAAATAAGAGATAGATTACATGTATATAGAAGATAGGTGGTTAGGTGGGTAGATGGATGATTGGACAGATAGATAGGTAGATAGATGGATGGATGGATAGATAGATAGGTAGATGGATGGATGGATGGATGGATGGATGGATAGATAGATAGATAGATAGATAGATAGATAGATAGATAGATAGATAGATAGATAGATGATGGCTAGGTGGGTGGAGTGGAGAGATGGGCAGATGGATGGATAAGTGGCTGGAGCCAATGGGACGGTGGAAGGGTGGGTGGATTCAGTGAATGGCTGGGTAGAAGAGTTCTCGTCAGAAGACAGACACACTGCCATGACTCTCCAAGTGAAGATGGGTTCTATGCACAGCACGCAGAAGCAGATGGTAGACTGTCCTCTCTTAGGGTGGGTGAGGTGGCACTGGATTGACGTCCCTGGAACGCAGTCATTTAAGCCTCTTGCTTTCATCACAGACCAACTGAAGTTGGGCAGTCTTGCCTGGCAGTTTCATACCAGGAATAGAATAACTTAGACTCTTTCTATCCAGAAGACATAGTCCCCTGTGTGACCAAGGAAAGGTCACAGAAGGTCATAGCTGATCTGTAACGCAGTGCAAGGATGAAGAAAAAAACTTTGTGGTCTAGCCATAAGAACTGGTTTGTCTCAGAAATGACATGCTGCTTGCCTGCTGCCCAAAGGATTCCAGATTTATCCCTGCCACCAAAGTCTCCAACCAACACTGGGGATGATGGTCCACATGAAACGGCTGTCTGAAATGAATTTATTCACAGATGGGTTAGACCCAATACTTTCACTACATGCCCCTGTTTGGAGTTAGATTGTCTGTGGATCGTGTTGTGGAGGCTAGGGGAATCAAATGTTGGTTGTGTTTATCAAGCTTTGGGGTGGGCTAGCCTGGTCATCTACAGTCCCAGAATCTGTTCAGTCACATCAGGAGATTTTTCTAAAGCTCCCTGTGATTTGAAGAGTCTTGGTGGGGGGCAGGGTGGTGTTGGGTTTGAACCAAGAGATTCAGAGAGCGGACAGGATCTGGCTTTAAACCGCTCCCAGACAGCAGGCTCTTAGCGCTTAAGCCTCGAGGGGCGAGATGCTCTTCATGAGAGACATCGGAGCCAACACCTGGAAGAGACTGATTGCAAGACAGCTAATGCGCCTGCGTGATTTATGAACTAGCACTATTGTGACCAAGGTGTGCGGGCTGCTGGGGAGGAGCGGGTAAAGCTAGGGGCTTACTCAGGGTTCCACTCTGGAAGGAGGGGGAGCAGCCCACAGAGAGGAGCGGGAGCTGGCTCCAAGGCTGTGGGAGCTCTTCTCTAGGGATCCAGGAGCCCACACCTCACATTCATCATGCAGATGATCCGTCTCCTGTGTGATGTCACGTGTCAGGAGGCCTCTGAGCTCGCCCCAGTCCACCCCTTTGGCCCCAGTAAATATCTATCTAGCTTCAAATCCGTGCCAAAGGCTTAATTCACACATGCACTGCTGAGAGATCAAGACTCCCGAGACTCCCTCCCGGGCTTGGGGCTCTTTACACCCCACTATCTTTTCCAAGTGCCTTTTGTTTTGTTTGCTTTCGGTTTTACAGACAAGGTCTCGCTATGTAGCCCAGGCTGGCCTTGGACCCAGGATACTCTCTTTCTTTAACCTCCCAGGCTCTAGGATCACAGACATGAGCTGCCCAATTCTTTTGTGGGAGCTTTGAAGATCTGTGCAGTCTTTTGGGCATACTGGCAACTTCTGGTAAATTTCCTTGTAGTTTTCTATCCTGTAAGTCTCCTGTATGTGAAGCAGGGAAGAAGTGAGTTCTCAGTCTCATAGGCCTTTGCGACAACAGGAGGCATGACATCACAGGGTTTCTAATCTGATACATGAAAACCAGAACTACATTAAGACTCTTCCAGCCGGGCAGTGGTGGCATACGCCTTTAATCCCAGCACTCGGGAGGCAGAAGCAGGTGGATTTCTGAGTTCGAGGCCAGCCTGGTCTACAGAGTGAGTTCCAGGACAGCCAGGGCTACACAGAGAAACCCTGTCTTGAAAAAAAAAACTCTTCCTCACCAGGAAGACTGTAAAAGTCAGAGAGGATGGATGACTCCAAGGAACAGAGTCATCTTCCAGACACAGCAGGACTGATGGACGTACAAACTCACAGAGGCTGTGGTAACACACACAAGGCTGCACAGGTTCAAGCCAGATGGGGTCCCAGCATGGAGAGGGGGAAGTAGATGTGAGCTAACCAAGAAGCTGTCTGTAATTGATACCCATTGACAAGAGGAAAATTAATTTTCTCCAATGGAGTCTCTCTAGGTATACAAATCATGCTTAAGGTCAGGTTCTATGCCCAGGAGTGGTTGGCCAAGACAGAGCAGATTCAATGGTATTTTTGTAGGCGGTTTGGCCTCATTTTGCATTATTTGGGCATTTTCTTTCTCTTATTCGTCTTTTGCTTGTATATTTTGGTTTCTGTTTTTTGTGTTTTTATGTATTTTTTGTTGGTTCCTTAGAGAGAGAAAGGGGTGTGGAGTTGGGTGCGTGGGTGGATGGGGAGCATCTGGGAGAAGTTGAGGGGAGGGAAAAGCATAACCAGAATATATTGTATGAAAACAATTCAATGAAAGAAAAGACAAAAAAGAAAAGGAAGGAAGGAAGGAAGGATGGAATGTCATAGAAAATATTTAATCTCCATCCAGGGTTTCTACCCTGCCTTTGATCATTCAGCTCCCAGATAAAAGACACACACAGGACCTTTATATTTATAACAAGCCTTAATCAGCACCAATACTGGGCAGATATCTACCCTCTAGGCTACTAAATCGATTTCCTATTGATAACTCTAAGGTATTATTTACTATGTTCCATCTGGGCTGATCTTAACTCTGATTGGCCAGCCCTCATGGCCACGCCTTCTTAACTCCTAACTCATGGCATCTTTCTCCTCTCTCCCCCTTCTTCTTCTCTCCTCCTGGTCTCCTCTGACCCCAAGCCCAGGGACTCCAAACCCCACCTATGTCTCTTCTGCCCAGCTACTGGCTATTGGCCACTTTATTCAATAGTTTTAAATCAAGGTACTCCATACTGTACGCGTGGTTTCTCTTGTTTCTGGGAGCAACCAGGTCTTGGGGACCAGTATTTATCATTATAATACCTATCAAACGATCAAATCTGAACAAAAAAAAAGAAGAATCCGACTTACCCTCAGGTAGGGATGATTGTCAGGTAGAAAGTGAGCAGGATGGCCCAGGAGAAAGAAGCCTTCTTCACTGCTGGTGAGTGTGCAAATTAATCCACACTGTGGAAACCACCACAAAAATCTCCAAAAGCGTCGCCGGGCAGTGGTGGCGCACGTCTTTAATCCCAGAACTTGGGAGGCAGAGGCAGGTGGATTTCTGAGTTTGAGGCCAGCCTGGTCTACAGAGTGAGTTCCAGGACAGCCAGGGCTACACAGAGAAACCCTGTCTCGAAAAAAAAATCTTCAAAAGAAACTACTATGGGGTCCAGCTACCCCGCTCCTGAGCACACACCCGCATGGGTATACATCGCCATTCCAGAGACACCTGCACAGCCATGTAACATGAAACACTTTTTACAATAGATCAGACAGGGAACTGGCCTCCATACCCATGAGTAGATGCTCGGGCAAAGCAAACTCGACACAGATGCACAACAGATATTACTCAACCCTAAAGAAAAACAAAATCATAAAGTTCGTTGGAAAGAGGCGGAACTGCAGATCATGCTAAGTGAAGTAAGCCAGATTCAGAATGACAAACGCTGCACACATCCTCCCAAGAGCAGGATCTGGATTGAGGACCCTGGAAAAATGAATATACTCATGTAGAAAACAGTCAACGTTCTTTGAACCCAAGAGATAGGGTCTGCATCCTGGCTGTGCAGCCTTGAGCCTTAGCCGCTCTCAGAGTCTCTTTTTACTCATCCATGACATAAATCACAGCTCTGTGTTTGTGTCATAACAGTTATGGTGAAAATGGTGACGGTACTTACCTCAAGGGGCAGTACATGGCGAGAACGCCATACAGAAGACATAAGAAAAGAAAAGGAGAGAGAAAGAGAGCAATCTACCTATCCCAAGCCATTATTACTACTTATAGATCATGGATGTCTTAGTTAGTGTTTTGCTGCTGTGAGCAAACACCATGACCAAGGCAACTCTTAATAGGACAACATTTAACTGGGGCTGGCTTACAGGTTCAGAGGTTCAGTCTATTATCATCAAGGTGGGAACATGGCAGCATCCAGGCAGGCATGGTGCAGGAGGAGCTTAGAGTTCTTTCTACATCTTCATGTGGAGGCAGCTAACAGAATACTGGCTTTCAGGCAGCTCGGATGAAGGTCTTAAAACCCATGTCCACAATGACACACCTACGCCACCAAGGCCACACCTAATAGTGCCACTCCCCAGGATCACCACAATGGATATTTCTAGTAAGGAGAGAAATTCTGTAATCTACTAGCTTAAAAAAATCGTGTGCATGTGCATATAGATGTTTGCATGCTATGCATGCTCCCACACATGTGTGGTGGCCACAGGAGGTCACTGAGAGTCCTGCCCCATCCAGCCTTACCTATTCCCTTAAGAACAGGTCTCTCGCTGAACCTGGAGCTTGCCAGCATTACCTCGCCACAGTGATTGGCAGGTTTTGGCATGCTCCTGTGACTTCAAACCTGGCCAGTGACATTCAGCATGGGAGCTCTTGTGAGTACTGCTGAGAAAGGAAACCCTGACTCTGAGTGAAGAAGGTCACATGAGGACTCCCTGTGGCCTGTATCCTTGAAAATATCTTACAGAACGGCTGCTCGGAGTGCTCTCTACGAAAAGAAGTACACAAGACAATGTGGGTGTTATTAACTCAGGGTAGCCATTTACCGTATGTGTGTAGTGTGTGATTGTGTGTGTGTGAGCACGTGGAAGCCAGAGGGTCCTATCAGGATGACTTTCCTCAACCTCTCTCCACCTGTCTGTATATCTATCTGTCTGTATATCTATCTGTCTATCTATCTATCTATCTATCTATCTATCTATCTATCTATCTATCTATCTATCTATCTATCTATTATCTATCTCTGTTTTGAGATATGTAACCCTGGGTGTCCTGGAACTCACAGAGACCCATTTGCCTCTCCCTCCTGGGTTCTGGGATGAAAGTTGAGTCACCAGGCCCCATTCCACCTTACTTTAACCCGAAGTCTGTCATTCAGCCTAGAGTAGCTGGCCAGCAAGCCCTGGGAATCCTCCTGTCTCTCTCTCTGCCTCCCAGTTCTGGGGTTATCCGTGTGCATCACCATACCCGGCTTTGATGTGGGTGTTGAGGACAAGAACTCAGGTCCTGAGAGTCTTGGTGTGGTTTTAATTTGCATCTCCCTGATGGAAATTCTTCATTTAAAAATTGTATTTATTTGGCAAACATAAAAAAATAAAACCCTCAAAGCCTCAAGCTATTTTTTTCCTAAGATTTCAGGATATTTTTTAAGACGTGAAAATATTTAATAAAAAAATGGGCAGTAGCAATGGTACTTTAAACAGTGATCCACATGGCAACACATTTAAAATATATAAAATAAAATATCACATGTCTACATCTTAAACTACTCAGTAGTCATGCATTCATGGCATGAAAGCGTTTAGTGGAAGATTTCCCTTGAGTTTCTTTTCCAAGACAGGATCTCACTATGTAGCTATGACTGTCCTGTAACTCATTGTGTAGACCAGGCTGGCCTTAAACCCACAGAGACCCTCCCATCTCTGCTTCCTGAGTGCTGGGATTAAAGGCATGCATCGCTGTGCCCGGCTTTTACCCAGGATTGCTGTGACCCATCTGGACTAGATTGTACATGGCTGCCACATTTAATCTGCACTTGACTCTGTGAAGGAAGGTCTAACCTGATCTCTGTTTATCAACAAAGAAGCGGAGCTTTAGAAAGCACATTTGCATGTCTATCACACTCAAGTAAGTGGGGCATATACTCAAAGTCTCATGCTCCCAGCCTGTCCATGCTTGGCTCTGTACTTGACTTAGGGACTTACAAAGAGCACACACGGCTGAGGAGATGGCTCAGTGGGTAAAGTGTTTACTGTGCAAACGTGAGGACCTGAGTTTGGTTCCCTAGAGCACTTGTAATGGCAGCGCCAGGGAGATAGAGTCAAAGGGCCAGCAGGCGTACCAATCAATTAGCTCTGTTGTCCCATCCATTGCTCTGGCATCATCATCACCATTCTGCTGCCCTGATGGAAGCAGGTGCTTTTCATCGTCTTCCATCTTCTCAGTTTTTTTATTTGTTGAATCAGTTAATTCAAAGGATCTAGTCTGTGAGTATAGCTTGGTTCAGGATTCTGGGAACACCGGTGAAGACAGGAGATAAGTATTCTATCTAGTGCAGAATACACTGGGCACGAGTCACCAAAGGTCCAAACAAATGGAGTCACTCTGATGGCACAGAGGAAATAAACAGGGAGAGGTGTCCTCAGGTTGATGATGGTTGAGTTTCTGGGTCAGGTGACTCCAAGGAAAGCTCGGAGGAGACAATGACCGAGTTGAGGTTGGTGGTTGTGAAGAAGGTCACCTAGAGAGCCTGCTGGCTTGGGCTGGCTCACTTGCCGTGTCTTCTTTATAGAGGACAGAGTAGGAGCCCAGCCCATGAAGAAGAGAGACTCAGTAATACGACAAGAGCAGAGGAAGGGCACTGCGTAGTCTTACCTGAACTCAACACAAACTAGAGTCATCTGGAAGGAGGGAACCTCAGTTGATGAAATGCCTCCAGAAGGTCCAGCAATTTCTTAATTAGTGATTGACCAGGGAGGCCTAGCCCATTATTGGTGGGAACATCCCTGAACTGGTGGTCTTGAGGCTTATAAGAAAGCGGGGTGAGCAAGTCATGGGAGCAAGGCAGTAAGCAGCACCCCTCCATGGCCTCTGTCTCAGCTCCCACCTCCAGGTCCCTGCCCTGTTTGACTTCCTGCCCCGCCTTCCTTGAATGAATGAACAGTGATGTGGGATTGTGAAGCCAAATAAACCCTTTCCTCCCCAAGTTGCTTTTGGTCATGGTGGTTCATCACAGCAATGGTAACCCTAACAAAGACAGGAACCATCTTCTTCCCAGGTCAGCTGCTGTGAATGGGTGGGGGCCTAGTGCTGGTTGGGACAGTTGGGAACCTTCCAACTGGGTGCTTCCGACTTCCCATTGCCTCTTCCTGAGGTCTGCCTGTAGCTTTTTAGGAGACAGTGGGGACAGGTCCTGGAACAAAGTTTAGGAGGCAGCCATATTGCTTCTCCCTGGAGTTATAGAATTAAGTAAGCAATTAGTTAAGCATTGGTTAGCAAGTCAGGCTGGACCTCCCAGCCTGCATCCCTGGTGAGCAGAACTGAGGTAGGACGGACTCCTCTTCTTTCTTTAAATTTAACCTACTCTGACTAGATTCTTTTTCTTCCATTTGCCACCCCAGGCTTCTGGTCCTCAGCGCTGGAAACATGACTGTTGAGCAGTCTTGTATTCAGAATAAGGAACTCTTTCCACCCACTTCACACCACTAAGGATGTCTGAGTCAGCAGTGGACTAGGCTGAGGCACTGTGCTTTACTACCTGACCTCTGAGCTGGGATTCTTGCAGCCTGGTTCTGTTGGTGAGGCGAGGCAGCCCAGGGGCATCCTGCTCCCAGCATCCCCTCATCTAGCCAAAGCTCCTTCGTCAGTGAGGGCAGTAGTAGCAGCCTCTTGAGGTATTGAAGTCTGAATTGAAGTTGGGCCTGGTGGTGCATGCCTGTAATGAGAGGTACCCAGGAGGCTGAGGCAGGAAGATTATAACTTGGAGAACAGCCTGGGTAATTTAGTGAGACATTGTTTCAAAATAAAAACTAAAAAAAAAAAAAGGACAATTGCCTAGGATGCTTGAGGGCCTGTGTTCCAATCCTCCATAAAAGGAAGAGAAAGGGAAGGAGGAGGGGGAGGAGGAGGGGGAGGACGAGAAGGAGGAGGGGAAGGAGGAGGAGGGGAAGGAAAAGGAGGAGGGGGATGGAGAAGGGGAGGAGGAGGGGGAGGAGAAGGAGGGGGAAGAGAAAGAGGAGGAGGAGGAGGAGGAGAAGGGGAGGGGGAGGAGGAAAGGGAGGAGGGGCCAGGAAGGAGGAAGGGGAGGAGGACGAGGAGGTGTGGCTTTGTGTGGGTTCTGGGGTTCTGAACTACAAGTTCTTTACCCATGGCGCCATCTTCAGAGCTGGACCCCTCAATGGCAGGTCTCTGCCCATCCTCTGCCTCTTCCTTGCTCACAGGTGGATTTTCTTCTACTTGTGTCATGTCCATCCAGCACACTGGGCATTAACTGGATCCATCTGGCTCAGTACCAGCCTCTGCAGAGCCTGTCCTGGCATGGCCCACCTCACGCAGGACTCAGTGAATATCTCCATTCAGCCTTCCCACAACAGTGCCAGCCAGTTTGCAGATGTTGTCATTGAGTGGGTTCCTGGTCCCTGTGATTTGAAACACAACTGCCCAGCAGTTCCAACAAACTGTTTCAGAAAGACTCAGCTCTTTTTTTTTTTTTTTTTTTTTTTTTTGAAGTAAAAAAAAAAAAAAAGCTAACAAAATTAATCCATGGCTGTTCTTGAAGTGGACTCATTTGGAAACAAAATCTCTCCACAAAGTGAGCTTTGGCCGTACTTCTTCATGTTGGGTCCAAAAATGACTTTCTGAGAGCATGTTAGCAAAACTCTGGCAGACCCGAAGCAGGAGGCGGAGATATCTCCATCTCCAGGGATGCACGCTCATAGCCGGCTGTACAAACACTTGCTTCTAATTCTGAGAGTCCAGGCATCTCATTAGACAATTCATTAAACTCCACACAGGAAAAAGGACTTGGTTGCAGCGGCCCTGGAACTGCCTGAAGCTCAGCCTGGGCTCATGGTGATTTGGGTCAGAGCCAAGCTAGGCCTTCCAGCTAGCAGCAGGCCTGGAGGATTTAGGGTTTGGGTGGGGAGGCTGGGGAGGGGTCTGTCGGTCTGGCTACTGGCCTAGGCTGAATACTGTAAATGGGTCTTGTGGGCTCAGGTGGGTAGCTCTGTTGATAACATACAGGCTATGCAAATAGGAAGACCGGAGTTTGATTTCCCAGTATTCACATAAAATGCCAGACACAGTGGGGTAGGTATGCTTGTAATCCCAGCACTGTAGAGAAGACAGGTGGATGCCTGGGATTTGCTGGCCAGCCAGTCTCGACAATCAGTAATCCCTAGGTCCTAGCAACTGAGTCTTTGTCAAAAAAAAAAAAAAACAAAAAAAAAAACAAGACGGTCTACACCTGACCAATCTCATCTAGGATTAACCTCTGGTCTCCACAGAGACGTACACACACACACACACACACACACACACACACACACACCGGGGGGTGACATGGACTTCCAGCCCAAGGTGCTTGGCTGGTGGTCCTGGGTTCTATAAGAAAGCAGGTTGAGCAAGCCATGGGGAGCAAGCAAATAAGTAGCATCCCTTCATGGCCTCTGCATCAGCTTCTGCCTCCAGGTTCCTGCCCTACTTGAGGTCCTGCTCTGATTTCCTTCAATGATGGATT
Source organism: Uromys caudimaculatus (assembly GCA_028551405.1). NCBI lineage: Eukaryota > Metazoa > Chordata > Mammalia > Rodentia > Muridae > Uromys > Uromys caudimaculatus. Next base: position 42,042,076 of record CM052721.1, read on the forward strand.
ACAATGTGGAGGTATAAAGCCAAGTAATTCTCCCCCCCCCCCCCCAAGTTTCTTTGGTCATGGTGTTCCATCGCAGCAATAGTAACCCTAACTAAGACAGAGAGTAACGGGCATTCAAGTCCAAGGGCAGTCTCTCTAAGATGACATTGAGCATAAGACTCCATGATGTGAATGGGCCGTGTAGATAAACGACAGAGAGCAAACAGCAAATGCAGAGGTCCTGATGTAGGGGTGGGGTGGGGGTGCGAGGGATATCAGGTTGAGGTTTGTGTGCTGTTGGAGGGAAGAGCATCGGAAGCTGAGGGAAGAGTGGATGCTAAGAGTCAGGCAGGACGGACCCCATCGATTCAATGAATTCCCCACCCATCCCTTATGTATAAGCACCCGTGGGAGCACAGCCCCTTAGGGGTGCTCCCTTCCAAGCCCTTGTTTCTCTCATGTAGCATCCTGTGCAGGTGGATGGTGAATGGCTGGCTCTGGAGAGCTCTAGTCACTGTGATTTTCACCTAATTCTCCCCAAGGAGTTAGTTCCCAGGCTGACCCATGGGCGATGTCAAATGACCCAAGTTGATCTGTTTGACTTTCAGGCTCACCTGGCAGAGTCCAAAGCCCTTGGTTCAACCCTCCCTCATCCAGCTTTGCGTCAACTGGGCGTGGCGGCACATGCCTCCTGTAAACCGTGTACCCAGGAGGTGGAGGCAGGAGGGTCAGAAGTTACGGTTATCCTTGCCAAACAGTGAGTCAAGGCCAGCCTGGGCTACTTGAGACCTTATCTCCTCCGCCCCCCCTCCCCCGAAAAAAAGAAAGAAAAGAAAAAGGAAGGGAAGGGAGGAAGGGAGGGAGGAAGGAGGGGGAGGAGAAGGAAGGACCCAGTTCACTTAAGGGACAGATAGATTTATCTGGATAAGCCTCTTGTATCCCAACGATCCAGACGTGTTTACTGGAGCCATGGGCTCATTTGTACCCAAGTCATCCAATTGGATCTGCTTGATTTCAAAATCCGCACAGTGTCAGCTGATACCAAAGAAACCACACAGAGCTCACACTCACCCCTGCCTGGGCTGGTGGAGTTCAGCCAGTTCTAACCAGGTTCCAGCAGGACTTGGAGTCAAGCACAGAAGAACCTCGTCCATCATGGGTGGCTGTGTTCTTTATTTTTTATTTCATTTCTGATCTCTGCTCTTCCAATTTCAGCGACAGGGGTGGCTCATTCACTTAGCACATTAAGTACTTCCTGTGTTCTGGGTGCTGCACTAAGCACCTCCCATGGTCTGGGTGCTGCACTAAGTACTTCCCGTGTTCTGGGTGCTGAACTATGTACAGTAAAGGTGTGATTCCTGGCTCTGCCCTTAGTAAAATTCTTCAGTGGAATGTGCAGCCTAGTGAGGGAGGTAGATCATCAACTGTAATGGTTCAGAGTCATTTAATCATCCATGAGATGGTTTTAAAGAAATCAGCAAGTGTTTATTGAGCAACTATTTGATGCTATCCTGGATATAGGACTTGCTACAGCAAAATTGATATGTTCCAACTGGATATTTATATTTATTCACATTGATTGCTTGAGTGAGTTGCAGGGTTCAGTGGTTGCTATGGCACCTGTGTGGGGTCAGAAGGTACCTTGGGAGAGTCGATTCTCTCCTTCCACCATGCAGGTCCCAGGGATTGAACTCAGGTCCTCAGGCTTGGTGGCAAGTACCTATACCCACTAAGCCATCTCACTGGCCCCCATATTAGATAGCAATGCTACTGAGGATGCAACAAGGTATTGTCCCTCCAACCCTCAGCCCAGCTCTGTTATTGTGACCTTACCCACTGCGTTGTGAACCTTCTATGGCTCCCTGGTGCTTCGGAAGGGTAAGCGCCAGTACAAATGCCCAGGTCTCATCTCTTCACCAAACCGGCCTGATTCTGGTCTTGCCTTTGCCAGCTGTGCAACTGTGGGGCACAGGTGTTTCCCTGAGCCTCAGTTTCCCTTGTCTAGTGGAAACAACAGTGGCTTCTCTCCCGGAGGAGCCTGGAAAGAACCCCATGAATATTAGTCATTATTACTTGTGGCTTCACTGTTAAGATGCAGCCTCGGTTCCTGAATGTCTGAAAGGGGGCTCACTGTGTGGCTCTGGCTGGTCTTAAACACGTGATCCCCCTGCCTCAGTTCTTGAGCGCTGTGATGTCAAGCTCAACTGATGACAGTAATGGAATATTAAGCTTTATTCATGGCTACCAGCATAAAAATATACCCCCAGACTCCCTGGCATGTAAGCATAGCCATGTGACACACTGTTGGCTCAAGGCATTTAAGCAGAAGTGAGGTGTATAGTTTTCTGTTTGTGCCTCTAACGGGGACAGGCATACTTGTGTCATGGTGTACTCTCAGAGGTCAGAGGACAACTGGGGAGAGAGTTCTTTGCCTCCACCATGTGGATCCTGAGGATCGAAGCCATGCTTTCAGGCCCGGCACCAGTGATCTTTAACTACTGAGCCATCTTGCCCTGCCTCCGATTTTTAGTTCGCATACGAAATAATGGGATTCATTACGACAGTTTCATGAATGTCAGTCACTATGCTTCAGCCATGTTACCTGCCTTCGTGGCCGTCCCTGACCCTCCTCCGCCTCCCGCCGTGCTCCCTCTCCCCAGATACCCGCCTCTGCCTTCATGCCTCTGGTGTGTATTTATATGTATTTAAATATATTGCCCCCACACAAGAGAAAACTGCAATGTCTTCATTCTTGGTTGCCTAGCTTCCCGCCCGTCCCCACCCCCATCCCCAACAGGCTCCACCCTCCCCCACACAGCTCCACTTCTGCTCTCGTGAGCAGACCTGAGCTCCCATTCGCGTGTAGATCCTGCACGAGATACTTTCCAGCTCCATCCACTTCGCTGCAATCTGCTCAGTACCAGCCATCTTTTTATAGCCCTGTGGGAGTCCATTGGGTGTGTGTGCCCCAAGGTTCTTTATCCGTTCGTCTGCTGTGGGCCCCTTGGCTGGTTCCCATTTCTGGCTGTGGACAGAGCCATAGTCAAGGTGGAGGCGCAGGTGTCTCCGCTGTGGGTCTTTTTGCATGTGCCCTAGGTGGTGGTGGAGCAAGCCCAAATCTCCCCAGAGCTTTGGAATCTTGATAACCTTTCTGACCAGAGGCCTCAGTGCAGGGCACGCAGACTAATGAATGATGGGCCAGGGTGGCAGACAGAGCCTTTAGTTAAAGAGACAGAGAGATGGTTGAGTAAGGGACAGGGAACAGGGCTTTGCAGAAAGCCACCCGGTTTTTCTTGTGGGTACCATGGAGACCCCACACTCCTACCCAGCCTGTACTCACTCCCCGCCCCTACCCCAGGCATGGTTTCCTTTGGCTTTTGATTTTGCTGTTTTGGAGAAAGGATCTCGAGTAGCCCAGGCTGGCTTAGAACTCACAATTATCGTTGAAGATGACCCCCAGCTTTGGATCCTCCTGCCTCCTGAATACAGAGATTGCAGATGTGCAGGGCCACACCGAGGGAAACGCGCTGTCAATGGAGACATTCTCATTTGTTTTTTGTTTTTTGTTTTTAATCAAGGAATTTGCCCTTGAGAAAGCCTGTTTCTAGCTTGGAACACTCTAGAACATATCCTCTAAACTCCTCCCAGTAAAGCCATGAGCTGTTTCTGTTTTCAGCCGTCAGGTTAAGTTGCCTCGGTGGGGAGCGCGGGGGTGGGTGTGGGTGTGGGAGGGAGCTACTGCCTGGTGCTTCAGGGTGAGACTTCCAGGCTGCACTCCAGCAGAGTTAGGAACCAGAACCACTTTGGCAGCTGTTCCTGGTGGCATCTGGCTGGGACGAGATTGGCTCCCAAAGTGACCATCCTTCCTAATTAGCCCCACCTCGAATCAAACCAAGACTCTTCTGAGCCATGGAGATAGCCTGAGCTCTGGACATCATGAGGGGGAGGGTAGTGTTGGCTCCTGTGAACTCTGGGTAAGGCTGCATAGGTCAAGTTCAAGTCCACCACACTGAGGCTGGTAAGAGAGCCCACAGTTCGTAAGCTCTGAATCTCCTTGGGAGTTGGCTCAAATGTTCCTCTTCCCAGAGGCCTGCAATAATTCTCCTAGCCAGTCACCAGTGCCCCCTCCCACGAGGCACCAGTGGTACTGATTTTCTATGCCTGTGCATGGCCAGGCCCTTCTTTCCTGCCCAGGGAGCGACTCTGAAGTTTGGCTCATAGCTCTGGGACCCTTGCCTAGCCCAGGCTAGCCTTGTCTCCTCTGTTCTTGCACTTCACAACACAAGTCCCTACGTGTAGCAGGAACAGTGGGGGGCCCCCCTCTGTGTAAATGCAGGGTACCATGCAGCCGCAAAAGCATCTCCTGCAAGAGGACCTAATTGAGGATTGCCTGAGAGACCAAGGATTGCTGGTGCAGACAATGCCAGCCAATCAGGAACTGCTGTTTAGAAGCTATGCTTTCTTGGAACCTATGGGGCGCAGGTGGATGAGTATTAAAGGAGCTTGCTGCTGCATTTCTCAGCTGCTCTCAGAGAAGTCTGCTTTGTTGACTCTGTGCCACCTCACCTCCAACCTCCAAGGGCAGGTAGGGTCAACAGCAAGCAGTCCAGGGCACAGGCAACACCCACATCTCTGGGTGTCCCTACAGGCTCTTATTGGCAAAGGAATGCCCTTGTTTTCTTAGAATGGGGGAATACTTGGCCCAGGTCAGATCAGTGGGCACAGCAGGAGTCCACAAGAGCCACAGCAGTGCCCCTGAGGGTGATCTCCCAAGCAGGTTCAGGTGGGTGCTTCTTGGTGAGGGTAAGTCATGACGACCCTAACCTGTCTCCTTGTTCTCCCTGCCATGAGTGGCCCTGAGCCAAGTTGGAAAGCGTCCTTCCTTCCACCTGACTTATATTTCACTGAGATGGGATTCCTGCTCACTTAACTGGGTTTAGAGTCTTGTAAAAAGCTTCTCTGCTGAAGTCACAAATCCTTCACAGCCCATCCCGGAGCAGAGAGAGCATCATGGCTTGCTTTCGACGTAGGCCCTGGGTGGGCAGTACATCAGATCCTCCATTCCCTCCACCGGAGCGCCACAGAAGGGCCCAGGAGCGAGCGATGCATATCCACCCCATAGAAGAGGTGTGGATGTGGGGAAAGTCCTGGGAAACTCACCAGACGGTACATGGTTCAAGGATCCAGACGGAGGTGACTCTGGTCCTGAACAAATTCAAGGGTAATAAAGAAATAAAGCGGGTTAGAATCTGCACTCCTGTGCCGTCCTGGCGGTGGGGGCACCTCCAAGGCTCAGAACAGTACAGATAAGGGTAGCTAAGGAACCCTTGGTGGGAAGTCACTCCCGTGAAACAGATGTCATATTTACATATTCAAGAGTTTTCAAAAACAAATATACATATATATTTTATACACACACAAACACCGAGGCAAGAAATCGAACGTGTCTACCCATATTTTGTCTCCCACTGCTTAGTTGTAAGGACTAAAAGCATGTGCCACCATGGCTGTCTGTGGTTTTTAAAAATAATAAGTTAAGTGGAATGTCTAGGTGAAAGAGCATGCACATTTTTAAGGATATAACACACACACACACACACACACACACACACACACACACACACACACACGTTGTCCAAAATGTCTTTCTGAAAATGTGTATCAATTACATTTTCATGAAAAAAAAATGCCTTAAGTTTTAGGTCTGGAGATATGGTGCAGTGGGGAGGTTCAGAGGGTAGATTGCCTGCCTAGGACACACGAAGACCCAGATCCCTTCCCTAGGTTCACAGTACTCCAGCATGGTGGCACGTGGCTAAAATCCCAGCATTTCAGAAGTGAATGCAGAAAGATCAGGAGTTCAAGGTCACTCTTAGCTACTTGGAAACTCTGACGTTAACCTGAGTGTGTACACACACACACACACACACACACACACACACACACACACACACGACCCTATGTCAAAAATTATTTTTAAAAAGAAAATGAGACAATACAGAAATACAAAGTACTTTTAACCTAGTGGCTGCACACATGGCCCTGGTTACAGTAAATTGGTCATAAAACAAAATCCAAAATCATGAACCTTCGAGATGGAGTGGTAGGTATTGGAGGGTGTTGGTAGGAATAGGAGAAAGGGGAGAGAGAGAGAGAGAGAGAGAGAGAGAGAGAGAGAGAGAGAGAGAGAGAGAGAGACATGCCGTTAAGCAACGAAATGAACAAGTAGAAAATAGTTTTAAAATACTTGTTTTTACTTTTGTTTCCCGAGAAGTTTTTATTTTTCCTTCTGTTTTAGTCCATTTTCACTACCATACTGCAGTACCTGAGGCTGGATAACTTTATAAAGAAAAGAGGTTTGTTTTGGCATGGAAGTCTAGAGGGTTGAGGTTGACAGACCATTATCTGGTGATCAGCACTGGGTGCCAGAGAGCTTCTGAGAAAAGAGGAAGGGGACGTGTGTGTGTGTGTGTGTGTGTGTGTGTGTGTGTGTGTGTGTGTGTATGTGTGTGTGTGTGTGTGAATGTGTGTGTGTGTGTATGTGTGTGTGTGTATGTGTGTGTGTATGTGTGTGTATGTGTATGTGTGTGTGTCTGTGTCTGTGTCTGTGTATGTCTGTGTTTGTATGTGTCTGTGTGTGTCTCTGTATGTTTCTTTGTGTATGTGTCTATGTCTTTGTGTATATGTGTGTATATGTGACTCTGTGTGTATATGTATGTGTGTGTATGTGTATCTCTGTGTGTATGTCTCTGTGTCTGTGTGTGTCTCTATGTGTGCATGTCTGTGTGTGTCTGTGTGTATCTGTGTGTTTCTGTGAATGTGTCTGTGTGTATATGTATGTGTGTATGTGTGTCTAAGTGTATGTGTTTGTATTGTATATGTGTCTGTGTGTCTGTATATGTCTTTATGTGTCTGTATGCGTCTGTGCGTATGTGTGTGTATGTATCTCTGTGTGTGTGTGTATGTATGTGTGTCTCTGTGTGTCTGCATGAGTGTTTTCCACTTCTCCCTCTGTGACATAACAGGTAATTATGGCTCCACCCTGATATCCACATCCAATTTGAATCATTTTTCAGCTCTCCCCCCAACCCCATAGCAGAGTCAAGTCTCCACCTTCTCAGTGTCTCACAGTGGGGATGGAAGGTCAGGGTGAGTTATGGGGGTTCACACCACCGATGGTCTATTCCAGTTTCCACCAGATCTCGACCCTACAGACTTCTCTGTCCTCTCCACCAGACTCTGATAGGCAGCGTTGTCAGTATTGATTACTTGCTGAGGTTTGCTTGCCGGTGCCTACTCCGGGGCCTGGCATGAAGGAGTATTCACAGTATCAGCTAGCAGTGGCTGCATAGCAAATGAGCCCCATACTTGGCCGTAAAGCAATAAACATTGCTGCTCTCAGTTTCTATGGGAAAGCTCTGGGGCTGACTTGACTGTGCGTGTCTCTGGCTTAGTTTCCCATGAGGTCACTGTCAGGGCACTGGGGCAATGGTCTCATCTGAAGGCTTGCCTGGCCGGAGGCCCCAATTCCCCATCCATGGGATTGCTAAAGTGTCATCATGGCATGGTAGCTGGTGTCCCTGGGAGAAGTGACCCTAAGGAGAGAAAGGAATGGTGTCTGTGGTCTCACTTGTGACTCTGTCATTTCTTTGGTATCTTACTTGATACATAAGTCAGAAGCGGGGAAGGGTCCTATGCAGAGGCGTTGATTCAGAACTGGGCTTGGTAATCCTGGCATTGAGGAGGTTGAAGCAGGAGGATTACAAGTTTAAGGCTAGCCTGGGCTGCGTAATATGACACTGCTTCAACCAAAGCAGAACAGAATAAAACATAGCCATTGATTCTATGGGCTCAGCACGGGCCACCTGTAAGACTGTGTGAATGGGCTCAATAAGCAGTAGAGTGGAAAATGGCAGCTTGGGTCCAGAAGCCACTAATACTGCTCCCTGTGCCCTCCAAGCTGTTCCACATAGAGAAGGGAATCACTATCTGATACTTGAGTTAGACTAAGCTTTATGTACACCCGAGATGTTACCAGTCTGAGGTACTTTTGCCTTGAGACAGGAGGGGCGAGCAGGGCCTGCCAGCTCCCACAGGCATCTGGGAAGTTCCCAGAGAAGGTGGAGTCTTGTGGTTCAGATCATACATCCAGAGCAAAGCTGTTTCTCACCATTCTCCAGAATGCTGGGGCTGATGTGTCAATCAAGTCACTGTGGGTCACTGGGCCAAGGAGGCCACTCTCATTATTGAAATGTGCGGTAGTTTATGACCTCCATAAAGCCATTAGCCCAGGGAGAGGATGGGAAAGCAACCAGCCCCCTGTGCCTCCCTCTGTCCCAGGCTGAGGGTAACTGGCTTTATGGACAATCAATTAGCCACGCCTGTCAGTAAGTTGCCAGCATCCCACAGGCATGGGACCTGCCAGATACACGAGAGCCACTCTGGGCCTCAGTTTCTCCAGCTGTAGAGTAGGAGGTTGGAAACAAAGTTCAGAGGTTCCCAACATTTCTCACCAAAGCCAAGTTTTGCAAATGTTAGTCACCTTTCTCCCGTCGTGTGTGTGTCTTGTTTTGAATTTGAGGAAGATACTGACATTCATAGTGAACTCAACCTCCCTTGTTTGCATCAGATTTTCCTATCATCAAACCTTGCAGAAATAGCAGCTGAATATTCTGAGAGTCGACAGTGACCGAACACTCCAAGGTATACAAGGTCTCACTTCCTATCCCAATAACCCCGCATGGAAGCCGTCAGAATCATACCCAAAATACAGATGGGAAAACCAAGTCTCTGAGAAATGATCACACTTGCTAAGTTCTTGAAAGCTGTGATCTGTGAGCCACCTGCAACAATCAACAGGCTCAGCATGACCTTCCTTGTAAGAGGTTAAACTCTGGAGCCAAATTCACCAGCTATCTTAGCTGTGTGACCATGGGGAAACCATTTAAGCTCTGTGTTTGGCTTCTCCTCTCTAAAACAGGATTGGCACTAAGTGTGTATCACACAAAGGCAGATGCATACATGTGGTATTGCATAAGTGCCCCCATCTTTGAGACAGGGCTTTAAAATGTAACTCAAGTGGACCTAGCACAGTATTTAACTCGTGGTGTCCCCGAGAGAGAGATCAGTGACGGCATTAGAAGCTAGTTTGCAATCGGGGAGTCTGGCATCTAAGTCTGCCTCTTTCCATTTTTTCCCTTTCTTTTGTCTCTCTTGAGTGGATTTTGACAGCCAAAGCCCAGAGCAGACAGTCTGAGAGTACCAGACATCATGTTGGGAGGCTCACCTCAGATGACAGAATGGGAGATCTGGGCAGAACAGCTCGTGCTTGGAGGTGCCCCAGCCCAGCTCTAGATCCGAGCTATGTCCCTATGGGAGCTTGTGTCAGAAAGATGAGGCCAAAGACTTCTTCCATCTCATCTCCTCCGCTCAGCCCAGAAGATGTCACGTGAAATCCTAGACTTACCTCAATCTGCCCATCATCCTCTGTCTTAGTCAGGGTGTCTATTCTTGCACAAACATCATGACCAAGAAGCAAGTTGGGGAGGAAAGGGTTAATTCGGCTTACACTTCCATGCTGCTGTTCATCACCAAAGGAAGTCAGGACTGGAACTCAAGCAGATCAGGAAGCAGGAGCTGATGCAGAGGTCATGGAGGGATGCTGCTTACTGGCTTGCTTCCCCTGGCTTGCTCAGCTTTCTCTCTTATAGAACCCAGGACTACCAGCCCAGGGATGGCTCCACCCACTGTGGGCGGGGCCTTCCCCCCTTGGTCATTAATTGAGAAAATGCCTTACAGCTGGATGTCATGGAGGCATTTCCTCAAGGGAGGCTCTTTTCTCTGTGATAACTCCAGCTTGTGTCAAGTTGACACACAAAACAAGTCAGTACACCATCTTAAGCTTGGACTGGAAGCAAATCTCTCCTCTTGGACAAGTACTGCCTGTAAGGATGGGAGACGGATAAGAAAGGCTGGCAGTTCTGTGTTGGAAGCCACAGCTTTGTGGTTGGCTGACTACGCTTTCTCCAAACCCTTCCCTCCTGGCAGGTGAGTGAGGTAGTTCTAGCTCTCCATCAGATGGAGAACTAAGACCACAAAGTTGCTCTCATGGACCAGTGGTAAGTCTAGTTGATGCCCGTTCCTTCTGTCTCCACTAAACTAAGGAGTTTGCTGAAGCCCAGAGAGGTGAAGACACACACAGCTGTGAACAGCAAGGAGAGTGTGTGAGCTGATTACTCACGGCTGTAAGCGCCTGTCCTTCATCCAATGCAAGGACGGTTCCAATTAACACATGAGTTTCCATCCCATCCCCACCCCAAGTCCGATGACACAGCCATGTGCCTTAGACCAGCGTGGCCTCCAGATTTTTCCACAAAAGTTTCCAGTTATGTCCATAGCAGCCTAAAGAATACCCTCCCATGTTTAGTCAGGCTAAACCGTCATTTTTTACAGTTATGAATTATGGGTCTGGTTTGGGGTGCAGCTGGGGGGCGTGCCAGTTACTGGCGAAAGTAACTTAAGGAAGACTGTAATTTGGGCTCACGGTTCAAGGCAGGAGAAAAAAGAGCAGAGGGGTAGGTGCGTTCAACAAAATGAAAGATTCGTGGGAAAGCCTTGCGGAAACTTGCCAGTTAGCAAGCTAATTTCAAACTACAAATTAAAAACAAAACATTTATACAGAATTCTTGTGCATGGGTGAGCGATGTCCCCGCCAGCAGACGCAATTTATTAAATGAACATCACAGTGCAAGGTATGGCTATGAATGACTCCTCCCTGTGAGTTAGTCAGGGAGGCCCCAGAAGTCTTCAAAACAACACAGGCTGTTGTCATTGCCTTCAGATGCCCCTCCCCCATCACTACATGGCAAGGCCCTGCTTCCTGAAGATTCTGTACACTTTGGCTGATGGACAGAGAGAAGTTTCAAACTGACTGAGAAACTTCCTCTCTGCTGGCTACCTTCCATAGTGCTCGAAGGTGTCTTGCAAGCTGATGGGAGACAAAAGCCACCAATGGTGGCACCAGACCCTGCACACTGCAGCGTGGACTGTAACCTCAAAGTGTCAAGCCTTCGGTGTACAAATCAACCCATCTCCTCTAGATGCTTTTGGTCACGGCGTTTCTCACAGAGAAAGAAAAACTATGCGGCGCCCTCTCTTTGCAGGAGACTCTTCCTGATCCCCCCAAAGGAAGCTATTACCTTAACCTTTTCATTTGTTTTGTCCGAGACAGTCTCTCTATGTACCCCAAGCTGGCCTAGAACTCATGAGCCTCTTGCCCCAGGCTCCAGAGTGCTGAATCGCCCTCTCACATTGCCACATCCAGTGACGGTTCCAACAGCAAACAGCAAAACGTATTTTGATCGGATTTTGAATTTATGTCTGAGAGCAGGCTGTATGTAAAATGAGAGTGGTCCCTCATCTCCACAGTGTTCTAGCCTACAGATAGGCCCTGGACCTTCATCCATTCTAGGATTGTGTGAGAGGCACGGCTCACTGATCATGCATCCACCATTATTGTAAATGTTTGAGCTTCTTTCTACCCTACACATGTGGGTGCACACACATATTGTGTATGCTCACCATTGAAACAACAGGCACAACCCATGTGTTATAAAACACAGAGAGAAACACACAGAGAGAAACCTGGCATGATGGCTCACAACTGTGACCCCAGCACTCTGGATCAGGTCCCTGCTTCTGGCTTGGGAAACAGAGTGCTAAAGAACACACATGTCTTATCAAGAGGCCATGTGGTATTGGAACGACTATGACCATGGAAGTCAGACAGACATGGCTTTGTCTCCGTGTTCCAGAACTGTGTGAGCCTAAGGAAATGATGCATAGACAGACAGACAGGCAGGCAGGCAGACTCGACCATAGACAGACAGATAGACAGGCAGACAGATAGACAGACCCACCCGACCATAGACAGATAGATAGGCAGGAAGGCAGACAGACAGATAGCTATACAGACAGACTGGTAGACAGATAGACAGATAGATAGACAGAATAGGCAGATATCAGAATGCAGAGTTCAGCTCTCTGTTTCCCGTCCACGGATGAGATGATGAACCAGCCACTGCAAGCCTGTGATGTCACCATGTCTCCGTCACGACGGATGGCGCCCCTGAACTGCAAACCTGGACAGACGCTTTTTCTCCCGAGTTGCTTTAGGTGGACCATTTTATAATAACAGGAAAAGGAGTTATTGTGTGCCAGGCCTGGTTCTAGGTTCTGGGAATATGGCCCCATTGGGCAAGTTCTCACATAGCATGGATTCCATCCCCAGGACCACCATGTACTTGGTGTGTGGTGCATGTCTGTAATCCTAGCATGCAGGGGATTTAGGCAGGAGGTTCAGAAGCTCAAAGCCATCCTTAGCTATGTAACAAGTTCGATGCCAACCTGAGCTATATGAGACCCTGTCTTAAAAAATAAAGTGGAGCCGGGCAGTGGTGGCACACACCTTTAATCCCAGCACTTGGGAGGCAGAGGCAGGTGGATTTTTGAGTTCGAGGCCAGCCTGGTCTATAGAGTGAGTTCCAGGACAGCCAGGGTTACACAGAGAAACCCTGTCTCAAAAAACCAAAATAAATAAATAAATAATAAAATAAAATGGAACCAATGATCGAGGAGTCTATCTGTTGCATAGGCCCAGGTGGTTATGACTAGCCCTGCAGAGCCCTGTATTGGATGCAAGACAGCACAGAGGTGTCCTTCAGACCACACCCCCTACTCTGGCCCAAGTCACTGGGCAGTGCTCTCCCAGTACCCCCAAAGCACTTCCCCAAGGCTCTCTTCTCTATGTGCTGGTGGTAGGTATGGTGTCTGTTGACTCAGGGAGAAAGTGAGAAGAGACAGACAAGGAGAGAATGAAGCACCGAGGGCAGAGATTTCTGAGCGTGGGTTTTTCTGTCAGCTCCCTCCTTGGCATGCCCACACCAAAAGCTCCTGGCCCTCCTTCCCCAGGTTATCTAGACAGAGTGTCTAATTGAAATAGAAGAGCTGTTTGCCTGCCGCCTGCTTGGTCTGATGGAGCATGTGGCTTACCACAAAGTCTATGCCTTGGCTTTACATTCCCAGAAACCTAACAGTGACTAATGCCCTACACGGCTCTGCCTTCTGAGGGCTGCAGCTGGCCTTGGGGTGAAGCCCTGCCATTGAACTTGGTCCAGGAGCCATCCGTACTCACCAAGCCATGAAGCCCATATGAGCCTACTGCCCACACTACCCAGAGGCACACCCCAAGGCTGGCATTCCAACTTGGATGGGTGCTAGAAGTCTTCCTGGCAGAGCTTTAGGCTCTGGCCGTGGAATCAGAAGGAGAAATGGCGTGTGCTCAGGAATCACTCACAGCATAGAGCATCCTCCATGGTGCCAGTCAGCTGAGAACAGTCTCAAAAGAGAAAGGACTCCTCCTTTTCCACCCCCGGTACCTTGGAAAATTTCGCAAAAAGGTACAGGACACACACACACACACACACACACACACACACACACACACACACACACACCATGAAATTTGCATATCATTTAAATTATGATGATAGTGACCCCCTAGGACCATACAAGTTTCCTGAGTTCTCGATTTGACTGACTTAATTCTTGGTAAAACTGCGAGGTAGACATTGCTCACATTATTACTGATACAAGGCCCACTAGGTACTAGTCAGGGGACTTAGCTGAATGACCATAAACCCAGGACACTGAGACAGCGTCTTTGTCCCTAACTACTGTCCCACACTACTTGGGGTAACTCTAATGGCAGTGACCCAATTGGAGTTTGCTGCGGAACTTGGTGGCAGGTAACATTTGGGTCAAAGTTCAAACACTCCAGGTCAGAGGATGACTTGTTGGTTTGGGCTGCCTGATATCCTTCCTTAGGGGACCCTACACCCCACCTTCTCAATTCCTCTCAGTAGTTAAAATGCAGAGCTCTGGCCTGTTTCTGTTCCCGGACATGGTTGATAAGAGTCTCGAACCCTTGGCCATAAAGATGAGTCTCACGGAAGGATGTGGTCCAGACTGGACCAGCTTCTGCATGGAGAGGTAGCTCAGGAGCTTTTGATGGAACTTCTGGGATGAAGAATGGGAGATTTCTGAGGAAGAATGGTTCACATGTTAACGTCATAGGAGGAGGTCCTTTCTGGAAGACAGAGGCTCAAAGAAAAGAGTTGGAAACCAGATTCTCACTGGGTTGGTTGCCTTGATCCTCAATGCCTGATTTCCTCTCAGATGATGTTTTCTCTAGAGCAGTGATTCTCAAGCTGAGTCTTGACCCCTTGGGGGGTCACATATCAGATATTTATGATTTGTAACAGTAGCAAAATTGCCATTATAAAGTAGCAACAAAATAATTTTTATGGTTGGGGGTCACTGCAACATGAGAAACTGTATTAAGGGGTTGCAGCAATGGGAAGGGTGAGAATTAATGCTCTAAAGGAACAGGCCAGACAGGATGAATATATATTAAAGGGGGCCTTATTCAGTTGGCTTATGCAATATGGTTTGGGTAGTTTAACAACAGCTGCCTCACACTGGAGAGGATGACAACCCGGTAGCCCTTGCAGTAGTCCCAGGCTGGCACTGAAGGTCTGATGGCATCCTGGAGAGGCACCTGTCGTGAGTCCATGCTGGGAAGCAGAATAAGCTTTGTTCTGAAGGTGGCAAAGAGCAGCAGTCAAAGCTGAAACCACAGTAGCAGCCACAGCAGCCACAGCAGCAGCAGCAGCCACAGCAACAGAAGCAGTGGCAGTCACAGCAGCAGCAGCCAAAGCCGAAACCACAGTCACAGCAGCAGCAGCAGCCACAGCAGCAGAAGCAGCCGCAGCCACAGCAACAGAAGCAGCAGCCACAGCAGCAGAAGCAGCAGCTGCAGCCACAGCAGCAGCCACAGCAGCAGCCACAGCAGCAGCCACAGTCACAGCAGCAGCAGCAGCCACAGCAGCAGAAGCCGCAGCCACAGCAGCAGCCACAGCAGCAGAAGCAGCAGCCACAGCAGCAACAGCAGCAGAAGCAGCAGCCACAGCCACAGCAGCAGCAGCCAAAGCCAAAACCAGTCACAGCAGCAGCAGCAGCAGCCACAGCAGCAGCAGCCAAAGCCGAAACCACAGCCACAGCAGCCAAAGCTGAAACCACAGCCACAGCAGCCACAGCAGCAGCCACAGCAGCCACAGCAGTCACAGCAGCAGCCACAGCAACCACAGCAGCAGCAGCAGCCACAGCAGTAGCAACAGACGCAGCAGCAGCAGCAGCAGCAGCAGCAGCAGCAGCAGCAGCGGCAGCAGCAAGTAAAGGTCTAAGCTTAGGAGTAAATCCCCAGGTTTACAAACATCTGTTGTGCAAACCTTGTTTCTTGATTTAAAGCTATTGGTTAAATGAAATTGGCTCCAGCCAATCACTGAAGGGATTAGAGGTAGGTGGTTGGGGTGGAGAAGAGAGAGAAGTGAGGAGAGACCAGGGAGGAAGGAGGAAGAAGAAGAGAAGAGGAAGAAGCTGCTACGAGGGGAGATGGACCATGAGCACGTGGCCAGGAGAAACAGCAAGTATCTGGGGTACACTGCTGGGGAGGTAGCCAGGCCAGCAGTTACAAGAGTAGAGTGAGGGCTACCCATCCCCCAATAATTGTCAAATTAAAATAACCATAGTCTGAGTCTCACTTTGTAAGCTAGTTGGGGATAAGTTTAAATTGGTTGTACTACATTCCCCAAACCTACTGAGACACAGTGCAAGGGTAGGACCAGTTGTCTGCCACTCAGCAAGCCTTCCAGAAGCCTCTGCTGGGCATGATAGAGCCCTGCTCAGTCCTTAGTATGTCTGCCTAGAATTGTCTGAGCATGCTGGTGTTAGTTTCCATTTTCATATCTGTTAAAAAATTACACGCATTTATTTGCCCATGTATGTGCCTAGACATGGATGTGCCAAGGTACTGTCGAGGTCAGAGGACAACCTTCAGGAGTCAGTTCTCTCTTTCCACCATGTCGATCCTGGGATTGAACTCAGGTTGTCAAACTTAGTGGCAAGTGCCTTGTGCAGCTGAGCCATCTTGCCTGCCCCCAGTTTTTACATCTTTAAGAAGACGTTATCCCTGCGCTGAATCCTCGTTCATCCGCACCCAGACTGCTAGTCTAGCAGAGCTGGGAGTCAGTGCCTTCTCTGGCAACTGAAAACCAGACTCTGTCTGTCTCAGGATGGAGGCTGTCTTAAACATATTACCTTTGTCAAGTGATAGTGGATATCCTGAGGCCTCTGATGGCAGGTAGCCCGCTCGACTCCAGAAGGGTGTTCTGTTCCCTGAAAGGGAAGGAGAGACAGGAATTGCTTTTCTTAAACGTGTCCAGGGACTTTTAAAAACTTCATCTGCCCTGGAAGATCCTCCTGGGGAGGTTCAGGGATACCTCTGTCAAGGCAGGATAGTAAATGAAGTAATTTTCGTCAGATAACACATCCTCTGGTCCATGTAAATGTCCCACGATCACCACACTCGTAAGTCAGCCTGATTGAGAGTGAACCCGTAATCCATTTCACTTTGTAGATGGGCCGTGGACTGGCTGGGAGCTCGGCCCTACCCTGGAGCCTTGTGATCACCACGCTGTGGTGCCTCCGCCCCACCCTCATCTCTCACCAGACTTGGGGATCTAGCTTCTCACTCTGGCCCCTGGTGCTTCGGAATGTGTGACTATGGGGGACCCAGTTCTTTGCATTTTAGGAGAGATGGTGCCAAGCTCTGAGTGCAGGACGGGCTTGAAGTGAAGTTGTGACAGAGAGGACATTTGCCCCCATGACCTCCATCTTGCTTCTCACCCTGCTCCTAAGCCTTGGTCTAGAGACCTGATCATCCCTTCTTCTCCAGCCCTTGAAGCCATGGCTGGAGGCGAAATGGACTTTAATGTAATTCTAGGAAGTGAGAGTTTAGCTCAGCTTGAAACTGACCCCTTTGGCCTGGCTCCAGCTCTTTGCCCAGCTGCCTCAGTGCTCTTTGCCTCGGTGGGTTCCAAGGTCTTGCGGGTCTCCAAAGGGGTCAACCAATTGGACCACCGAGGTGAACAAGTCCATTCTAGCCATGGCCAATTTTCCCTAGAACTCTAAGAGAATGCTGCTCTAAGTTGGAAAGAAAAGACATGACGTGTTCAATGGGAAATGCCTGACTAGTCGGAGGGCAAGTAGACCATTTCCTAGAGACCTTCTCAGAGACCTACCTGCTAAGGTCCTGTCTATTGAGAGTTCCAGGAAACATACAACCTAGATCACAGTATTTCTCATTTGGGTAACCTTAAACTTCCTCCTCCCTTACTTCCCCTATTCTTCCTTCTGTCTCCTTGCCCCTTCTGTCTTCCTCCTTCTCCTTCTCCTTTTCCTTTTCTTCTTCTTTGAGGAAGGACCTGTGTATGTAGCTTGGGGTGGCCTTGAACTCATGATCCTCCTCCTTTAGTCTCTCATTTGTTAAAATGTTAAGTTTAAGTTGGAAATACCTTTCGTTTGGCTCACACCACTGGCCTTCCTGGTGGACTCTGTGTCAGACACTCATAGGCAATTTGGTGTCAACACAGAACAAGGTGAAGACATTCAGTAGTGTCTAGACTTAGGCCAGAGGGAAGAAGAAACTGCACACAAATGTCCGGCCCAGTAATTTATGTCTGACTTACGAAAGGCCACCTGAGCAGGACTGAAGGTGAGAGGTGATGTTCCTGCCTAGTTTCCTCATTTGGATGGAACTCTTTTGTGGCATCAAGTCCCTTCTTGTCATCAGTTAGACAAATAAGCAGAGAGAATCAGCCTGTGCTCCCTCGCTCCCATCTGGGCTGGAAAAGAAGTCAGGTGTGGTACTTTTGAAAATGTCAAGTCCTGTTACTGCCTTTTGACCTTCCGTTGCAACTCTGAGGCTGTCAGATCAGCAACATGCAAAGTGCAATCTCTAAGGTCCTAACCTTGCTTCTTAGGGCAATAAATTGAGAGTACACGGGGCTTCATTCTCATCTGCTGGAGAGGCATGCTTGGTGGTTGCTGGACAGGGCTAGATGGCGCGTATGTGGGCTGGGGTTGCTGCGGGCTTCTGCAAGTGATTGAGTGGAAGTCTCTGGATGGGCCCCCGGAGGCTGTGCCTCTGTCTTTGATCTCTGAGACTAGAGCTTCACAGAAGAACAAAAAAAAATGTTGACATGAGTGGGCCTGGGGAAGGCACAGAGTTGGAATTTATTACTGGAACAGATAATGAAGAGACCAAAACCAGAACAGAGCTCGAGATTCACCGCCCCCTGGAGATGCTCCCAGATCCTAGAAGGAGAGAGGTAAAAGCCTCCGGGTCAGACGAGAACAGCAGTCGATACTCAGAGGTGGGGTGAGAGAAGAGGTGATGGAGAGTTTTGAGCTGGAGGAAGGGTCTGAGAGTCAGGGAATAGATAAAAGGAGACCAACAAGGGCCTGGCACTGGAATAAGCAAGCACCAGCTTTGCCTCAACCATGTTCTCGCATTGCCACCTAGAAAGCATTCCCACCTATAAAATGGGAACAATGTTCTCATGAGCCCTTCTTAGATGCAAGAATGAAGAAAATGAGGGTTCGTGACATGGCTCAAAGGGTAAATGCACCTGTTGCCAATGGCTTGAATTGGATTTCTGGGACCCACGTGACGGAAGGGAAAAACTGATTTGTAAAATCTGTCCTCTGACCTTCACTGCGTGGCACAGCGTGTGCTCCCTTCCCCCAAAACAGATTAAAAAATCTAATTATAAAAAAGAAAGTGAGTCAGGAGTAGTACTTGATGACATCATAGACATTAGCAAACTGCCTCATGGTCCCGTTGTCCCATCGTCCATTCTTATAAATAAAGTTTTATTGAAACAGCATGCTCATTTGTCTATCATTAGCTATGGCTGATCTCCCATGGCCTTAGCAGAGTTGAGTGGTTTGGATTGAGATGCTATAACCTCAAAAGCCAGACACATTTGCATACGGCCCTTCATATAACGCAGATGTCAATCTTTAGAGGGTCCTCTACTCCACCAGTTCCACAGAGAATAAAAACATCAAAGAAAATACACACACATACATATTTTTATTATATTCAATCATTCATTCATTCATTCATTCATTCATTCATTCAGTGTGTGTGTGTGTGTGTGTGTGTGTGTGTGTGTGTGTGTGTTACAAGCCATAGAACACACGTGGAGGTCAGAGGAAAACTTGTGGGAACCAGTTTTGTCTTCCTGCTATGATAACTTTGGGGTTCCAACTTCAGCTATCAGACTTTAAGCAAATGCCTTTGCCCACTGAGCCATCTTGCCACCCCAGTTTTGAAAACGTTTTAGTGTCCCTGTGTCTGACAGAAAGAAATGATTTGATACAATATGGATTTTTATGCAGGCATTTGCTTTAAAAATTATTCATTTATTTTAGGTGAGAATGGTTGGGCCACTATAGCCATGTGGGGGTCCAAGGACAACTTTTGGGAGTTGGTTCTCTCCTTCCACCATGGGAGTCCCCTTGGGATTGAACGCAGGTCGTCCTTGTATGCTGAGTCATCTGACTAGCTCCAGGACCTTTAAAAAAAGGGTGTTTATTGTTGTTTTGTATAAGAAGGTTTCACTCTGTAGCTTAAGGTGGCCTTGATCTTCCTGCTTCAGTCTCCTGAGTACTGGGAGTACAAGTACTTCATTGTTTGTATGCTAGAAGATTGCTTAATTATATGGACACACATGCACACACAAGTACACACACATAAGTGCACACACATACAAATGCACACACACAAGTGCACACACACAGAGGGATACAGCATTCAGGACATGGGAACCGCTTGAACACTTGCCTGGACTTACGTCAATGCTTTGAAATGAGGTCGGTGCTCACTTTATCCCCATTGTACAGACAGACCTGACGCTCAGAGTTTGTTGTTGATACCTGCTATTCCGAACAGGAAGGAAAGGCAGTTCTGAGCCTCAGCCTTTCTTTTATCTAAAAGGAAAAGAACCAAGTAAACAAATTGTTATGTAGGACAGCCTTACAGCGGGGTTCCGGTTTCATAAAAATGAGAGTGTGTGTGTGTGTGTGTGTGTGTGTGTGTGTGTGTGTGTGTGTGTGTTGTGTATTCCCGATCACATGTGACTAAAGGCTAAGACATACATTGAAATGTTAACTGAAGCTAATTGGGGCTGCAATGGTTAATTGCATTGGTCAACTTGATAAGGTCTAAAATCAATTGGGAGAGGAGCTCCTATGAGGGGCTGTCTAGATAAAGTTAGCCTTTGGGTACACCTGTGGAGGATTTTCTTAAGTAAACTCATCAATCTGAGAAGACATGCCCACTGTGGGCAGCACCACTCCCTGGGCTAGGATCCTGGACTGGAATTTTTTTTTTTTTTTTTGGTTTTTCGAGACAGTATTTAAAATTGAGAGAGAGAGAGAGAGAGAGAGAGAGAGAGAGAGAATTGTGATCTGCCACTCTCTGCTTCTTAACAGAGGATACAATATGACCAGACACCCCAAGATTCCGCCTCCATGACTCCCATCTGTGATGGACTGTGACCTCAAACTGTAACTTGGGGTACACCCTTGCTTCCCTAAGCTGCTTTTCTCTGGATGGTTTATGGTAGCAATAGAAAAGTAGCAAAGATGGAGGGATGAGATGAACAGCAATGTGTGTGTGTGTGTGTGTGTGTGTGTGTGTGTGTGTGTGTGTACACATTCTCTTCTTATAGCTAAAAGGTTCCCTTAGAAGGTGTCAGCAATGTGATAAAGAAGCTGAAATAGAAACCAGAAAATGGTTTTCGCATCATCTGAAGGTCAGGCACTATTAACCAATGCTCACACTTCAGATCCAAACACTAGCACACTTGACAAGGCAGAACAAGAGCAGAGTCTGAATCCAGAGGAAACCCGCCCCTGTTAGAAGCAGGCAACACTCAGCAGCCCCTTTCTCACCTCCCAGGCCTACATCCTTCTCCAGAAGAGGACCAAGGTCACTGCTTCTCAGAGAGGACCCATCAGGCTAGGCTGAAGTTGTCCTGTGTTCTCAGATCACGTGGGACATTCTCAGCTGCCTCCTGTGCTGGTGGGTGGTCGGCAATTCTGCTCTCCTTGCTGGCAGAACTGTTTTGACCTTGAAAAAGTTTTTTACTTCAAAGAGTCTCTCTGTTTGTTTGTTTGTTTATTTTGTAACATTTTAGAAGCATTTCAAGCTTGAAGAAAAAGCCACTTAGAAGTGATACATCTTGATAAACTGAGGCATCTATGACGTCACCCACCAGGTTTTTGTTATTGTTTTCTTTTTTTTTTCCTCTCCCAATTCCAGAAGGTGGGACTGCATCCAGACCTGACTGCTCACTGCCCTGTTATATTTCTGGAGGAATAAAAGGAATCCAGCTGTGTCCTGCGAAGCGTCTGACATGCACATATTTTTCTGGCTGAGACATTTTGCCAAATGTCAATGTTACTAGCAGAATGTGACCGTTTTTTAAATTTTAATCTGCGAACATCACTCCCATGAGTTATGGTTGTTCCCTGCTTTGGGTATTAGAGTGGGAATCCAGGATGGACTGAAAGCTGATCCAGGCAAGGGAACATTCTGGAAAAATACAAACATCAGAGATACCTGTCCAAACATTCTTACTTTGAAAAAAAAATATGTTTCCCTATTTGCTCATTTTTTACATAACTTTTTCTTAGTCTTAGGGCCATCTTCCTCCCTGGGGTGTCATTTTTACGACAGTAAGCTCAGACAAGTGGGGGGGGGGGCTGGAAGTGTAGACTAATCAAGCAACGGTTTGTGACAAAGAGTCTCTTCTGTGGCGAGATTACATGAAGACAGAGGCCACATCCTTCCTCTTACGGACATCACTCATGAGCACACACTGGTGAAATAATGCAGTAACATCTGGGGAATGCTTTGTGTGGCAGGAGAGTGCACGATGACACAGCCACGCCCGGTGGGGGTGGGGGAGGTCCCCTCTGAGAAGCCTCAGTGACCACTGGTCCTCTCCAGGAAGCAGTGACCATCCAGCTGAGGTACCTGAAGTCAGACGGAGCTGGGGACCGACATGTGTCTTTGGTGGAAGAAACAGTCCATTGGAGGGCAGGGTCGTGCTGGGACCCGGAAAACAATGTTTTCCACTGTGGAGCTTCAGAGGAGTGATGGGTAAGAACGGAGAGAGAGTGGTTGTGCTGGCTGGTTTCCTGTCAACATGACACAAGTTCAAGTCATCAGAGAGAGAGGAGCATCAGTTGAGAAGATGCCCCCATAAGACCAGACTGTAGGAATCCCTTTTCCCTAACTGGGCTGCCTTGTCTAGCCTCAATAGGAGTAGATATGACTAATCTTTCTGCAATGTGATATGCCAAGGCTGGTTGATATCCACGGGAGACCTCCCCTTTTCTGAGGAGAAAAGGAGGAGAGGTGGATGGGGGGGAGGAAGGAAGGAGGTGAGAGGAAGGGACTGGGTGGAGAAGGGGAGGGGAAGTCACAATCCTGATGTAAAGTAAATAAATAACAACAACAACAATAATAAATATAATATAATTTTAAAATTCTGACTGTAGGACATTTTCTTAACCAGTTACTGATGGGGGAGGGCCCAGACCACTGTGGGTGGGGTCATCCCCTAGGCTGGAGGTCCTGGGTTCAATAAGAAAGCAGGCTGAGCAAGCCATGGGGGAGCAAGACAGTAAGCAGCATCCCTCCATGGCCTCTGCATCAGCTCCTGCCTCCAGGTCCCTGGAGTTACTGTCCTGACTTCCTTCAGTGATGAACAGTGATGTGGAATTGTGAGCCAAATAAACCCTTTCCTCCCCAAGTTGCATCATGGTGTTTCACCACAGCAGTAGTGACTGCAGCTAAGACAGGGGTTAACCTTCCAGATTTTTGCTCTCTTTAGTCAGACATCTCTGAACGATGTGACTACAAATAAGATCGGAAATAATTTGTGCCGCCCAGGAGTCGCGTAAGGGTTCCTGATGCTTTGGTCTCTGGGTCACTTCCTCCAAGTTCTTTCTACTCACCTAGACGCAAAGGCATAGCTCCTATATCTCGGCCTGCTTTCTGGGGAAGGAAGAGCTTCCAGGCTGTCAGGCACCTGTTTGCCACTGTAGTTCATCTCTCTAACACACACACACACACACACACACACACACACACACACACACACACACACACACTTGCCTGAGACAATGGGTGATCAGCTGATTCATGGAGTCACACCTACTCTGGGCTCTTGTGGACCAAGTCCTGCCAAAGGTCGCCCTTCCTCCCCCTCCTCATCTTCATTCACTTTGCCGTTGGCCTGCAGATTTTCCAAGGAGTCTGGGTTTAAAGCCAGTGGAGGAAGCATGCCTGTGATTCCAGCACGAGAGAGTCTGAAGCAGGAAGCTCATGAGTTAAGGCCAGCCTGGGATGGTATGTGTGTATCTCAAGGTCCTATGTTGAAAAACAACATTAGGTAATTGTTTGGCACCATCACCGATCACCAGGAAGGGCAGGGGATCCAAGACCAGTGAAGATCAACAGACACTGGAGCCGGGGAGGGTGGAGGTGAGTCTCAGGGGTGACTGAGTGTCGCTTCTCCTGTCAGTCCTTCATGAGCCGTAGGCGTGGAAGGTACTACTCAGCCCAGAGGCCGGCCGGCCGGAGCAGGTGGAGCAGCTTGCTGATGTCACACCAGACTGGAAGTGGAGTGTTCCGGCTGGATACAGGAGCCAGGTAACTTTCAAAGCTGCCTCAAGAGACCTCCTTCTGCTAGCAGGACCTCACAGCCTAAAGAACCACAGTGTAGTTCCACAATCTTAGGGCCCAGGCCTAAGAGGTGGAGGTGGGGGTGGGGACATGTTTTCAGACTCAAAACCACAACAGGTGACTCCAGATTCCCTCACAAGGAGGCAAGTTACCAAGGTGGCTGAGCTGCCTGCGTCTGGATTCTGGTTTGGTTTGCCTAAGCTCAAGAAAAGCCGTGTAGTGGCTTTGAAACAATTGCTTAACCTCTCAGGTACAATGTTAATAGTCTTCCTTGGGAACTGTTGTCTTTTTTTGGCTGCCAGGGATAGCCTCTATTCTGTGTGTGTACTCTCTCTGTCGTCTCTGTGTCTCTCTCTGTATCTCTGTCTCTGTCTCTGTCTCTGTCTCTGTCTCTCTCTCTCTCTCTCTCTCTGTGTAAGAGTTAGAAGTCTTACCAAACCAAACCATCATCTTGCAGCCAGAGAGAGAGAGAGAGAGAGAGAGAGAGAGAGAGAATTGTTTTGAGAATGTGTCTCTCAGTATGTAGCCCAAGCTGGCCTTGAACCCTTGATCCTCCTGGCTCAGCCCCCAAGTTGGGTTTACAGATATGCACCCTGGTCCCTCAGAGATGCCTCTTAGTTCTCTAAGCACCAGGCTTGTTTTTACCATCTTATCAGCTCCCTATTTAGTATCTCTTATCCATGTAACCGCCCAGTTAACTCCTTCCCTCCCCCCTGTAGTATCTCTGTATATAGTTACCTACTGAGCATCTCGTCTGTGTCAAGCATGTGCCGTTAAGGGAGACTTACGGGCTTATAACTGGATCTTTAAAAAGATTTGATTATTTGTCTTTTAAGTGTATGGGTGTTCTGCCTGCATCTGTTGTGTGCATGCAGTGCCTGCTGAGGCTAGAACAGGACATCATCCCCGGGAAGTGGAGTCACAGATGGCTGTGAGCTACTATGTGGATGCTGGGAATTGAACCAGAGTTCTCTGCAAGAACAATGAGCACTCTTAACTGCTGAGCCATTTCCCCAGGCCCAGATAACCCAATTAGTGAAACTCACAGTAGGTTCTAAATTCATAGTTCTAACTACATAAACTCTAAAGACATAGTTAACGTAACCAATAGTTAAATGGTAAGCATGTCTTTTTGTTTAATTTCTGAGACAGAGATTGTGGTGGATAATTGTGATCGTCAGCTTGATGAGATTTCGAATCACGGTGGAAACGCCATCTCTCTACCTTGGGCATGTGTGTGAGAGATATTCTAGGTCGGGTTAATAGAAGTGAGAAGACCCAGATGTGGGTAGCATCCTATGGGCTTCAGTCCTGAACGGAGAGGAAGGGAGAGAGTGAGTTGAGCCCCAGCACCCACCTCTCTCTGCTTCCTCAGGTTGGATGCTGTGTGACAGCCGCCCGCACTCTTGCCGTCACGTCTTCCCTAGCATGATGGGTGGTACCCTCAAACCGTGAGAACGAACTTCTCCTTCCTTCAGTGTTTTTTAGGGAGGTGTATTTTAATCACAGCAAGGAGACGGTAACTAATAGCAGGTCTCACCATGTAAACCAGCCTCGAACTTGCTATCCCCCTGCCTCAGGCTCTCGAGGGTTAGGATTACAGACTTACACATATTATCATATTAAACTGTTATAAAATAGCTGACCAAATGCTTGTGTGTATTAAATGATGCCCTCTCACTGGAAGATGTGCATGTATGTGTGTGTATATATGTATATACACACACACATACACACATACACACTATATACGTATACATATACATTATATACATATACATATACATATATATATATGCAACTCTTGTAGATCATACTAGTTATTTCCTGGGATCATTCCTTAAAATCAATCCTGAAAGTCACTGAACTGAGACCAGGATCCTTTTATGTAAATGTTACTAACTCTGTCCCCTAGGGACTCCCATGCTTCTACCGCTTTTCTTGGCCAATCCCACTGCTTTAATTTGCTGTAGGGATGTCTCTGTGGTCCTAAGTCACCTTTTCAAGTCGATGGTTACCCTAAAATTAAGTTTAGCAGTAGCTGGCTATGCAACTGAGTCCCCAGTCCTGTAGGGACAGCCTACAATGAACTAAAGCAGAAAAGATCACAGCCCACGGTTCCTCCAGCACTCAGTTCCCACACCAGGATGGTGACACAGTTCTTATGCATTTGTTCTCAACTTTTTGTGTGACCTTAAGCCAATGTCTTTCCAGTCTGGGCTTCAAGTGCTGCAGGAGCAAAATGTTAAAGGGAGAAGATATCTGGGCTGCTGTTCAGTCATAAAATCCAGTGTCTGGGCTGGGGATGTTGCTGTCTTGGTAAAGTTCTTGCCTAGTTTGCACGAAGCCCTGGGTTTCATCTTCAGAAGTGCATTAGCTGGGGTTGGTGGTGCATACCTGTAATCCCAGCTGCCAGGAAATGGAATGAATCCAAGGTCATCCTTTGACACATAGCAAGTAGAGGCAGCCTGGCCTACATGAGACCCTGTCTCAAAACCAAGCAAACACCTAGGCATACATGCGCAAACAAGACCCATTCCTGTTAGGTAAGCCCCAGGATAATTATCTTGTGCTGCTATCTTTTTAGAAACACAAAGAGAAAAAGTCCAAAGAGTGATGCTGTGACCCTGTTGTGTAAAGGATGAGATTCTTAAAGCCCTGGACCAGCAACCCCCAGCATCCGAGAATATTCATTAGACAGCCAGACTCTCAGGCCCCACCCACCTCGTGTCCTTGAATTAGATGCTCTCGGTCCAAGGATGTGTGTTTTAATTGACCTTCCTCCTACAGGGTCCAATGTAAGGTCGAGTGTGGAGATGCTATTTTAAGTTGGCTGGAGCCCATTCCCAAGAGGGTCTCTAAGACTAACTCATTAGCTATTGGCAGCATCACAGAGCGGTGGGTGTGTGGCAGGTGCAGGAGGCTTTGTCCGCAGGACCGTGGTACCTATCCCACGGGGGAATTTGCAAGATGCTGGAGCCCTCTCTGTGAAGCTCACTGTGTACTTGTGTCTCTTGAGGACCTTCTTAATACTCTGATACCCAAGACTCCCCATCCCTGCCCAGTGGGACCTGCACAGGCTTCCTCTTCCCCCAAGTAATCCCCACATGTAGTGGAGGCTGCCAACTCATGTAAACAGTTTCCTTGCCAGCGGGAGACTGGCTTCCACTCTCTCTTCCGTTCTGCTCAGGGCTGCACCCACCCGCAGCGTGGCAGCTGTGGGCAGAAAAGACTCAGACCCACACATGAACCCTCCCCAGCACATTGAATCCTTGCTGTGGTCATTTTATAAGTGGGGAAACTGAGGCTCAGAGGGATTCGTGTGCTTCCCACCGGTTCACAATGAGATCTTTTGCAGATCAGCTTCCCCCCACCCCCCCCCCCAACTACAACTGCTCTTTTTCTCCCAAGCTGGGCAGCCACGGGGGGCTCTCACCCCTTCTCCTCTTTGCAAGCAGCTCTCCAAGTGGTTCTGTGGTTTCGATTCTTCTTCTGAGACAGCATTTTGCATTTTCTCTTAAATTCCTTCCAGCTGTCAGGTAGGAGCTCCGATAAGGATTTCCCCAGCATGGGGGAGAAACATTTACCAGAGGTAGCCAGGCGCGCCAGACCCCTCCCCAACACTCTGCGAGCATATGGAATATATTGTGGCCGGAGAGAAATATATTTTAAGAATTTCTTCTGCATCTTTTCAGATGCATTCCACCAAGGATTACCACAGGTGTCAGGAAAAGGGGGCTTTTGCTCCTTCCCCATGAGGAGGGGGCGGACTTTGCAGGCACAGTTGGCTTTGGAGAGGTGGTGACCAGACAAACTTCAGCTCCCAGAGTGAGGAGGTTCTGAGGGCCCAAGTTCTAGAGGTTCTGTCTTTCCTAGTGGGATGCTTAAGACGCTGCTAAACCTTTATCAAGTGTTCCAATTAGTACTGCCCCTCCACCCACACGATCCCTGATGATATATGGTTCCCTTCTAATCTGTTTTCATCTCATTTGGGGGGTGTGCACGTGTAGGTGTATACATGTGTGCCCACATTCACAACCTCGGGAGTCAGTGCTCCACAGCCATCCACCTTGCCTTCTGCGATGGGTCTCTCCCTGATCTGGAACGCACCAAGGAAGCAGACTACCTGTGAGTCCCAAGGGCCCACCTGCTTCCCTCTCCCTAGTGTGCAACAGTAGGCCTCTGCTTCTCATGTGGGACCTAGGAATCGAATTTGTGTCCTCCAGCTTGTGTGGCAGGCCCTTTACAATTGCTACAGCGCACACACACACACACACACACACACACACACACACACCCCACGCGCCATTGTTTTTTGTTTATATTCTGTCTTCCCCTCATGTGGGTGGCCACTTCATCTGCCTGCTTCTAAAACTTCAATTCCCTGGTCAGTGCTCCTTAAGAATTCTATCTAAGAGGGTTGGGGAAATGGCTCAGCAGTTGGGAGCACTGATTGTTCTTCCAGAGGTCCTGGGTTCAATTCCCAGCAACCACGCGGTGGCTCACAACCATTTGTAACAGGATCCAACGCATTCTTTTGATGTGTCTAAAGACAGCTACAGTGTACTCATATACATAAAATAAATAATTAAGAATTCTATCTAGAAGGAGCAAGTCTTTTCATAGTTTCCAACTTAATGCTTGTAATAGTCCAAAGGGTAGAAACTGTTAGTTACTCATCTTATAGGTAGAAGGATTGGTGTACAGAGAGGTTAAGGAACTCCTTGACCCAGCCTGAACATGGCTGACCTTAGTTGCACACAAAAGACTGGAATTCCAAAGCCTGTACTTTGAAAGTTCCACAATGCAGACAAGGTAAGTCTTCCAGGACAAGGTCTGAGGTGGACACTCAGCATCCAGTATCTACCAACGATGCCATCCCACCACGCTGCTGATTGGCTCAGGAAATTTAAGATGATCACATCCCAGACCCATTAGTTAAACTGACTGTCTGTTTGGGTTTTTTGTTTTGCTTTGTTTGCAAGACATTGTTTGCCCTTGAACTCTCGATCTTCCTGCCTCAACTTCCCCGAATGCTGGAATCAGAGGTGAACACCATCATGGGTGGTCCAACTGATAATTTATAGACCCTCAACCCATCCTTTGTCAAGATACCAGTGACCTGGGCATGATGGCCTGTGAGAGCCAATTGGTCTGTTGTTACAACCTTCCTTGGGATTACACAAAATCTTTTTCAATCTTTTAATTCTTCTGTTACTTTAATACATCCACACACAGTCTCTCTTCCTCTCTTTCCCTCTGCCTCTGTCTCTGTCTGTCTCTCCCTGCCTCTCTCTGTCTCTGTCTCTGTCTCTCTCTCACACACACACACACACGCGCGCACACACACACACACACACACACACACTTGTTTGTGGTTTCTCTCGGAGTTGCAATATGATCTTCATTTATCACAATTTCCTTCAGATCAACACTAATTTAACTCTGGTAAAATATGAGAAGCACGGCCCAATACAGTCCCATGATCTCCCCTGGCTTGGCACTTGAGTCTCGAAATCTGTTTGCCATGTAATATAAAATACACATTAAGCCATCATAAAGCTGTTAAAATATATCGAGCATTTCTGGGAGCCACGAGCTAGGCTGAGCACTGCACATGGGTGATAACGTGTCATCTTGAAAACAAGTCCCAAACCAAAACCATGAGGGGGCCTGTGACATCCTTCCTGGGAAGGGAAGTACAGAGTCCAGAAACCATTGCCTAGTTTCCTGGAGGGTGTCCTGGTAACCCTGGTGAAAAAGGACTTCTGATGAGACAGCCCAAGTCTCAGGAACATTTTTAGGGATCAGGGTCAGTCACAGAAGTGCTTAACTTGTAAGCATGAAGACCTGAGTTGAGTCAATCCCAGGACGCACGCTCTGTTTGTGTTTGTTTGTTTGATCACGCTCAGAATCCTAACCTTGATTGAGTAGGGACAGGTGGATCCTTGGCCAGAGAGCTGAGCCCACTTGGTGAATCCAGACTAGGGAGAGACCCTGCCTTAAAAATAAATAAACGAATAAATAAACAAACATGGACCAATGCCTGAAGAACTAGGCCCAAGTCTGTCCTCTGGCTTCTATATGCACACACATATACCATGTGCATACATAAATACGTACATGGACACGTATGCAAATAACCCTCACAGGAATAAAGTAATTTCAGGCCAGAGGACAAGGTAATACATCCAGATTCACGCCATGGCGAAGAGACAGGAAGTTCAAGAATGATCTTGCAGAGCCCAGCACCCATCACCCCACAACATGGTTATTAGCAAGATTCCCTTCTTCTCTGTGTATCGTTGGGGTTCAGAGATATCAATCACTGTGACCAAGGTTGGGCAGAGTGACACTCTCAATGCATCCCGAAGGTCCACCCCCTCTATTGCCACCTCTGATCTTGAGCTGAGCGCCCCTCCCTCTCTCTTCCATGCCTTCCTTTGGAAGACACAATATGGGGTTGGAGTAGGTGCCTTGCTCACGAAGCATTCAAAATGCAGCCAAGTGCAACTCGAATATTTTCCATTTTCTTGGTGAGCCTGAACTAATGGGTTAGCTCAATGTGACTCAGAGGAAATCAATACTCCCCCTCAGAGGAAGCAGCTCCTTTCTCTTAACCCTTTCTGCAAGCCTGGACTGGGGAGCTCCCAGGATGCACTGGAGTCCCTCCTACTGGGGTGGGTGGGGCGAGGGGAGCAGTTCTGGGTTTCCTCTCCCAGAACTACAGCTGAGACCGCTTCCCCTCTTTGCCCGGCCACTTCTGGAATGGATCTGCTTTGAATCACGATGTGACATAACGCCAGAGCAGGGATCCCCTTTAACAAAAGGCAGAGCGTGGTTTCAGGGCTCATTCCCATCTTGGAGTCATTCCACCTCTCCATCCTCACCCGAATCTGGAGCAAGTCAATAAATAGACAAGTGAAGAAGGTGTTGATGGCTCTGACCACCCCCCTAAGGACGCCTCCCACACCCCATCACGTCATCCCGGGAGACAGAGCCCTGCCACAGAACCTGGGCGGAGAATTCTAAAGCCCTTTCTTCTTTGACCGTCACACCATTGTTTCAATTAGGATCAAACAAACCCCATTAATTCTTTTAAAGGCTTGAACGTGACTGGGCCAGAGTTCCAGCATAAGTTGCCTGGCCTTAGGGGCTCATGTTGTGTCTGGCTGGTCCCCATGACAGCCCATCACCAGCTGCAGTACCTGGCTCTGAGTGATGTTGATGGGGTTCTGCCCACCTGCCCCGACAGCAGCAAGATGATGGAACTTTACAGAGAGACAAATGAGAAATGAGAGTGTGAAGGAAGCCATGCTGAAAGAAAAATGGAGGCCATAGCCGAACTCCACGCACAGCCTTGTTTCAGTGAAACATCCCCACTGAGTGTGACACCAGAATTAATCTGGACCTAGGTCAACTGCTGATCCAAAACCCACACTGAGAGTAATTTCTAATCTTGATTTCTTTAAGCATCAATCACCCTGGGCAGAAATGGCGGCACTCTAGTACCACGTGACCAGGCTTGTTCCATTGTCTCACATCCTACTAGGCGGAGTGGAGTCACATGACGACAATTAACAGCAAGGAACGCTGGGAAATGTAGTCTTTAGTCGGACGACCCTATATCAAACGGGGACACCTTTTGTCTCAAGAGATTACACACGGGAAGACAAATAGAGGTCTTTTTCCTATTTAATCATATTTAAACTAGTATTTAAATAATTGTCGGCACCCATGTTGAATTTTATGTACATGCCCACGTGGACATGGCCGGGGCCGTATGTCCTGTGCATAGTGTATGTATAGTGTCCTATATGAAGTTGTTTTAGAGTTGAGCATTGCCATGCATGCTCATCATCCCAGCACTGAGAAGCTCAAGGCAGGAGGATCGAATGTTCAAAGCTATCATGGACCACATAATGAGAGCCTGCCTCAAAAACACCAGGAGGGGAAAAAAATCTTTCTAGATCACTTATATTATCTAATAAAACAAACTGCTTTGTTAACTCTGTATTGCTCATGTCTTTACCAGTAGAAAAGGTCACAGATGTCAGCACATGTCTGTTCCTACCCTACATGGTTGGCTAAATGGGAGTCCCAAGCATATAGAGGGCCAACTCTTTCTCCACTATAGATAATACTTAGGTATTTTGATAATTAAAGAAGCTACTAGGGAGAGTTTAAAAACAATCCATTTAAAAGATATGGGGAGGGCATGACCCCAGGTTCTTTGGGTCAGTGTCTACTCAGGAAGTAGAACCCTCCGAGTATTATGAAGTTTGGAGAGTATTATTGGGGAAGTAAGGTCTAAAAGGAAGATTCAAAGATCACAGAGAGTCTTTCAATATTCTTCAGAGATGGAGGGAAGACTGAAGGTAACTCCTGTGGTTAGAATCAGGCCATGGCAGAGCAGTGGAGAAGGCTGTGAAAGGCTATTGACTTTTCATAGATTTACTTATGGATTAAGCCATGAAAGAAGTGGTCAGGGGTCAGAAGTCATGGGTCACGGGAGAAGCTGAAGAAGTGAAGTGTCCAGAGTGCAACCATGAAGGCCTGAGTTTGTATCTCCAGAGCAGATAAGAAGCCAGGCATGGTTGTCCATACCTACAGACTCAACACTGCAGGACAGAGACAGGCTGGCCTCTGGAGTTCACTAGCTAGTCAGTGGAGCCAACTGGTGCATTCTAGATTCGGTGAAGAGACCCCATGTCAAGGAATAAGGTGGAGAGCCATCAAGGAAAACACCCCATTTCAGATTCAAACCCTAAATGTCCCCAAAGGAAGAACGTATTGTTTTTTGTTTGTTTTGTTTTGGAGATGGGGTTTCATGTAGCTCAGGTTAGCCCCAATCTCCCTCTGTAGGTGAAGGTGACCTTGAATGGTTAACCACTTCTAACCAGCACCACCAACCCAGGGTTTCGCACACCTTAGGTAAGCACCCTGCTAAGCTACACCCATAGCTCCAGAGGGAAAATTTAATGTTTCTTTACTCCAACTTTCAAATCTCATCTGAAATTTAGGGTAAGTTTAAGCCAGAAGTTGAGAAACCCTCATACCTCTCAGTGAGGATGGAGCAACTGGATTGCTGGTGAAGGTTTTTTTGGGACAAATTCTGGAATCTCTTTTGGTGCATTAATTTTTATTCGTTAAAAGTGGGCACACACATTTTCTTTCCACAGGAACTCCTGGAAGCCAAACAGAGTCATTATTATTTTATTTTGCATAGCCCTCACTTTACAATCGAGCATGGGCTGTTCAGATTTAATTTCCTTGGGGACACCCAGGGCCTGTGGAGATGGAGGATGCCATTCCAGGTTGGAATGCAAGCCATCGCAAATGATTTGGTCTCCCATGCCAGCTACTCATTCCCTGCTGCAAATGCACCATGTGCCCAGTGTGGTTGGAAATATGGGCTATGTAGACTCCAGGCTATGCTCATTATCCAAGTACCTTAGGCTGTCTGGATCCCCAAATAAATAATCAGTGAAAGAAGTAATGACAAACAGAGAGACTGAATTCTTCAACAGAAACAATACCTGGACTGGTTACTTTTTAATTCGATGGGACCAAATGCCTGACAGGCAGCCATTTAAGGGAGGAGGGGCTTATCTAGCTTACAGTTCCAGGAGGTACAGTCTCTCATGGCAGGAAAGGCATAGCTGCAGGCAGAGTGTCATTGGATCTCATTGCATCTGAAGTCAGCAAGAACAGAGTGACCAGGAAGGAGAGTCAGGCTAAAAAGCAGCAAATCCCCTTCCAAATCCCTCCAGCGAGGCTCCACCTCCTAAAAGTTCCAAAACCTTCTCAAACAGTGCCACCTGCTGGAGACTGAGTGTTCAAGCATGTGCCTGTGGGGGATATTTCGAATTTCAATAGTAAGATCAGAACTAAGGCACACAGTCCTCTTAGGGTAAGAGGGAGAATATGATGCAGGAGGATGCCAGGCATTCGTTCATTAAAGTGTTATTCTAAAAAATGTAATTTTAAGACAGCATAATGATGTATGTGATAATTTCCATCCCTCAGTAGGCAGAGGCAGGCTAATCTTTGAGTGCCTGGACAGCCTGGTCTATAAGGGGAGTTCCAGGACAACCAAGGCTACACAGAAAAACAGTGTCTGAACAGATCCTGTGTCTTTCATACTTACCAGCTTTCAAAGGCTTGTTGCTATTGACTTTCCCCTGTTAAATAAATGTTCACTTTCATGTGTTACTCTTCAGTCATACTCTCGTTTTTTGTTTGCTTAAAAGTGGGATTCCTAAGTAGTACAAACCCCAGGCCCTACCAATAATCCAGGCAGTGTGGAAGGGATAGTGACAAAGGAGAAGAGAACAGGGAGACATTCTTAAGCACCTTGTTTATGGGAATTTTATTTATTTATTTAAAAAATGTAGACGTTTATTATTTGCTTGTATGTGTGTGAGCATGCACGTGTGTGTGCAGTGCCCTCAGGGGCTAGAAGAGGGCGCTGTGTCCCTTAGTCTGAACCCTAGTCCTCTACAAGAGCAGTAAGTAGTCTTAACCACTGGGTCGGTCCTCTGGCATGGATTTAACAGCAGAATTAAAGAGTGATCTGTATCGGAAGCTGAAAAGCTGTGACCTTGGTGTCCGATCTGGCCAGCTACAGATTTTCATTATAACATGGCTGGGCTCATTTGTTTGTATATTGCCTATGACTGCTGCCTCCCATGACATGGGTGGAGTTGAGTAGACAACAACCTGGACTGTTGATTACAGGTGTGGGAAAGCCTGTAAATTAAGATTGCGGTCTACCATTGTGCGGACAACTCTCTTGAGCTCCGCAAAATAATGGAGGACTTCTCCTTCTCCGACCTTGTCTGGAGAGCCCGAAACCCTCACCCTTTACCTGTGGACTGTCACTTAGCCTTGGTGAGATTACAGGTTCAGCTTCCTTTCTCCCGATAAGAACCTGTCCAGCAAGCATCTGGAATGCCCTAGAATGCCGCTTCATGCAAATGAGGTATTATCCAGGTACCCTAAGATGTAGCCAATGATACGAACCCACCCTAGAAATCCCTCCCCCGTTCCTCAAAAACTATATAGCTCTTGGCTCACACCAATTAAAGCTGAGCTGCATCTCCGAAGCTGATCGTAGTAGTCATTTCCATCCTACCCACGGGCTGTCTAAAACCCTGTTCGTCAACGCTACACACCTTGTCCTTGTGGGCTAGTGGCCAAGGACCCCAGGGAGAAGGGAGGACCACACTTGGGCATGAGAGGTTCAGCACCTTTGCCAGGAACTAAAGAGAAGCCTAGTTCCTGAAAGTGGACAGGTTAGTATTCTGTCTGTGTACCTAAGGGTCTCTCATGAACTACATTCGGGCCAGGAAACATCCCGCTAAAAGGACCAGTTTCCACTCGATCTTCCTCACTGGATCCCTATTACCCACAAGATTTAACCAGGCTCCATCCAACTTACCCATATCTTCTCCAGTTCTTTCACACAGTCCTTCTTTGGTTCCAGGGGCCATTTTGGACTTTTATGTCTCACTAAGTATATAAGAGCTAGACTTTCTGAGACCTAAACCTGCAAACCCACATGTTAGCCAGTGTTTTAGATTCTCACGGGCAGAAGCGGTTATAGGCTCACAGGCTACACCTGGGAAGAAGCCCATCTAGAAAGACTACATCTCCCAGGCTTCTTTGCGGCTACATAACCATGTGACTAATTCTCACTGATGAGATGTACATAGTTAAATGTAACTTCCTGACTGTGCCATCTTCCTCCTAACTCTGTTCCTTGAATGGGAAACAGCTTCTCTGGGCTGTTGCAGGATGGGCGTCGTAGGTTGGAGTGACTGAGATACCCAATGCACGGACCCCATGCTTCTCACTCTGTAGAATGACTCCAAGAACCTGGGTCCCCTAGGCTCAAATTCTTAATGGATAGAGAAGAAAAGGTGTGTTTTATTTAAGCCCTGTTTCCTTTGGCCATTGCTGGGGTGGCTGTGCCTCTTTCTTGGCTAGTAGCTGCCTCTTTTGCTTGCTTTGTTTTGCCTTTTGGGGGAATGTATTTAGGAAAGGCAGGCAGAATGGTTCTGTGAGCTTGGAAACCTTTGATGGTAGGAATAGATACGCCAGCTTCCCCAAGTTAGGTACAGCTCCATGCTCAGAGCTCAGAGCCCAGGCCTTCTAGAGCACACCGGTTTTATGCGGCCGTCACTCCACCAGCCACCACGATATTTCAGGCAAAATAAACAGGGTCAGTTATTGCCATGGTAACTTCACACTTTGTAGGAAGGAAGTTGGAGCTTGGACAAGGGACAGGTTTTCCCCGAGGGGAAAGAAACCGGCTGCTTGGACTCTTCTCTGTGTGGACTGGGTTGGCCCCCTCTCAACTTGGATTAACCAGTGTCAGGCTTCAAGACTAATGGGCTGGGGATTTGCCTCGCTGACTTCTGGCTCCTTCTTGGTAGTTTCTGGGCCTCCCTTTACCACTGCAGTCACTGAAACATGGCAGTAAGTGAGGTTGGGTGCGAAGGCTCCACCCTACCACGGAAATCTGGGGATTGCCCTGCCTAGCTTGCGGCCAGCAAGGAACAATCAATGCCGACTTAAGCCTCCTCCCTTCCGGGTCCTCATTTACGGGGAAGGAACAGCTGGCCTTATAAAAATAATTGAATCTACAGTGTACATTGACTGAGATTCAACTTCTAAATTTTGCACGGTGCCTGGCAGACCAAGTCAAGCCCAGCCCCCCACCCCCTTACTTGTTTCCTTAGCAGAGTTTGGAATGGTATTATCCCCGAAAGGAGGCAGACAGAGAGAACCCATCAGAAGTGAGCTCTCACAGTCGTTCTGCTGCAGGTAGGTGAACTTGGTGTTCTTGCTGAAGCCCCAGGGATTCCGCAAGCATCATGGCTGCTGCGTTCTCTGATTTGGTGTACCGAAATATCATACTGTACCCTATAAATATGCCCACTTGTTTCCTGTTGATTTAAAAAAAAAACTGACTTGATTTAGGCTCCTAAATTGGCCAGCATACGTTGGCCTATAACATTCGTGGAGTGAAAATACTTCACACAGGGCCTCAAAAGGAAATGGTGCAGTGCACATTAGGTAATCGGAGGAGAATTTAATAACGACACTGTTTACGAAAGTGTGAATAGGAAGTTTGGATGCTCTGCTAGAGAATGTTTTATGTTGAGTAATAGAAAAAAGTGTGTGTGTGTGTGTGTGTGTTCATATACGTATGTATGTGTGTATGTGCTTGTATGTAATGTGTATACATGTGTGTGCAAATGCGTGTGCATGTATATATATGTATGTGTGTGTGCGTTGTGTGTGTATGCATGCGTGTGTTGCAGTGTGTATGTGCCTGTGCATGTGTGTGTGCATATCCGTGTGTGCATGTGTGTATTTGTGTGTGTGTGCTTGTGTGTGAATGTGTGTATATGTTCATGTGCATATATATGTGTGTGAGTACTTGTGTATACATGTGTGTAAATGCCTGTGCATATGTGTGTGTGCATGTGCATATATGTATGTGCATTGCGCGTGTATATATGCATATGTGTGGGTGTTGTGTATGCATGTGTGTATATGTGTGTGCGGTGTGTGTATGCATATGTGTGCATGTGTGTATATGTTCATGTGTATATATAAATGTGTGTGTAAGTACTTGTGCATATATGTGTGTGTACATGTGTGTATATGTGTGTGTGTAGGTCCCTGTGTGCACTCCAGTTATAAACAGATGACAGAATGTGGCTATCCCTAGAACATACATACACAAGTAGTGGGGATGTCTGCCTGAGATGGGTCATCATCGGTCTCTCTAGATGAGTCAGTCCTGCTACCTTCCAAAATGGATCTTATCTACTCATCTGTGTTTCTTCATAGTATACTGGGAATGTTGGCGATGCCTAGGTAAGCAGCTTCCGGATGCCTGGTGCATGGGGTGGAGACCCTTGTGGTCATGCTCATTGTAACAACAGCCAGGAATCAGCCCAAAAGCCTGTACTCAGCAGCACGGAGAGTTAGAGACTGCCACGTCAGCGCTCCCATCAACAGGAGAACACGGATGAATTATAGCCCCGATCTTCAAAAACGGGAAGCCGTCCAAGATGGAATGTTGAGCCCACATGCAAGCATACAGACCTCTTGCTCATTTGTAAAATGCAAAAAGGCACACAAAGACAACGTGCTGTGTAGAGACGTGGGGGCATGGGATCTAATCAGTGAGAATAAGGAAATGATGGCCACAAAGCCTACGGAGCTCAGCCGTAGAGAAACTGGCTGGCATACGTAAAGCCATGGGTTCTCCAGTACGTAGACTCTAAAAAGACAAGGTAGAAATCGATTCTCAGAAAAGATGGTTTTAGGGGGGAGGGGCTCAGGAGGGCATAGGGGACACTTTCAAAAGAAGAGCGGTGCAATCCTGATACTCAGAGAGGTGAAGTCGAAGGTGACAGGGATCACATCTTAATCCACAGGCCTGAAGCTGAGCCTCTGCCTCGTGCCTCTTTCATAGGTTGGGTTGCAGAAATGCAGAGAGTCAAAGAGATTTCTCAAGGAGAAGGGGTTGTACATGGATGGTTTGTTTTCTCTGCAACAAGTGTTTGAGCTGGTCTAGCATGCCAGGCACTGTCCAAGGTGCTGGCAATTTAGAAGTAAACAAA
Source organism: Uromys caudimaculatus (assembly GCA_028551405.1). Classification (NCBI taxonomy): domain Eukaryota; kingdom Metazoa; phylum Chordata; class Mammalia; order Rodentia; family Muridae; genus Uromys; species Uromys caudimaculatus. The sequence goes on from CM052721.1 coordinate 42,080,422, forward strand.
ACAGACTGAAAATCTGTCCCTGAGTCTGTGTGATGAAGACCAAAACAATGACATAAATATGATAAATTCTTTTTTTTCTTTTTTCTCCATCAGTCTTTTAAAAATTATGCTTGTGTGTCTACGTGCACCTGAGCGTTGTACTGAAAGACACCAGAAGGGGGCGTTGTATCCTCTGGACCTGGAGATACTGGCAGTTGTGAGCTGCCTAACACGGGGCTGAGATCTGGACTGTGGTCCTCTGCCAGAGCCACAGGTACTCGTAGCCAATGAGATGTCTCTCTTGATCCTTGAATAAAGTTTGAAAAACCATCATGTGTCTTTGTAGCGCTTAGTAGGGATGTAAAATCATCAGAGGCTCCTGGACATGCCTGTGAGGGGTGGCCTTGATTAGGTCAATGGAAGTGGGAAGAGAGGGAGGAAATAGCTCCTCTCCTTCCCCTGCCCCTTACTCAGAACCTGTCTGTCCCCGATGGGCCTGGGGACAAGGTCAAACATATCACACATACATGCAGCCTTTGTTGGGCTCACTTATACAAATAACATGCTTTCTCCTCCCTGGGCAGCTAGGTCCCATCAGAGGTATGCAGCCAGTCAGAAAGAGCTACATGTGAGGCTCTGCCCAGTGACCTTGGGTGCAAGAGCTGGGGACACGGAAAGGGTTATACAGAAAGAGAAGGGGACACGCAGCATGTTAGCAACTTGCCCTGAATACCAAATGGATTGACGGAAGAACATGTCCCGGAACCCACAACTGAAAGTCATGATCAGGCACAGGTGTTGTCCATGATGGATGCAATGAATGTATTCTTCGTCATTATCTGTTCAAGCATCTCCATGGCAACACAGCTACCTTTGCCTTTAGTCAGAGGAAAGGTGAAAGCCAAGGGTGGAGAGATGGCTCAGCAGTTGAGGACACAGTGATGCTTTTGCAGAAGACCCCAGTTTGGTTCTCAGCACCCCTATCGGCTGGTTCACAACTGCCTGTAACTCCTCCTCTGGGGGAATCTGATGACTTCTGTATGCTTCAGGTACCTGGACTCTCTCTTTCTCTCCCTCTTCTCTCTCTCTCTCTCTCTCTCTCTCTCTCTCTCTCTCTCTCTCTCTCTCTCTCTCACACACACACACACACACACACACAAAGATAAAATACATCTTAGTTTAAGAAAATGTTACCTCTCACCCAGGATCTCACACATGCCCTAAATGTACTTTAAATTAAATTCATTTGAATGATTAAACTAAAATATTAAAAATAAAAACTGGGGCTGGAGATCATTAGAGTTCTCACAGCATGCACAAAGCCCTCTGGCACAGAAGAAATCAGTCATGGTGCCATATGCCATCGTCCCCTAGGACTTGGCAGAGGCAGGAGAATCAGGTGTTCAGGGTTCTCCTCAGCTACACAGTGAGCTGGAGGCTAGCCTAGGATACATGAGACTTTTATCTTTAAGAAATCCTAGTCCAGAAAAAGAAAATCCCCATCCCCAAATCTACACAGCACATTTAGGTTCTAGAGATGTCAGTACGCCGGGCTACCAATTCTTTATAGCCATCCATACCCTTTAGCCTTTCTCCACCTTGCTCAGTGCAAGAAGGTGTTGGATTCCTTTGCTAGTTCCTGACAAGGCTTGGACAGTGAGGGGCTTCAGCAACTCAGGCCCCAAAGCCTAGAGTAATTAGGGCACCTTCACTTCACTAGCCCCCAAATACTTCCAGGTCCCTCCACAGGTCCCCTAAGCCCCACCCCCACCTTTACAAGCAATTCCTTTATTTAAATATTCAAATGACCCAGCTTAAATTTGATATATTTTCCTGCTGGGGCAGACCCTAAGAAAACACTGTAATCCTCATTTTACCAGGCAGGCATCTCCAGCCTGGCCCTGCTGCTGTGATCAGCTGCCTCTTGGTCCAGGCTGTGGATGCCACAGAGATCAGCTCTCTATTTATTAATGAAGATATAAGTTTCCTGTAATTGTTCATTAATGAAAAAAAAAGTTGCAATGAAGATGTTTGTCCCTTTGCACACATACAAGCAAGTCTCTGTCAAGTAAGGTCTCTAGAAAAATCTCTTCTGGGTCAAAGGGTTCACAAGACTCAAATATCCACGGTAAATGTGCCTGCGGGAGAGTATGCTGCAGACTTTCGTTTTTATTGAGTGCTTCCTTTGAAACTCGGTTTTCAGAGATTAGCCAGGGACCACAGAGGAGGACTGACCCCCGAGGATGGTGGGAAAGAGAGTCTAGGGGCTCCAGATGCCAGCGAGGTGGCCCCAGCCTGGCGGGCTCTCATCCCCGGAGGCCGTGCCTTCTTGTGGAACACAGACAGCACCGCTGAGCTGGGGAGAGAGGTTGAAAGTATAGAGATAAATGCTAACCTCCAATGTAAACACTGCCGAGGGCGGAGCTCTCTGAATGCGTCATAATCCCTGACCCTGGGAGGGGTTGCGATAGCTGAGGAGGCTGTGGCTGGAGCTGGCCAGAGGAAAGGGAGATTGCGTGAAGATGGGAAGACACGGGGCCAGGAAAAGCCATCCTTCATGAGCTTGACAGCCCTGGGAGCCAACATGGGACTTAATGAATGGGACCAAAGGTTGAAGCCAGGGCTACACATGGGCTGAGGGATCCCTTCTCATGGGTCAGAGGAAAGCCTCATTTGGGGCCTGTCTAAGGCAGTGCATAAGCCAGAGGCTGGCCCACTGATAATGTGTTTTCTTTGAGACAGGGTCTCACATATCCCAAGCTGTCCTGGAAACTCACCATATACCCAAGGATAACCTTGAACTCTCAATCCCCCTGCTACCACCTCCAGAGTGCCAGGGCTCTAGGCAAATACCACTGTCCTGGTTTGTGTGGTGCTGGGCATTGAACCCAGGGCTCTTGAATTGCTAGGCAGGCTCTCTACTGACTGAGCCACACCCTCAACCCACTCCCCTTCCATTGGCAGTTTGATCCCGTGACCCTGACCTTGACTATAGCAAGTCAATTCCCTATATGCACCTCAGCTCTTCATTTCTGTCCATCTTGATGGGATCAGAAGAAAGTGGGGCCACGTCTCTAAGACAGTGGAGAGGGGAGAGGAAATTGCAGCAGGCAGATAGACTCAAGCAGAGGCTGACTCAAAGCTGGGCGCATTCACTGTCATCTGGGGTGACCCCCCTTCCCCCCAAGCCTCCATCCTTACAGAAGTATAAAGATGGCTGCAGCCTCAGAAGAACTGCCAGCCTCAGTATCTAGAAGGAATATATTCTCCCGTAAGCACTGCAAGCTGTGTCTCCCCTGGATATCATGGGTTGTTTGTAGACCAGAGTCTACAGCCTTCTGTGGGCTGCTGTAATACTTACTCAGCCATCAGTCACTTCTCCACCAAGAGGTGGCATCTGACTGATTCTCTTGAGTGTGGGCTGGCTAGGAGACCCACGTAGAACCAGTGCAGCAAGAGTTAGCTTTCCAAAGGCCCTGCCTGCTTCCAGCTCACCCTCTAGGACCCCAGCTTCTAGGCAAGGACAGTACCAGCAGTATGCAGACACCCCAGCCCAGACAACGGTGACATGTTTAGGGTGCCTCCAGATCATTCTGTCCCTCAGCCCCTACTCCCTGTTGTTCAAGTCATTACCATCTGCGTGACTTCCCATGGCCTTCCCACTGGTACAGTTTGAATCTGGGATGTACCCCAGAGGGCCATATGGTGAAGGCGGCTGATCTGTGGCACTTGTGGGAGATGATGGGATCTTTAGGGGCAGGGCCTGATGGGAAGAAATGATGTTCTGGGTCACCACACACCCTGAGCAACAGCGCCAAGGGAAACTGTGGTCAAGCAAAGCCTTTTTCTCTGAATAAGGTGTTTATATTGGGTGTTTCATCACGGTGGTGGGAAGGCGACTGATCCATCATCGGTGCTGTGTCTAACCTACCCAGAGAGTCTGAGAGCTAAGTAAAGTGGTCAATGTTTATTGAGGGTGGCAGCATGGCACCCAGCAAGGGGGAGCTGGGGTATGAGCTGATGTGGTTCTAATTCCCCAAGCGCAGCTTGGTCCAGCACCTCTTACCCCGTGCTGTTGTGGTGGATTCCAGAAACATAAATGGTCCTCATGCCTTCCCCCAAGGGGTGCTGGGAACTCAGGCTTGCCACTGTGTTGGTCATTTGCCAGGGGTTGCAGTGAGGGATGGGGATGATGGGAGCCTTCCTGCAAAGATTGTGTCTCCTCTCCTCCCCCACCACGCAATATTCCCCTCTCCTCAGCCTTGTCAGAACATGGTCCTCAGTCACGTTTATCACGGAGCATGGATGTCGACAGCAAGAAACATCATAAATAATACAGGTGGCAAAGCTGGCCAAGGCACTTGGAAGAAACCCCAGACAGATCCTAGGGAGCACTACACTATTCTCAAGTGAAAGGTTGTGTAAGTCATGTAGCCAAAGCTAGCCTCAAACCTTGGCTTGTTCCCCCTCAGCATCCCAAAGGCTGAGAGTATAGATTGGCACTGCCGTGCCCAGCTTAAAGGTCCCCCGAAGGTCTACGTGGTAAAACGAGAGGCCAACCAGCATGGTTCTGTTGGGAAATGTTGGAAGTTTTGAGAGGTGGAGCTTGGTGGGGTGTCTTCTGGTCAGTCCCTGGGGGTGGCTTGGTTTGTTTTCTTGAGACAGTATCTCACCAGGTAGACCAAGCTGACCTTGAACTCACAGAGACCCACCTGCTGCCGCCTCCTGGGTCCTGGGATTAAAGATGTGTGGCACCTGGAGGGCCAGGGTGCGGCCAATTGCTTTCTTTCTTTCTTTTAGTTCAGCAGTATGCTGAGGTCAGCTCCACTACACACTTCTACCATGATGCATTGCTTCACACAGGTTCCCAAACAGCGCTGGGCCCTTAAAGTGAGTATTTTAGGTATTTGTTACAGCAATGGGCTGCTAACCCAGGCGCTGTCTGAGAACAGGGTGCTATGGCTGACCGTGTTATCCACAACAGTAATTGTGTAAGAACCGTCCGTCCACAATTGTATGAGAATTCTCCATTGCAAATGACAGAAAACCTCAGACTGTCTGAAGCGCTAAAGATGATTGATTGGTTGCATGCAATGCATTTCTGTGTGCATGCAAATGTGCATGCGTGGTGTGTGTGTGTGTGTGTGTGTGTGTGTACATGGAGACCAAGGTTGTCAATATCAGTGTCTTCCTTGATCCCCTTAGTTTTGAGATGGATCTCCCACAGAACCTGGAGCTCATCTATCAGCTAGACTGGCTGGCTAGTGAACTTCATGGACCTCCCTGTCTACACCTTCTCAGTCCTAGGTTTATACACTGCCATTGTAGCAGCTGTCTTGTCTTGTCTTGTCTTGTCTTCCTTCCTTCCTTCCTTCCTTCCTTCCTTCCTTCCTTCCTTCCTTCCTTCCTTCCTTTCTTTCTTTCTTTCCTTCTTCCTTTCTTCCTTCCTTCCTCCCTCTCTCCCTTCCCTGTTTCTTTCTTAACTCCAGTGTTGGGGATAAGAACTCAAGTCTCCATCTTACACAGCACACACGTCACAGACTTGCGCTACCTCCCAGCCCTCTTTTAAGCACTAGTGTCCCTCGGGGTTGGGCGCAGCTTGGAATTTCTTCCTTTTATATGGTCAGCTGGCATTTGGGGGCGTGCCATGCAAGATGCTGCCATTTTAATTTGCAGGCTCAGGTTGGGGATGCAGAGACCAAGAAGGCTTTGGGAGACCCCCATCTACCTGAGGACAATGCGTATTACACTAATTTGGGGTCAAGTGGATGGTTGTTTGCTCTCTACCCCTGATATTTCTATTCTTTGCCTCTTTGCCACCCTCTACCTTAGCTTATATTTTGCTTTATATGTATGAGTGCTTACGCCTGCGTGTATGTCTGTGCACTATTTGCATGCCTGGTACCTGTGGAAGCCAGAAGAAGCCATTGGATCCCCTGGAACTGGTGTTACAGATAACTGTGAGCTGTCATTTGGGTGCTGAGAGCAGAGCCCTGGACCTCGGGAAGAGCAGCCAGTGCTCCTAACCACTGAGCCATCCCTCCAGCCCTCTCTGTTCTCTGCTTGTCTTTAGTTTTACTTGGGAAGCATCCTTTTAGGTGTTTGTTCTTCCGTATCCCAAACCCCCCAATGCTGATCGCTTGTGACATATGCTGTGGGCTTGGCCAGCTCGACCGCTGGCAGCTAGCGTCCCATGTGCCTTTTGGCTGTGACAGCCCTGCTAAGAGGTGAGGTCAGAGGAGCAGGTCCCTGCCACCTGCACCCCAAGTCCTGCAGTCTCCGGGGTTCTGTCAGCCTGGTGCCCACTGGCAGGTCCTCTCCTTGTGACTGTGGCTGGTAGCCTGGGAGGGAAGAGTGGGGTAAACCACTCACCCCCACGGCTGCCTTCTGAGGCCAGCCAGCTCGCCGGGCCATTAACCAGGCAAGCCACAGCAGCAATAAAATTAATTTCCTTTTCTACTATATACAAGACTTTCTTCAGGAGACTTACGGAGCGATTTGATCAAAGTGTGTGACTGGTATTCTTGTGCTATCACTTTCAGCCCCTTAATGCCCTCCTGTCAAAACAAAATCCTGAAGAAAGGCTTTGAGTGGAGTCACATGGTCATAATGGGTTTCTAAAAGAGGGTCCTAAGCACTCGCTAACATATACAGAGTCAACTATTAGATGGCGGGTGCATTGTCCTTACATTTTAATATAAACATACTTATATTAGGCGGGCACTTCATCCCTCCACAGACGCAGAGGGGCAGGGCGGGTGGGGGAGGGGGTGGCTTCAGTGGGACTGTCAACCAGGGAGGAGTCTGTTAATCAGAGATGTGGAGGGAGGGGGGAGGCAGAGGAGTCCTATCTGGATATTCTTAATGACACTGATGCCTGGCTCCTGGTGACACTTTGAACTTGGTTCCCCCCCCCCCAAGAGTTTCCCACCTTGCCTGCTCTGCCCTGAAGACAACCTCTGTGAGCAGGACCGGGAAGAAGGAGAGAGGACCCATTTATTTGGGTGGGTAAACTGAGGATCAGAGGAGGTTTTCAGCGTCCTGGCAGATGAGATGGGGAAAGGAGAATTGAACGAAGGTGTTCGTTTTATCTGATCAGAAACTGCTGGTAGGGTTGCATGTCTGTAATCCCAGCATGCAAAAGGCAGAGCAGGAAGTGAAGCATTCACTTTTAGCCCCCTGGCTACACAGAAAACCTTCATCAAACAAACAAACAAGTAAAACCCTGGGGTCAAGTCAAGAGATACCCATGTCTTTGTCACTCTGAAACTTAAATGGACAGAATGACAGGGTTTCCAGAACGTTCTGAGAATGAATACCTAAAAGAAAAATAGGCAAAACCCAGCATGACACTTCGACACAGCTTCCCAGGACACACAGGGTGAAGACAGGCAAAGGGGAGGAGGAGATTTTCCAGCCTATATTCAAAGGGACAGACAGAGTCATCCTTAGGTCTGTTGCCACCAATCTGGGTGCCTCTGGTATAGCCAGAGGCGGGAGCCAGGAGGAGAGGTGTGAGCTCCCAGGTGTGTGCTGTACTGTGTACCAGATGGCAGGACTTGGAACATGGCTGAGGTTGAAAGCTCTGCCTGTATTTTCCACAGAGCCCCAATCTGTGTTTCCCACCCACCCCCACCCCCCCATCCCTGTACCTTGCCCTGAGGTCTGACTCCTGGGAGGGACCATATTTTAGCTGAGCCATTGCAGATAAGGGGCTGGGGTGCTTGAAGCCGGGATAAGAATAGACTGACAGCTGGTGATTCATCTCTGCTCTTCCCAGCCAGCTGATAGAACATGGCTCAGGCCTCCCCCCACTCAAGAGTCTCCATTAACCCGGGAGGCGCCACAGCCCACTACCCAGTGTGCTTACCAAGTGCGTACATGGGTTTCCCATGCCAAGAGGTCGCTTGTTTAATCCTGTATCCTCACACAGGATGCAATCTGCATGTGTGGGCAGAGGTAGGGTATGGGTGAGCAGCATTGAGAGGCAGGATGGAGCAGTGGTTAGGAGTCTCTGGCTTCAAATCCTTGTCATGCCCCTACCTATGTGTGGGGCCTTGTAAAGTCATTTGGAGGATCGCCTTTCCATCCATGTGAGAAAATATACAAGAGAAGTAGCTGAAAAGGGGGAAAGCTTTGCTTTAGCTTTGGGTTCCAGAAGTATCTGTCCCTGACTGCTAAGATTTATGGCAAGGCAGGCCTGAAGCATGTGGGAGAAGAAACTGCTCAAAACACAGTATGCGCACGCGCACACACGCATACACACGTGTGTGTGCACAGACAGAAAGAGAGAAAACAAAAAGACAGACACAGAGACACACATACAGAGAGACAGGGACACATTCAGAGAGATAGCAGACATACACACACACAGAAAGGTGAACAAGTCCCTTTCTAGGTCATGTCCTCACTGTACTGACTTCCTTCCACTGGGTCCCACTTTCTAAAGGTCCCACGGCCTCCAATAGAGCTCCAGGCTAGGCACTCAGCCTCTGACTCACAGAGACTGAGAAAAGAAAACCATGATTTAGAAGCCAGACTGAGTTATACACTGAGACCCTATGTAAAAAGAAAATAAATAAACAAAAGCCATAACACCTGGTCTTCTTGTTAGGCCTCAGCTTCCCCACCCAGAAGTGGGGACGATCATAGCATCTGCCTCAGAGATCTTGCAGAGGAAGAACACAGCCCTTCAGAGGTTTCTGACATCAGCTCCTGCTGCACCCAATAAGTGGTCAAAGTCATGTGCACAGGAGTCCCCAGGGACAGAGAGTGGAAGGGCTGGTGTTCAAGCCACCCTCTCTAAATTCTCTCCCTCCCCCCCCTTTCTCGCGCTCGTTCTTTCTGAGACATCGTTTCTCCATGTAGCCCTGGCTGTCCTGGAACTTGCTCTGTAGACCAGGCTGGCTTCCAACTCAAGAGATCCACCTGCCTCAGCCTAGAGAGGGCTGGGATTAAAGGCATGCGCCGCCCTGGGTCGTCTGCTTTGGGGGCTGGGCAGCACCATCTGCTCTGGCATCCTCTCCTCTCACTCGAAGGGACTCAGAGCTGGTGTAGGAAGCCTGGCACAGTCTCCCTGCCTGAGTAGCCCATTTATTTTGTTGCTGCTTTCCAAGTAGCAGCTAGCTTGTGAGATCATGCTTGGCCTCGGGGACTTCAACGTCATGGGCAAAGAAGACATCTTTGGCTTAGAGGGTGGGAGTTTAGAATTCAGGGCAGAAGGCAGAGCATGGGGCGAGGAAGACACTGGCCTCTGGGCTCTGCCAGTGCCCTCTGTGCACCAGTTTGCCCCCCACTTCGGGTAAATTCCTCGCCGGGTGATAAGCGTGGCTCCGTCTCTGAATTTTCCCATCCTGCTGACAGTTTTAAACCAATAGATTTATGAACTTTTAAGTAATAGAAATATTTAAGGCAGACCAGTCTGTCTTATCTGTTAAGACAGGGACACTCCCCTTCAGGGATGGGGGAGGGGAAAGCTCATAAAAAGGAATGAGGTTAGTGATTCCCCAGCTTTGGGGGCTCCTGTTGCCTTGATGCCTTCCTTCCTGCCCAAGGTGCTGGCCTGGCTCTCCCGACTTCCAGTTCATTTTGGGTGTTTCCCCCAGTGGGCTATTATTCTTGGGCCAGTTGGAATCCGCCCATCTAGATTACCTCCATCACTCCAGAGAACTCAATGATGATGGTGGTGATGATGGTGGTGGTGGTGGTGGTGGTGGTGGTGGTGGCGGCGGCGGCTAGCATGTATTGAGCACCTACTGTATGCTCAGCACCATGGTCTGAGAGCTTTATACAAATGCCTCTCATTTAATCATCTGGAAAAGCCCAGGGGACAGACAAGTGGGCTCAGAGAGTGGGGGGACCTGGCTTCTGTGAGGACCCAAGGCTTATTTAACTAGGGAGTCTTTCTCATGGAAAAACCAATGGCAGCATCTTGGTAGTCTCTAACAATACTTTCCAGGTTCCTTCCCAGAATCTCAAAGGAGCCAGATCCAGCAAGGCACCTGTAAGTTTGAGGTTTATGATATTTTTTACAAAGGAAGAAATGGTCCCCAAACTAACTTATTCGAGGCTAGAAGGTTTCCAGATGGCAGCAGGGGGATTTGAACTCAGGTCTGATGTCAGCATCCCCGCTCTCAGCTCCCTCTCGCCCACCGGTTCACTCCTGGCTCTCCAGCAGCTGTGTGGACTCTTGCTGTCCTGCCTTTCTTGAGGATGCTGTTTTATTTGTCTAATATGTCTGAATACTCTGTTGCCCTCTACCAAACCCTATTTCAGTCTGGGAATCCCCCCAGGCCCTCTCCATCTCTCTCGTCACATCCGTCTCTATGCTTCCCCTCCCCCCAATAATTCTCTAGTCACCCAGCTGTCCCCAAGAGTCACAACCAGGTGTCTGTGTCCATGTAGCCTTGAGCATGTTGCAGTTGTGACACACGGGAGTGACTGTCACACACACACACACACACACACACACACACACACACACACACACATACACACACACACACACACACACACACACAGAGGCATGTTGTCCCATAACTGAGGTACACCCCGAGCTCCGTGTCTCCATTTTCCTCTCTCCCACAGCCCACCACTGGCTTTCCTTTGTCCCCTTAGTCACTGTTTCCTGAGTACTTCAAAGAGGGAAGCACTGGTCCACACTGGGGACTCACGCCATTGACAAAGTCACTGTCAAAAACATCAATATGGCAAAATGTCCCCGATGGCCAATACCGTGGGGCCCAGCCAGGGGTAGTGGAAGGCTTCCCAGAGGAGGTGACACCCGGATGAGCTGCTGATGGTAGCTAGGTGACTGACAGCTTAGGCAATGGGAGAACACTGCAGACAGAGAGCATAGTGTTTACTGTGGTCTGTGATACCTACCTCAGGACCTTTGCACCGGCTGTCTCTGCCACCCAGATTCACTCTTTTCCTAGGCAAACTAGACTGTGGTAGAATCAGAGGTGAGGCTGGGAGGTGAGCCAGCCTGGCTGACTCTGAAGCTTGCTTTCCTGGACCTCTGTCTTAGCTGGCGAGAGACTAAAAGAGCATCATCCTAGACACCAATCATGACATCACGACTTGCTGCTGGGGCACTTTCTACACTGCCCGTTGGCTCCCCCTGCTCCAGAATGTATAACCTTGGACAAGTTCCTAGTCTTTCTGCACCATGATAGGGTCGGTGATGGGACCTGTCAGAGCCGATGAGAGGGTTAGTACCTTCTCCATACATGAAGTGCTCAGTGGGGATCCCAGTGGGGTCCATGCCAAAGAAGAGCTGGCAGGTGTACCTGCCGCTGGGACACGGCTTGAGTCCCCAGGCCACACTCTGGACCATTGTTCTATCACCCTGTCCCTCAATGTGCATGCACACACACACACACACACACACACGCCTATCATACGCTCACAATGCATATACACACATGTATACATACACTCATGCATGCATGCGCAGATGAACAGATACATACATACACACTCCTGTATGTAAGCACACACAGCTGCACACATGCATACAAAGCACACATTCCCATTTATATGCACATAATACAGAAACACACACTCATGCAAACACACTTAGGCATGCACACACAGATACACACCCACTCATGCACACACGCACAAACACGCACATATGTACTCGTGCACACACACATGCATACATACATTCACACACACTTATGCATGCACAGAGTCACAAATGCACACACATGCCCACTCATGCACACACACACAAACACACACCCATGCATACATGTATATATGTATGCATACACATGTATGCACATGCATGCACCACACTCACACACATGCATCCATGCACACACATGCAGACACACATAGACACATACTCATGCATGCACACACAGAGATGCATGCATACATGCACAAACTCTTATGTATGCGCACACACAGACACACACATATACACAGGCACACACATGCCCACTCATGCAGACACACACATTGTCTTAGTCAGGGCTTCTATTCTTGCACAAACATCATGACCAAGAAGCAAGTTGGGGAGGAAAGGGTTTATTCAGCTTACACTTCCACATTGCTGTTCATCACTAAAGAAAGTCAGGACTGGAATTCAAGCAGTCAAGGAGCAGGAGCTGATGCAGAGGCCATGGAGGAATGCTGCTTACTGGCTTGCTTCTCCTGGCTTGCTCAGCCTGCTTTCTTATAGAACCCAAGACTACCAGCCCAGGGATAGCTCCACCCACAAGGGGCCCTCCCCCCTTGATCACTAATTGAGAAAATGCCTTACCACTGGATCTCATGGAGGCATTTTCTCAACTGAAGCTCCTTTCTCTGTGATAACTCCAGCTTGTGTCAAGTTGACACAAAACCAGCCAGTACACACATACACACACACACTCATGCATACATGCACACACACATACTTATGTATATGTACGAATGCACATGCACACATGCATGCACGTGAATACATGTACACACGTGCACACATACGCTCACACCCCTTCTAGCTTCTGGTAGGAAGAGTTCTGTAACACAGCAGGGTGGGACAGCTTTTAGAAAGCAGGGTGAATGTAACTTAGGATTCCCAGGAGACACAGCCCTGGACCCACAAACAGTACCTACCATGTGGGTTGAGGAGACAACGGCTGCCAGGCACCCCAATGTTTCACTATCTACTGCAAATGTGTTCCCCATTACCACCGTCCTCTGAGCATAAAAACACTGTCAGCATTTCAGCAAGGCTCCCAACCCTGCCGCGGCTGTGTGATATATGGCCTTTCTGCGTCTCCTTGGCTGCCTGCTTGGGGTACTTTATTCCCTGCCTGGCCCACACTTGAGGCACTTAATATTGGTGGAATAACTGGAAACCTCAAAACTGGAGGTGACTTCCAGGGATGAGGAGACAGGAGGCATCACAGACTATGTTGCTGGAGGGAGAGCCAGCTTGTAGTTCTGTCTCTGGCTTCCGTTATATGTATTCATGTGTGTTGTCAGTGTTTCTGGTCCTTGAGTCACCAAACATTTATGGACACTGAGGTGGATAGATCCAAAAGCAGCCACCATGATTCCTAGAGCCCTGTATTCAGGCCCTGTATGATGTCCTTCCCTGTAGCCTATGGTTTACATTTGGTCAATATGAAGGCGTTTTTTTTGTAGATTTAGTTGTGAGATTGCGCTTTGAATTAACAAAAATGGAGATGATGGAAGACGCAGTCTGGCTCAGTGGTAGCACACTTATTTAACGTGTGGGTTTAGCCCCTAGCTTCCACCCCTAGTATCTAAAAAGAAAGGAGAAAGAAACCCAAGGAAGGAGGGGAGAGGGGGAGGGACAAAGAAACGAGGGTGGTGAGAAGAGATTATCCCTTGATAGGCCGATGGAACTAAGTGAAGCTCTCTCAACTGGGGCCATCCCTCCCTGAGGTCAGGAGCCCAGTCCTACTGAACTGGGGTCAGCTTACCCTGAGACCGGGAGCTCCCTCCGGCTGGCCCCAGGAAGGCCAGCATCTTCATAAGACACGCAGAAGAAGAAAATAAATCCTCCCCTAGAAATGAACCTGGAGCCCAATCTACCCCAGCCACGTCTCTAAGAGGAAAATTCAGGCCAGAAATCCGGAAAAGATAAGGCCAGCTTGGCTGTGTTCAGCTTTCTGGGCTGAGGAAATCAAGGGGTCACAAGTGTCTATTGTCAACGAAATTCTAAACACGTGGCAAACTGTTACTAATCACTAGAAAACTAAGACGAGCATCTACTATGCACTGACACCCTTACTCATGAACTCACGCACGCACGCACGCACGTACTCACGTATGCACAGATGCGCATGACGGAACGGCTTACCTCCGATGCTTCATCCACAGCACATGCGCAGTAAAGGTGGAGCTGAGTGGAGCCCTAAACCATCGTGTGTTACTTGGAGGAGGAGAGTTCTCTGTTCCTCAGTTTTCTCCGATGAGGCATGGGGATGAGAACCTGCCTGTGGGGGCCTGCTGAGTGGTCATGCTACCTGGCCGAGTTGATAATGGACTCAGTGGTCAGATGCCAGCCCTGGACGCATGGGGCTTCGCGGTTCTCTCCTGGACTGCATTTTTTTCTGACTTTGGACTATGTCCCAAAGAATATGATAGTCACACCCTCTGTTCTCAGCTGAAGCATGAGACAGCTTCCTCATGCTGCCCAATAGGTGTGGCTTTCTTCCTTAGTAATAACAGACTCCCATGAACCGTCCATTTCTCTGTCCCATCTGCAGAGGCAGTGGCCACACAGATAGGCTTTAGACCAAACACGTGGGTAGAAAATGGATGAGAAATAGAATAGATATTTTTAGGGGAAAAGGGCACAATAAAATAAAATGTCATTATATTTGAATTTCAAATAAAACAAAATAAAAACTATATAGGTTTCAAGGGCTCAGGCTGAAGCTCAGAAGTAGAATGTTTACCTTGTATGTGTGGGTCCCTGGACCCATCTCCAATACTTCAAATAACTTTTTACCCACCCATGGGTGACGGTCCCCCCCCCCAACAACGTGTGTACAGGTATTGAGTAGTTGAACCTACCCCTTGGGGTAGAAATGAGACAGGAGACTCCAGTACAGAGTCACAGCAGAGGAGGAAAAATATATTTCATCTGGCTGTATTGGAAATATCCAAGAATCTAGCACATAGCACGGAGACCTGAGTTCCATCCCTAGAAGCTGTGTGAAGAAGTCCGGGCGTGGTGCTAGCTTTGGGGATGAGGAGATAGGTAGATTCTTGGGGCGGGCTGGCTGGTCAGCCTAGCCAAATTGTTGAGGCCTAGATCCCAGTGAGAGAGTCTCAGTCAGTCTCTCTCTCTCTCCTCATGCCCCCCCCCCAAAAAAAAAACCCCGAAGAGGATAGTGTCCTGAGAAGTGACGTCAGAAGCTGATCTTTGACTTCCGTGCACATGCACTGACACCTGTGTGTGCACACACTAAAATAGAACAATTTTATTGAAACATCTAAATGAATAAGCTATCCCAAGTCCTTAGTGGTTTCCTGTGAGGCACCCAAACTTGACTTTCTTCCCCATGTGACAGACAGGTTATCAACAGTGAGAGAAAGGGAGGCCAAGAGAGAATAGGTGGCTTGTCCAAAGACCTGCGGCAGAGAGGCAGCCAGGATTTGAACCTGGTGCCTCGATTCCCTGCATTTTAGCTTGAATCCCCCCGCCCCCACCGCACCGAGACAGCGATTAAACCGCAAAGGGCCAACCATGGTGGCTGACACAGCACAGCCAAGCAAATGCTGTCTGTACTACTACTGCCGTGACTCGTGTTCACCATTTCAGCTTTGAAAGCGTCTGTGGGGTCCTGAGAGCACCTTAAAGAGGGGAAAATGGGGGTGAGGCAGGAACTGTGGTCATTAGGAGGCTCTGTGCCTGTGCGCGCATGCGCAAGCTTAGTGATGTCATGTGTCCTCTTTGGCGTCCCTGGCATGGAGTTGTGGTCTGGTAAGAACCCACGGCATAGCCTCTCACAGTAGGCTCACAGCCCGCAGGCACAGACTTCGCTGATTGATCTGACCCTGTAAAGAGCCAGCTGGGCCACACGAGCCGGGTGAGGCTTAAAGGGCATTTTAAAGCTGATAAGAGCCAGAACTGCTCGTTAAGATTCCGGGGGCTGCAGATTCTTCTGTGCAGTACTTCGTCTTCTTCATCATCATCATCTCTCTGTCTTAAGTGCAGCAGATAAAGCCCACTGAGCGTCCGGAGGGGGACACAAGAGAGCAAACGCAGGAGCCTTTGATTTTTAAAGGACTACGTTAAAAGGCGCTTGTGACATTAAAGGGGCCCAGGTTCCAGCTGGGATCAAGGGCAGATGGCTGAGCGGCCTCCTTGGCTGGGTTATAGAAATGTATCTGGGACAGGAGGTAGCAGTGGCTCTGGGCTGGCATTCGGAGGCCCCGTGTGGCTCGGTCATCCCTAAATAGACAGTGGATGTGTCCTCAGTGGCTTCAGACCTCGGTTTCCCTGGTTTCAAGCTGGGTGTGTGTGTGTGAGGGTGAGCTAGCTTTAGTTTTACTTCTGCATGTATCAGTCCTTCCCGCTGGGAGCACCCTACTCATCACCTGAGCCTAGGATGGGTCCATGACAGTGAGGCCCCTTTTCTTCAAGTCACCCGGTGTCCACACCACACCCGATGAAGCCAGCTCCTTCCAGAGACAGACAGAGACAGAGAAAGAGACAGAGACAGAGAGAGATAAGACAATAGAGGGAGAGAGACAGACAGACAGAGAAAGATAAGACAACAGAGGGACAGAGACATACAGAGACAAAAATGGAGCTGGGGGTGGGCAGTGCTTTTTCCTTTTCTGTTTGAGTTCCTTTGACAATCTAAAGACAAAAGCTACAGAGCAGCTCCCAAAGGACACTCAGGTATGACATCTCCCATCCAATTGTAGGGACAGATCCAAACTATCACCTCTTAAACTTCAGTCTCTCTCTCTCTCTCTCTCTCTCTCTCTCTCTCTCTCTCTCTCTCTCTCTCTCTGTGTGTGTGTGTGTGTGTGTGTGTACAGAGGTCAGCCCTCACCTTCCATATTGCTTTAGGGACTGTCTCTCGATGTCCCCCACTGTATATACCAGGCTAGGTGTCCCACGAATTTCTGGGGGATCCTCTGGCTTCTATCTCCTGTCTCCCTGTAGGTGCACTGGGTTACAAATGTGCTCAACAGAGGTATTAGGCTTTTCCCGGGTTGTGGGGGTCTGAACTTAGGTCTTTGTGAGCTTGACTAGCACATGGTTACCCTACTGAGCCGACTCCCAAGCCCTCTAAGTAACATTTTCTTGAGATAGGGTCTCATTATGCAGTCCAGGCTGGCCTTGAACTTATGATCCTCCTGCCTCCACCTCCGAAGTGCTGGGATTACAGGCATGTATTACCAGCCATGTTTTGCGGGCTAGCTGCACGGGAAGCAGGAGGCTATAGGAGAAGAGTGAGGGGTGTGTTCAGGTGCTTACATAATCCATAGCGTGGCCCCCTGTGCTCAGGGCTCAGCTTAAATCCATTTAGGCAGAAGCCCTTCACAGCTCTATGAGATAACTTTCCCCGGGTGTTACTGAGAGTCTTCAGTGTGTTCATTCTGTGTGTGTATGTGTGTGTGTGTGTGTGTGTGTGTGTGTGTGTATGCATATATGTATAGGTTTGTATGTATATGAGTCTGAATATGTGCTACATGAGTGGACACATACTAAGGAGGCCAGAAGAAGGCATCAGATCCCCCAGAGGCTGGAGTTACAGGTAGTAGTGTGCCACCCAATGTGGGCATTTGGAAGCAAACTCACATCCAACGGAAGAGCAGCAAGCACTCTTAACCACTGCGCCATCTTTTGGTCCCAATTTGTTCTTGATTTAGAGCCCAACCCTGCTCCCCTATCTACACTGGGGAACTGGATCTCCTTGGGTCAGCTCTTCTGGAGAGTCTAGGTGGCCAGACTTCTCCTTAAGCTCTGCATCAGAGCCAGGAGGGAGGTGGAGGGACTCCCTCTGGGATAGAGTTGGCTTCTGGGGTAGAGGTTGGGGATGGCGCCTTCTTACCAAGCTCCCTCCTATAGACCTAAGGGACCTCTTGCTGCAGACCAGTGAGCTAGGCTGCCTATTCAATACCCTTGCCAGTGCCAAGTCTATGCAGACAGTTCTCCAGGACCTGTGTCCCTCACTCTCTGCCTTCTTCTCTTAGATTCTTCTTATTCTAGTCAGCAAGCTGTACTCCTCGCATCCTCTGGGTCTCCACTTCTGCTGTAACTTTCTGTGTCATTCCTTGATCTGCCATGGACATGAACACCCACCTGTTCCCTTTAGAGCACACACAGCCATTGCCTTTCCCATCCACATCTCTGCAGCGTTTGTTCCTTCCCCAGAGGGTGGATGACAGAGGTTCCCGGACAGACACACCTAGCTAGTGGTCCAGGAGCAGTGTCTCTTGGGAAACCATGTGCGTGTGTGTGTGTGTGTGTGTGTGTGTGTGTGTGTGTGTGTGTGTGTATGTAAATGTGTGTGTAAATGAGTATGTGTGAGTGTGTGTGTGAAAGAGAGAGAGAGAGAGAGAGAGAGAGAGAGAGAGAGAGAGAGAGATTGATTGATTGATTGCTGAGTGCAAGTCCGTATTGCTCTACACTTAGGACTTTTTCCTTGGGGGTGGAGTCTCTGACCTGAAGATTATATATCTTGCAAAATTACCTTTCTCAACAGGTCAACCCCAACACACTGTACGTGAAGAAATGGCCATTCTAGAACTCAGCTGCCCTCTGGGCTCCTAACGGAGAAGCTCAACCTGAAGTTGGCTGCAGATTCAAGTTTCTGCTCAGATATAACAAACCCACTGGAAGGGGGATTAGATCTCCCTTCACCAGAGCCAAAATGGTTGAAATGGAGAGGCGTAATGCAAAGGAAGATATCTGACTGCCCCCGAGAGCAGCCACATGCTCCACCCTCACTGGGAAAGGATCCATTTTCTTGCCCCGAATGGCCACATCTCCAGGGAACCTGCAGGCTTGAGCAGAAGAGGGTCAGATTTCCCACAGATCCATGGCTGGGGTTTCTGGTGCACACCCCTCCTCCCCAACTCACATTGTTTGAATTCACTTACGGAGAGCAAAATCCAACCGAAAGTAAAAAGACACTCAGAGATGCTTATTTTAAAGATCTCCGCAAGGTGTCCTGGACATCAATGGCTCTTAAAATCCACAGCAGCACTTTCATGAGTTAAGCGTAGAGGAAGCTGACATATGGATTACATTTTCTTGGAATTCCTCCTAGTTTTAAAAGCGAAAGGTAGACGAGTCAGCGACGTGGCACAGCGCCTGGACCACTTAGAGATGCGCCCTCAAGGCAAAGCACCCTGAACCCCGAGGCTGGGGCACGAGCTTGTCCGGTTTATGTATCCATCGCTGCAGAAAGCAGATCTGGGAGGTCCTTAAGGAGGACTCTCTGTGTGGAGCCTAGGTCATTTTTTTATCTGAGATTCCTCTCTGAGCACCATCAGCACCCAAAGCCACAGTTTCTGAGCTTTGTGATTCCCCTAAAATTGCGGGTTGGGGACTCAGATTGTGGAGCTACACCCCAGCCCACTTATACCACGATCTCTTGGTTGGAGCTGGATGTGATGGCCCAGGTCTATAACCCCACCTACTTAGGAGGCTGAGGCAGGAGGATCATACTTTTGGGACCAGCCTAGACAACTTAGCGAGACTCTGTCTCAAACTTGAGAAATGAAAAGAGGTCTAGGGATGCAGCCAGTGGTGGAGCAAGTGTGAGAACACAGGCTGAGAATGTTTAAGGCCCCCATCTTTGTCCCCAGCACTACATACAAGAAAAACCAACTTTATCAAGACCCCAAACTGTATGTGCATCAGGTTTCTTAGCTGCCAAGGTGGGATGGCACAGGAGGAGGTAAGGGTTTCTTTTCTTATTTTAGTGTGTGTGTGTGTGTGTGTGTGTGTGTGTGTGTGTGTGTTTGTTTGCCTAGCATATAGGAAGCCCTGGGTTCTATCTCCAAGACTCTATAAACTAGAAGTGTTGGCACAAGCTGAGAGGTCCCAGCACTGGAGACAGGGGGATCAGGAATTCAAGGTCATTCTCTACCATGTAAGGAGTTTGAAGTCAGTCAGAGCTACATGAAACCCCAAACCAATAAGCAAACACATTTCAAAACGAGTGTGTGTTTGTGTGTGTGTGTGTGTGTGTGTGTGTGTGTGTGTGTGTGTGTGTGTGTGGTGTACTGATTTTCTGTGCTTTACCCCCCTGATACTCAGACACTCATCTTGTGTTCCCGACTTCTCGGATGTCATATGTGGCCATCCCCATTCTATGATATATCCTTCGCTTGACCTGTTTGGTTGGTGACCCTCTAGAGGACATGCGGGAGTTCCCACAGGCAGCCCTGGGCCAGGCCTGACCCAATCACGCCCAGGTTTCCTCCTGGCTTGGAAGGGTGTTTGTGGATTTGTCGGGGGCAAAGGAGATGGAGTTTGCGCACATGGGGAAGAAACGATAAGCCTGTATTTATTTTTGTGTGTGTGTGTATGTGTGTGTGTGTGTGTGTGTGTGCGCGCGCGCGTGCTTGTGTGTACACCCGCATCTCCCCTTTTCCTTCTACCTCATTGTCTGCCTTCTTTTTTCCCCCTCTTCCTTTAGACGCCCTGACGTGAGTGAATAGAAGCCCAGAGCTCAGCGCACAGGAAAGCCAGGCGGCACCCCACCAGGGGTCGGAGGCTCAAGAGCCCACCAAGAGTTAATCCCTGGGGAACAAGGAGCCAAATGAATTCTGCCCTGCCCAACACCCTCATCATCATTAGTCACTCTCCTTGGACAGGAGGCTCCCCACTGGCGCACCTCTTCCTGGCTTCTGTCCTGGCTAGGCAGCCATATTTCATGCTCTGAAAACAGATGACCCCGGGGTCACGGAAATGAAAGACCCGTTGAATGGGCTAGGCAGGGACTCCAAGGAAATGGAGGGCAAGGTGGACCTGTGTCTCTAGAAGCAGCCCTAGGCTGTGTTTCCTGGATGCCCACTCTGCTTCCTCAGGCCAGGTAGGGAGACAGGGCTACTAGGGCAGTTCCTTTAAGAAGCATAAGGCAGGGGTGGGCCTGAGAAGCCATATTTGCATAGAGACTCCTCCCATGATGCCCTGGAGTAGATTGGACCAGATTGGGTCCCAATACAGTGAGGACAAGACCAGCTTACCCGCGTGGCTTTCAGTTTACCAGACTATTCCAAATTCTTCACAGTGAGCAGGGAAGAATTAAATGTCACAGTTACAGGAATGATGTGGTACTTTTTTTCTTGTATTGAGGGAAAAAATGAAACACGTAGTGCCTGTGAAAAATCCATAAATATTTCCTAAGGAAGAAGACACAAATAAAATGCTTATTTAAAACTAATGGTTAGGTCTGGGTACATACCTTTACTCCCAGGCAGAGAGGCAAGTGGATCTCCATGAGTTCAAGACCAGCCTGGTACACATAGTGCATTTCAGCCCAACCAAGGCTCCAGAGTGAAAGCCAGTCTACAAAATAAAGCAAAACAAAAACAAACGAACACAAAATCAGTGGTTAGGGCTGGCAAGATGGCTCAGTGAGAAAAGGCAGTTGCAGCTAAGTCTGATAACCTGAGTTTCTTCCCCAAGTCAGGACCAACTGACCTCTGTACAGATGAGGTAAGTGAATAAATAAATGCAGGTAGCAATAATCAAACAACTGTTAGGTCAAGCATAGTGGTGCATGCCTGCAATTCTAGGACCCAGACATCGTGAGTGGAAGATTGGTGAACAGCAGAGAGGTCTGTGTGAAGAAAACCGTTGATTAGCTGTGGCGGGGAGTTCCCGAAGCCACCAAAGTGCGGAGCTCCTGCTCATCACAGAATGCTTCTGATCAAGAGATCAAACAGACACAAGAGACAAACAGAAGCACATGCAAGTGGTGAGCTGTGACGGTGGTCAGGTCAGAACGATGCTACGAGATGCAGCAGGAAAGGTGGGGGTGTGTGGAAATGACTTGAGGGACACTTAGATGCAGTGCTGTTCTGAGTTGATTAGCACAGACTGATGGTGACGTTGACCTGGTACTCGGGGCCACACCCATCGGATGCAGGCAATCCACGGACACACACGGGATGCAGTGTGAGCTGCCACTATTGCAGCCTCAGTCCTAATACAGCAAGCCAGGCATAGTGCTAGATAGTGTCAGACAGACATGTTGTTTATCTTGGTGTGCGCTCCCCCCAAAGCTTGATATGGGGGTGCTGAATGTAAGGGGTTTATTGGGAGGCAGCCAGGTAATCAGAAGGATGGCCACAAGTTAGAAGAAAGGACAGAGATGAGAGAGTGGACAGTTGGTCCCCTGTACCACCCTGCTCAGTGCTTAAGGAGCATCTGCATTGAAATGTACCTGGAATCTTCTCTCAGATGAAGGCTGAAGGAAGGAGCCCTCAGGTGAGGGAGAGAAGGCGGTGGCACCAAGCAGCCTGCCCTCATGTACTGTGGGTGAACAGAGAGATGAGCTAAGGGGTTACAGAGCCAGGGATCCCCCCACCTCATTGGACATTGGCTGGCAATGACTTTGTTCCAACACTCCAAGGTGGTGGCCTTGGAAATCCCTCATGGACGAGGAAGCAGAGAGCTTCTCCTCTCTACCTGCTCTACCTTCCTCCTCCCTTCCTGCTCACCCTCCTCCTCCTTTCCTGCTCACCCTCCTCCTCTCTCCCTGCTCACCCTCCTCCTCCCTCCCTGCTCACCCTCCTCCTCTCCTGTCACCATCATCATAATCACTCCAGCCACCTCTGCAGCAGCTCTAGGCAATCCTTGGGTATTCAGCAAGCTCATGGTAAACCAGCAAAGGAAGCGCATCTCACCAGTGAGGAAATTGCCTCTATCATATGCCCTGGCAGAGAAACCAGGCCGATTGTCCAGGTGCATCCTGAATGCATTCTCTTTGGAATGGTTGGAGCGCACCCCAGTGACCCCAATATCTGGTGGGGTTTGTGGGGGGCAGGACTGGGGATTATGCTGTTAGTCTTAGTCTGCAGCCCTCCAGGTGGACTGTGGATTTGAACGGAGGTGGCTAGATAGAATCTGGGGATCATGAGATTTGTCCCCCATTCTCTCTAAAACAAGAGATGAGCCCTTGAAGGAAACTGGTTCTGTGGACCCTGAATCCTCAATGCTTCCCCATACAGAATGCCACGGAGCCAGGTGAAGTGAGGCAAAAGGAGAAGGCAGTTTACAGCATGACCATTGGCAAGGAGGAGCCAGCGACTGCAGACTGTGTGGGAGTCTGAACATGAAGCCGGCCCGGCTGCAGGCTTGTGCAGCATGCTCTTATTTATGATAACACACATTACAGGAAAATTTTATATAAGGCATTAAAGTGCAAGCAATTTAAGACACTTGATCAGTCTTCCTCCCCAGCATCGCAGCACCCCCTCCTACCCGTCATCCCTCCCTTCCCCGGTGTTTGAATTTCAGCTGGGTACAGGCTGATAATGACAAAATTACATTGCAAACAGGTGCGGCCTCTTCTCCTCTGGATGAATGCCAGGGCACGTGAATCCTCAGTGGGGGGCATGTGGTTTGCCTGGTTTATGAGGTTGGGGATGGAGGGTGAGGGTACTTCCCTCCCGGGAGTCTCTCCACCCATCAATCCCCTTTATGCAGCTAAGCTAGGCCCTTCTGCATTCTTTGCTTTGGGTCCCCTGTGGGGTATGGATTCCACCACCCTAGCAGGGAGGCATCATTTACCCTGGACAGTAGGACACACAGAATGAACACACAGGCTGAATATCACCAGCAAGGATTCCGCAAACAACAGCCACACATGTGGACTAGCCTCTGCTACATGTGGGCTAGCCTCTGCTACATGTGGGCTAGCGTCTGCTACATGTGGACTAGCCTCTGCTACATGTGGGCTAGCCTCTGCTACATGTGGGCAGTGCTTAAACTCTTAAATGATAGTTATTAAAGCCACCCCAAACCCTAATCCTTCAATATCAGCCACTGCCATATAAATTGTTGTGGGACTTGGGGTAAATGGCTAAGATGCTCTGGGCCTCAATTTTATCACCCGTGAAATGGGAATTAGGTAACTTTCTTCATAAAATTGTGAAAATGAGCAGGCTAGATTCACTTAAGAATTATCTAAGTGTTCTTCTCTATTCAAGATAACTAAATCTTAAAAGTATTGGAAAGCTAGACACTGAGATTACCCATGAGGCAAATGTGTACACAATACTGGTAGTGACTTAGACCCAAAGGCCATTCGTTGTTAACTAAATAAGACTTAATAATAATAAGACCCGGGATAAGATCCCGGCCTTCAGTTGTTTGGCTCACACATTTTGTAATGGACAGTCAGATGGATACAGAGGATGGTTCAATGGTAGTCTTTGTGCAGTATACGGCTGCTCATTCTGCCCAGGCTTGGCAATCCCTAGGTGTTATACTTCTTACCCAAATTTCCCAACAACCCATTGAGGTAGGTCTTACTGCTACCCATTTTACAGATAAGTAATCGAGGCTCACACAGACACAATCACCTGCCCCTAGACACTTAATGAGCAAGAGTCTGAGTTTGGTCTCTGAAGTTTGTATTTAACCTTTGCCTGACTCAATGCTCTGCAACATCCTACCCTCAGACCTACCTAATTCAGCCAAGGAGAAGCCTGGAAGATCTGGGAAGGACCGAGAGGACGCGGGCCTCTGACAGGGACGTTATCCAGTTTTAATTGAGGTTGTTACTAGAGAAACCTGAGACCCAGGGTTTCTCCTGGCCAGGGGTTTCCCTCAGGGTGGGTCTTCTGATTCTTGACTGGCTTCATGGTACACTCTTGTCTACATCCAAGGGACATCCTAGGATGTTCCAGAGCTGGACCCCCAAAGATGAGATTTGGAAGTGGGTGGAGACGGAGACCAGGAAACCAACAGAGGCCAAGGGACCTGGACAGCAGCCTGCTCCCTTCTTTAGCTGCATTAGTTTGGGGCATGTGTGCCTCTCCCAGGTGCAGGAGTTATTGGTCCCCTGGAGCCAGGGCATGACCCAGTTCTGAGGACCTGCCCTACCGTGTCTGGAGACCATCTGGGGTCCGGTTCAAGGAACCCTGGCCAAAGGAACAGAGGAGTTGGAAAAAGCCCAACCTGGCGACTCCCTTTACTTTGATTTTTGCCTAGATTTTTTTCCTTCTTTGGCCTTTTAAGAACTCCGCACCCTCATTTGGATGGTACACTGCCTCCTCATCTAGGGCTTTCAATCAGCAACCACCTGGCAGGCAGACCCATTCTAAGCGTGGTCCTGGGACAGCCAGACTGCAACCTCTCTTCCATCTGCTGCTCACCTTGGATCCAGGGACGTGTGGCTTGTGGATCGCCCCATGAAGGGGCTTGGCTATGGGACAGGCAGGAAGGACAGGAACACACAGTCCCCGGGTGGGGCCATTCCTCTTAACACAACACAGAGCCAACCTTCCTATTCCTGCGGGTCGTGTGGCATTAATAAACTGCTCCAGTGGCGTCTGTCTTCCATTTTTAGGCCTTTGCCTGGTAAGCCTAGGCAAGCCAGGGGACGAGGGAGGAGAAAGGGGGAGGAAGGAGAGAGGGAGGGAGAGGGAGAAGGAGAGGGAGAGAGGGGGAGGAAGGAGGTGTATGGACAGAAGGAGACAGGAGGGGAGGGGAGGGGAAGAGATGGGAGGGGAGGGGAGGGGAGGGGAGGGGAGAGCTGTATGTTGCCCAGACACAGAACATGGGATTCTTTTTTTTTTTTTTTTTTTTTTTTTT